>CM035594.1:59407580-59703857 GCA_020423425.1 Chrysopa pallens
ACTTATTTCAACACGTATGTTTGCCCACAACAACTGGGTAATAGAGGCCAGTTGCATCTTCCTGTATGCTGTGTGCTTTCCATTGGGATTTCCTTCATTTGGCAAACATGTCAGTGATTTTTTTTTTTATCATAGCTATGATCATATTTTTTATGGCAGCCTTATTTTTATATATTTTTTTGATAAAATATAATTTTCATCTGGTCTTTCAAACAGATGAGTGAAGGTCGATCTTACTTGGGATTAGATAAAAATTTATTTGATACCATTATAAATCAACAATATTAAAGTCACTTTTATGAAAATTTAATCCGTGCTGATTCACAAACGATTCATTAATAATATTTATTTATAATTTTTTATATCATACTTTAACATAACGTATTATGCAAATTTAAATTACAGCGATTTAAAAAAAAAAAAAAAACAAATTATAACATTATTTTAAAAATATTTATGTTTTAATAGTTTACAACCTCTATGTACACTATAATATGGGAAGTTTGTAACGTCGACATACTGCTGAAAATCAATGTCTATCCGAATATTGATTATCTTGTCTTGATAATGGATAAAAAATGCATTGAATAAGTTTCCAAAATAGATGGCGCTATGTTAAATCGAGATACCCGTGTGGTTTTACATCGATGTACCCACAGCAAATAGCGGCCATTCGATAAGAAAGGATTTTCCGAAACTCTACCCGTAAGGGCGGAAAAACGACGGTAAAGTTTTTATGGGACAACATGATTCCTTGGCCCTACTCGGGTCGGTCCTACTTGGTCCTAGTTGGTCATACTACCATACCCGCTTACGTTTTGCTGGGACAAGTGTCACAGAAAAAATTTTGAAAATACAAATTTTCCATTTTATCAAACGATAAATATTCGATTGTTTGCAAAATTTGAAAATTTGAAGTAGTTTGGACCAAGGATTCATGTTGTCTCATTAAAACTTTACCCTAGTTTGTTACGAATATATATATATATATATATATATATATATATATATATATATATATATATATATATATATATATATATATATATATATATATATATATATATATATATATATATATATATTTAGGATTCGTGTGCGTGGTTTAACTAAAGTTTTCTTTAATATGTTGGTTGTTTAGAAATTTATTTTTATCGCACAATTATTATAACATTAGAAATATTTAAATATATCTATATTTTTGTTATTTCTTACACTTGGCCTTCATCATCATCATTTTCTGTGTGGGTATACATTTAAATATAAAAAGAAAAATATAAAATAAAAACGAGATTATCTAGAACAGATTCGCAGACTATAAATATTTTAATTTGAAATGTTCAACTTAATTAATAAATTTTCGAAAATATAAAAAAAATGCTTAGACTATAATGATATGTCTCTGTATAAGTTTTTGGCTAACATGATTAATAAACACGAAATATTTTTTTTTTTTAATATCAACGTCCAAATAATTTTTGGATAATAAATTAATAAATAAAGCGATACATTTTATTTCATCCAATAAATAACTTATTTCTATCTAAATAAAATTATTGCTTATATAAATGATTTAATGATTTTTAAGTTCAACGGCCAAATTCGATAAAAACAGTTCATTAAATTTATTGACCACATTCAATTGTTTTTCAGAGAAATTTTTAATGTTCTAGAGTAAAACGAAGGGAAACTTCATCAAAACTGACCAAAAGGTTTATCAATGTTGCGATGTCAATTACTTATTTTGTTAAAATCTCAATACTAATCTTATCTTTTTCAATCTGATGTTTCCAAAATTTAGATTGTTAGCTTAAAATTTTGTGTTATGTTAGTAATGAAATAACTTTAATTCTGACCTTGAGAAGAAGTTGGTAGTCGTTTATACGTTGTATAGGTAATTTCAGATGTTCAGATAATGTTTTATCATCACCTAAACGTTGAGAGACTTCCTGGAATAAAAATAGGCATAATTAGAAAGACTGCTGTATTGTCAATAAGTTACAATTATGAATATGTGCATAAAAAAAGTGAACATGCGGCAATTTAATGTTTTTATATAATATCAGATTTTAATGTTGTGTCGAGTTGTTTGGCCGAATTAATTTTATTTATGTACCTAAAAAATTCATTTTTAAAAATTAGTTCAATTTCCTACTGGTGCCACTGGGTTCCTCATTATTATTTAATTTATTTTTGTCTCTTAAATCCAAATTTTATCATTCTTCATTTTTGGTTGTTAACATTTATGAGTATATTTTCAAATATTTTTTTGGTTGATAATGTTTTTAATAATTATTTTTCTTTATAAAATTTTTTAATTTTTTATACTAATTAAATTTTGAACTTGGCGTTATGCATTAAATTTTTATTAAATATATAATTTTGGCATATTTTAAAAATGTTTTGAAATATAATTGGTTCAATGCCAAATTTTAAACAGTAAGTTAACATACCAAAGTAGGTTGAGTCGTAATGTGATAGCTATCTCTCATATGAATTTATAACAAAAAAAAAAAAAAAACACAAACAAAATTAAAATACAACAAGATTGCAAAATTGTTTATAAAATTTTTCACTTTTCATTAAAACATGATTATTTTCACCCTAAAAATCGAAAAATTTTGTAGTTTTAAGTCTTGAAGCACTTTCAATGTTTGTACATAATTTATATTTCGCGATAAATTTTAATTGATTATTGGGCTCTCTCTTTGAGATATTGATTCCATAAGATTGGGCATTCTTATTTTATCATAGCAGAAAAATAAGCTAAATGTGGTAAAAGGATTAATGTACAATATTTATAATGTATTTGCGTCCATAAATGGAAAAACTAATAAAAATAAAAGATCAAAAGTTGATTATGGAGGTTGAATAAAGTGGTTAAGAAAAATTTTTAGTGAGAACAAAATTATTTATTCGCTTAATACATTTAATAAGTTGAAAAAAATTCATTTTTCTTGAATTTACTATTGAATCATTTGATTACAATATTGGGATTTTGTTTCTTTGGTTGCGCTATTTAGTCTAGAATTACGAGTCTTTATAGCTTGGCTCACACGCTGCTGGTTTGCCCACTGGATGCGGGACTCCGTTGCGTGGGTGTTTGCTAGAATTTGGGCGTCTTAATAGTTCAGTTTGGGCGTCTGGAATGTCAATGCACACCAATGTTGCTACAGAAAAAAGTTACCAAGACCCATCTTGAACATGAACAAGCATTAGATCTTTTATGGGGTCTTTTATTTTCTGGGATACTATATTTTCTAGATATTCATTTGCTGGGAGCTTAATGTTTAAAAATTTTGTGTTGGTTTAACAATAATAAAATCATAAGTTGTAGAAAATGAATTTTATTATAAACTTCAGATCAATTTTTCTCTAATTCTAATATTTACAAAAAAAATATCGTTTATGTTTCAAAATATGTAAAAATTTACTTCAGAAAGTAGTTGATCAGACTGCTAAGTTCATTACCCTCTACAGTTCATGTTTTATTTTTTGCAGTAAAAGAAAGTGTTAAATTAAGTATATTTATAATGCATGAAATTGCATGTAGCATATTTGATGTTTTGTTAACGCCGTAATGTTATTTCAGTACCTACTCAACAGTTAATCATTTAACGGTTAATATATACAGTTATTATTGTATACTAATTTATTACACCATTATTTACATACTGTCTTGTAAGTCTTGTAAGAGTAAACCATTATTTACATACAGTCTTGTAAGAATTATAATAGGATATAGGGGATTCTGCCAAAACCCCCCTCCGATTAACACCAGAAGAAAATATAGTCCACTTGCACACCTCTTTATCAAAATTAGTTTATATGTTCCAAAAATTATGTTACAAACAGTAACATACTCCAAGCAAGAAAAATTATTTTGAAAATTTATAATTACTTAGCTTCTGATAGCCTTTATTGGGCCATAGTTCTCTTTATTTACTACACAGTAAATTTCCTGCATGTGATTAACGTGTCAAAAGGTCTCGCTCAAAAATTACCGAGATACAAACATACATAGAATCGATTGAAATGAAAAATCGTCTTGTTAGAATATGTACGTCACTCAATGTGTTGGGTCAAAAATTCTTACCTATCTTATTTCAGATATAATATTCAGTCAGATTAATAATTGAATGTAATATAATTATGGATTAGGGTTATTAATCTGATTTCTATTTTTACTGACTTGCGCACCCACCCACATAAAAGGATGTTCACAAATATGATACTATATAAGATAACATAAATTTTTTCTAACAAAAGTTGTTACTATTGGGTAAAGAATGGTTTCTAAAAAAATTTTGATAACCGTTGAAGTATGTAGTTTCAAATTTGGGCATGGTTAGAAATTTAAAATTGATATAATGATAACGATATTTTTGCACGCAAATAACCCAAATTAAATTTGGCACAAAAAAAAAAAATCGAAAAAATTTGTAAAATAAACTTAAAAATTTATGATTTTTTCAAGAAATTTGACAAAATAGTGCAAACCAAATTCCATTTCATTTTTATAATCATTTTTTAAACCTCATTAATATAATTAAAATTTGTTAGTATTTAAAATATCGAAAATAAACAAAGTTGATACTAGAAAAATGACATATGGAATATATTGAATATGAGCTTTAAACAAACAATTTCTTTGTCTTAATGAATTAAGCCAAGGCTGTTTAAAATATATGGAACAAGTAAACAGATTATTTCTGTAAATTCAAATATAAAAGTTTTAATATGCAGACAAAATTATTAACAAATGTTTTCAAAAATGTTTATAACTTTGATAAACATTGAAAAAAATTGACATTTTTCCAGGATTTTCAAATTTTATTGTTCATATATTAATTAATTATTTGTTAAACTACCAAAATATTTAAAATTATATAATTTAAAAAAAAAAAATATTTTTATATACAATTTTGATTTTTCATCTATACAAAAACTAAATTTAAAATAAATTTAATTTATATAGTCTTTAAGATAAATTTAAATATCGCCTACATTATTACGCTATAAACTTAATCTACTGCTAAGCATTCAAATCAATTCGAATTATGAATTTTAAGATTATAATCTAAATATTTATCAAGTGGAATTAATTTTAAGATTAAGTTCCTCAAAAATTTCATCCGGTAATTAATTGTTTATCGATGTTTATTTTTATTATTTGTCTCAATAATCTTTCTATAAAGCAAGAATTTATAATAATTTTGAATTTTGGTCTGAATATGTTAGTGAATAAGATGTTTGTTTAAACGCCCTTAGCGGGGCTTTCTGTATACTAAGACAACCGGAGAGCCGGAGAGGTGACCGACAAAAAATGCTAGCACTTTTCTAAAGGCCCCATTTTTTGATAATATGGCACATTTATGGTGAAGAGAAATAGTCTGCTGAAAGTCTGATTTATTAGCGTTTATCGGATGCGGGGGTTAAAGTAATAATAAAACCATTTACGTTGGGACTTTCTAAATTGCGAGCAATATATTAACTAAAAATTAGTGTTCAAATAAATGAAGTGTTATATATTTTTTAATCCTAATTACTAATAACTAAACGAATAATTATCACTACTCTTCCGTTATTTGATTAAAATAATAATAATTTTATTATTTTATACTTTAGATAGTAAAACGCTTTTTTTTTTTTTAATTTGCCTTCGGTTCCATGAAACTCAAAATATTTATTATTATTTTGTCATTTTGTATTATATATTCTGGCCTATTTGTCTCGGTAAAATTACCAATCATACAGACATGACCTCAATTTAATTTTTATATAAATAAATTGAGAATTTATTTTTGAATTATATAAATTGAAATGTAAAAGCAAGCATTTAAAAACGCAAATACAATTTATAATTTTCTATTATTTTGAAATAATCAAATGTACTACTGCTAATGGAGGTGAACAAAATTTGTTATTTATTAAAATTGATAAAATGGATTACTTAAATAATTCTGGCATAGAATCAACATTTTTTCTGTTGTTTTATTTTTTGACTGATCGAGTTCTAAATTGCCCTAAAAATTTAACTATAACAAAATTGAAATGTTTTAAGTGGAAAAAATAATTCTGTAAATAAGTATGAATAAGTGTTTTTTTCCGTCCTTCGTCAATAATAAAACACTATTTTTGGAAAATTCATAAAAAGTATAATTTTTTTAAACCATTAACAAGTACAAAGCAATCAAATCAATATTGGTTAAAATCATTGAATGATGGATGAAAATAATTTATATTACAATTTTCGTGAAAAATTAAACCTTATTAATTATTTTATTATTGTAAATTTAAGGTTAGCACAATTGAAAATAGTAAAACTCTGTGTCGCAAGTTAAAAAAGCTGATAAAATACATTTTAAGAGATTGTAAGTTTATTTACGCCTAGAAATCAACACAAAGTGTACGGAGCTATTCTCGAAAATAGTCGAATTGATTTCAAAAAATATTTTATCAAACATTTTGTGACGAATTAGTGAAAATTAATCTTTTTTTCGACTTGACACACAAAGCCAGATAAAGTGAAAAACTATAGAAAAAATTTCTCTGGATAGATCTAATTACCCAACTTTTATAAAGCACTTAAGAAGAAGAAAATAAAAATTTCTTTAAATGAATATTCACGCTAAGCTAAAATAAGATATTCACAAACCAACAACGTTGGTTAAAATTTCATTAAAAATAAATCACTATTTTTTTTTAAAAATAAATTTTCACATTTCATCAAAAACATTTTCACATGAAAACTGTTTAAATTTAGAACACATTAATATTATTTCTAGAACAAAATTTTTATACTATTTACTTCACCTAGTTTTCATTACAAGGATTAAAGGGAAATACTTTGTGTATTAGATATATTAGAAATATAAAGAAACCTGTTGAAGGGCTGGCTAGCTACCTGTGAGAATTAGGCGTTCGTTGTGTAGTAGGTATATCGATAGATTTGTGTTCGGTCACAATTTATAAATATTTTATAAATGCACACACTAATAATATTTGATGTTTAAAACAAAAAAAAAAAATTGAAAACACACAAACACTTTTCACTACACAGGCTCTCATTCGAAACTGGGTAATGGTCGACTCGCCAGGCAAACTTTGTCAGACACTAATTATAGATCATACACAACTTATAACATATAAATATCGTTTAACGAATTCAATATAACGATTATACGATTTTTTTTTTTTTTTTTTTTTTAATTTTAAATCATAATTTTTAAAAAAAATTTATTTTGCAAGTGTTAAAAACAATATTTTTTATGAATGATTTTTATTAACTTTAATTTTCGTTTAAATTATATGGACGTGTGGGTATTACGTAATTTTCTTACTTACATTTGTTGAAAATATGTATTTTGTATAATT
Source organism: Chrysopa pallens (assembly GCA_020423425.1). Lineage (NCBI taxonomy): Eukaryota > Metazoa > Arthropoda > Insecta > Neuroptera > Chrysopidae > Chrysopa > Chrysopa pallens. Next base: position 59,414,958 of record CM035594.1, read on the forward strand.
TAATTCGTGAAGTAGAAAAGTTTTTTGGGTCTCATTAAATTAATTTGTTTCGAAAATAATTGATGGCTGTTTAAAAATTTTTAATTGACAAATTCATTTGTTTCCTGATTGATCTTAAATTGAAAATGTGTAATCATTCTTAAAATGTTAACAGTATTTAATTTTAAACTATTATTATTAGAGAACGGATTTTAGGATGAATAAATTACGATTGTTTGTGTCTTTCTATGTTTGTTTCGCTGAAAATTTTGAACGCGTTTTACGATTTTTATGAAATTTGCTACACACGTTTATCATAACCAGGAAATCTACTGTATAGTTTTTTAGCCTCATTGGGCCATAAGGGGTTTTATATAAACAAATTTCTAAAAAATATTGTTATTTTCATCTGTACCATAAACTTATAAACCAATTACGATACAGAGGTGAGGCCTATTTAGAATAGGGTGTCACTGTGAGTGAGGTCTGCTCAACGGACCTATTAGTGCAACTGATGAGTAAGATAATTATATTATAATTTTTATTCTCTTTGGATATTATCTTTTGAGGTCGTAACAAATTATTTCTTAACATCGAGGTATGTTAACTGATTAATGACTGAAGTCTCCAATCAGATCTTGTAGTTACTTGAATGTTTAAATTTATTATTATTTTTACATTTTGATCTTTTATAATTAAATGAGCTACATAAAAATAATTTTCAGTTTTAATGAAATCAACACTTATTTTGCAATTATTGGTTGGCGTTTGCACTGGCAAAGTTTTAATTGGATTGAAAGGTTTTTTTATAATTTGATTTTTTTGATTTTTCAAAACGCTATTTGAAGTCAAGAATCTCTTATATAAACATTACATGAAAGGGATCACAAATCCATTCTCTATTAATGAACTATTATTTTACATGAAAAACATGTGCCAATTATCTAAAATTGGCAATCGTTATTGATTCGATAATCAATGATTTTTGTTATTGATTCCGCATTTTTTATACATATAAATTATTATCTAATACTCAGCGATATATAATGGAGTAAGCAATAAGAAAATTTTAAGCAAAGAACAATTTTTTTAGGAGAGTGGAATTTTCTTTTTTCAGAATTTTTGGTATTTATGGAATTAGGCCTTTAATATTATCAAGACAGAGTTAGTGAATAGTGTTGGCAAATTGAATTTCAATTTTGTTACGAACATCATAATAATTTCAATTTGGGTTATAAGAACCTTGTACTGTTGATGTCATACTTGACCGATATTGTTTATGAAAAGTAAAATAATCTTCTATTTATAGAATATCTTCACCCACATCATAATTACTTTATCACAATTAGTGGAGTGTATGGAAATACGTCATAGCATCTGTAGAATGTAGTACTAAAACATTCTGTTAATTACACAAAATAGAGAAAATATTTAGCTTTACACTAATGAATGAGTGGCTGAGGTTCATTGTAAAACTCCGAATTCAAATTCAACCTTGCAAGATATGAAGCCGATTGTACATAATTTCGTAAGAGATAAGGCTTAAATGTTTTCTTTATATATAAAAGGATAACTCACTGGAATATCAAATTAGAGCTATAACCGTTTGATCTATAAGCTGAAAATTTTGCAAGATTTTGTCTTGTAAGATAAAAGCGAGAACTAAGAAAGGATTTTTGAAAAATCGTTTCCTCAAGGTGTTGAAAACGAGGTTGAAATTTTGATTTATCGATCAATGTACTGCCAAAAGACCTAAGTAAAAAATACCTCTAATTAAGACCAAAAAGTTATATGTTATATCAAAGACGAGACCAAAGAAAGTATTCACCAAAATTCAAATTCAAACCTCTAAAAGTTTTTCAATTTGAAATTTTGTTCATGGTACTGTCCAAATTGCTAAGTGGGAGAGCTTAACATTTTGAGTAGTGTGTTATCCTGTTATAGTGTAAGTACAGACCATGAACAAATTTATTTTTAATTCATCCGCCAAAAGAGTGACTGGTATTATTAGTGGTGCAGGTATTATTAACAATCTTATATAGAGTTCTCTTCAATTAAGAGATCTCTTCAAAATAGGACTTTTTGAATCGCTGAGTATAAAAGTATAAATCTCTCTATTCTGCCCAGGCTAGAGTACAATAAAAGAGTTAAACATCGATAAAATCTAGGTGATAATGTTTTAAATGAACAGAGGAATACAGAATATGTACAAATTTATTGATCACTTCAATTGAAGTATGTTACCTTCAAGAACAAGAATTTGAAATTATTTTTTAAAAATCTTAAAAACTAGCCATGTTTATCTCTATAGTGATTATACAGAAGGGTCATTCTACGGTAAGAGGTTCTATCGATGTCCATGGCACTTATATACACTTTCCTTCAAAATTTAAGATAAATAATGTTAGTTTGCTCAATTGAGTTGATTGTGAATAAAAATGTTATATAAATTATATTAATATTCAAAAAATTTCTATAGAAAATTCACGCTTATCGTAGCATCACCTATCAAACTTTTTTTCAAAGAGATGGAAAACAATCTTTAATACCATTTGTTTGGTATTGAGCCTAGTTTCACATTTTGATGGGTAAAATAAATTTTTTATTGCATCTTCCCTTAAAAGTGTTGGGACCTCATTTGCTTATCAGCAGAAGTGGTGTCTCAGATATCCAGAATCGAGTTATCCGGGTTCCACTTTATTTTATAATATTTGTGTTTCTCTTATCTAACACTTTGTACGTCTTGATTACTTGATTATAATTTTATTAAATTCTTTAGAGAGAACTTACCATAAAATAATCTTTCGCTTCTAAATTATTTTGTAAGAAATGTTGAGCCAAAGGTTCATCACGACAATAGTTGACATGCTTGTCAAAATCTCGTTCCAATCTTAAAAATACTCGTCCAATCATAACTGGTTCAGATGCATAATACTTTACACCTTCCATTAAAACTCTACAATAATGCCATACTCTAATTTAGCATTTTATAAGATCAATTAAAATTTTCAATTAAAACTTACGTATTATGAAATTCTGAAATTTGTTTTAAATTTCCAAAAATTAATTCATGATTATCTCGCACACATTTTGGTGGTCTAGCATTCCCTAATTTGGCATCAGATGCCAATGGGAAATAGTATTTTTCTAAAACATTGTGTAGATCAGCACAGAATTCTTCTTCGGTATCGATTAGTTCTCGAATTACGGCACTAAAATAATAAAATTTGTTATAAGCATACATTATGTACTAAGACAATCTGGGATAACTTACTCTCTCCTATAAGGTGTATCCGGCGGTGCAGGTAATGTACCAGGATCGCCAGAAGATGATCCCGGCTCATCAGCCGGTCGTAATATTAATGTCGGTACCCAGCCTTCTTGTGGTGTCTCTGGTGTTTCTGATACAATTCGAACTTTCCATCTAAAATAATAAATGTCATAGAGTTGGGAGAAAAATTCTAAATAAATAATGCATTGCATCATAAACAGTGTCGGGACTATTATTGGTAAATATTTTTGTTGCATCAATTTCGACTGAAAGTTTGGTTTAAAATTCTGTCTACAATTATATTTGGTTCTTGGATTTCACTGTGGCATTTAATATGGATATCCATTTGGTATTTAAGGGTTATATTTGATCCCCCAACATTTGTGAGTGAAATATAATTTTTTTCGAACACAAACAAAAAACAATTTAATTTTTAGACAAAAAATACTAGCAAGAATAATGGGATATATTGTCAATTATTATTTTACGTTCAAATACATTTTAGATCGACGAACACGAAACGAAAGTTGTGGAGAAAGTTCCAAAACATGCAAAAATTTTTGAAATCAGAGGAAACAACATATTTTTTTTTATATTACGAATACAATACTGCCGATTTAATCTTAGATTTAACTTGGGAGTAAATTAAAACTATTGTAATAAGAATAAAAAATTTGTGAAAGTGTTTTCAAGAGTAAAAATGAATCGGAAATGAACGGAATTTTTTGTTTTAGCAGCAAAGAGCACAGCATTCTGTCAAAAAAATTGTGTAAAGAATATCTTAAATATTAAGGAGTCATGTATTGACGGTATTTTAGGATCTCCCCTCCCTTTTTAAAATGGACAAAACGATTGCGAATTATCAACTCAATTTTCAGCGGTATAATTTGTAGCTCTAATCCAATGGAACTTAGACCATTCTTGAGTAGATATAAAAAAACACAATAAACCCAAACAAATTGAAGAATTGTTAGAAAGTTAGAAACGAAAATGCTGGATTTAATTTTGTGATTTTAATTTCATCATGGAATTTTTTTATCAAATTTTCAATAACTAATATCTTTAAAAAATTATTCATTTGTTTACTATAAAAACAATAAATTATCAGGTGTCGAATTTGCTTGAATTCTAATATTCATCACGTCATAAGAGAATTGCATATTTTTAGATTACGTTGGCACTTATCTGTACCCACGCAATAAATTTTCGACACATATACACATAACTTCTACGACGTATTCAAACTGACTCATTACAACAAAAATTTTTTACATGTTTATTTTTATAAAAAAAATATAATAAAAATTTCTACACGTAAGATATCTAAACATATAATGAATTTACTTCATTCACTATATGGAAACACCTACGCTTCTACGAATTTCAATTTGTTTGGTCGGATATTGCCTACATGACAGATTTTGGTGATACTATTCCTTTGAAATCTTTTCAACGACGTATGTAGGCGAGGAATTTAAGGAGCTACAGTGATGATGCAATAAAAAAAATTACTATTTTACCCATCAACATGTGAAACTAGGTTCAAACAAAATTCGAAAATTAAATTAAAATTGATTCTAAAACGATTAAGTTATAAAGATTGTTTTCCATCTCTTACTTTTATGGGTGGTTCTACGATAAGCGGTCATTTTTTATGGAAAAATTGCACAGAAAAGTTTATGAATACTAATTAATGTAATTTATATAACATTTTTATTCACAATCAACTCATTTGTGCAAACATTATTTATCTTAAATTTTAAAGGAAAGTGTATATAAGTGCCATGGACATCAATAGGATCTCTTACCGCAGAATGACCCTAATGTATAATTATGGAGATTAATATGTATGACGTCATTTATGCAAATCTTCTTTGTTTAATAAAGAACTTTGAACGTCCATATTTTGGCTATTTTTTAAAAAATAACTTCAAATTGATGATCCTTAAGTAAATTCAGTTGAAGTGTGATAAAAAAAAAACTTATTTGTGTATCCCATTCAAATAAAATTCATTCAAATTTATTTTACCAAATGCTTATCAGAAATCACTACAAATATATCGTTCGATGAAACTTATTGCGATTCTTCCATCCAAACAACTATTTATAGATATTGTTTTAGATAGAGGGAATCGAAAACCTGGCGTTGACAACAACAATCTTAGCACATTATTACAATTAATTAGAAAAATAGTCTTTAAATTAATGTCTTTCATGGAACCATTTAAATGAACCATTTTCTTTCATGGAATCATGAAAGACCATTTTTAATTGATGGTTTCACAGATATCTTCACAATTGGTTTGGAGAACTTAGAAATTTTACCCTGTACCATACCAAATAGTTCCCATTAGAGTAACAGTATTCATTAAAAAAAAATCTATAAGCACCTTGTATTAATATTTATATTCGTTTGCCGTGTATCACGGTATTTTCGTTTTGGTTTCACTGATAATTTATGACGTGCTGCAGTTGAATCTAATACACCACCGCTCGCCAGTTCATCCAATTCTGGATCCAATTTTGGTTTCCTAAAATAAAGAATTAATTTAATTTCTATTTATTATTCGAACGTTTTTTATACAATAAAATTGAGAGTTTCTTTTTAAAAATCAAAAACACTATCTTGAACTGTCTACGATGTGATTTTATTGTTAAATTTGAAATTCTCATACAATCATTGATCTTATAGAAAACTATTTTGGGTCTGGTACGGTAAATAAAGAGAAAAAAACAGTGTGAGCTGAGAAATTTTTCGAATATCTCGGATTACCTTCAAAATCTTACAGTAAGTAGAAAAGACTCCCAGAAACAATATGAATATGATGTCGAAAGAAAGGTGTTTTTGTCTAGTGACAAAACGTCTCCCTTCTAGATCCATACTTTCCGAGTTATTGGCGATTGGAAATAACCGGTGTTAGCCGAAAAAAATATTTTTCATGATTGTTTCTCGAAAAACTCTATATGCTTATTTTATTTATTAGCAGCGATATTTGTTTCGCAGTTGCGATACAGCAGATTAAAGATTCCATCCGTTCGCTGCCAACAACAACATTTGGAATATTAATCAAGAAATAAATAAAAAATTTTAGATTTAAAAAAATATAGTTTATACATTTTTTCGAAAATCTTTAAATGAATCCAAGTTTTAAGTCATTTTGCACATTTTGTCATTTTCTGGAAATTTGGAAACAGTTTTTTGCATTCAAATTGCAATTTCAAAAATATGAATCCTAAAGTCAGTACCTAAATAAATTAGACTGTAGAGGGGTAAGCATTTATCTGAGACCTCGTGAAAATCCATCGGAACTCCGATTATTCTTATCATAAGTCGTTTATTTTCATGCAAATAAATTTTGATTATTTTGAAGGTTTTTGATTTATGTCAACAAATATCGTCCTAAATGAATAAAATAGAAACCAATCTTTTTATTTTTTATACGCTTCATTTTCTGCAGAATAGGTTTTTCCGTAGGATGTCTTTTTTCAGATAAATTGATATTCAGAAAAATTGTACTCAAGTGAAAAACAAGTGAAAATAACAATTAACAGAGTTAATTGTTTAGACACTTGGTATATAGTTGATTATCAATGTTTGAACTATTGTAAATCATATTGTAAAAATTTTGTTTATGAGGTCAATATTTACTAGCGTTACAAACTTTACAATAAAATTAATATCTTAGGCACAGAATTAGGGTGCATTTATTTATCATAAAATAACGTATCATTAACGTATCATAAAATTTTGATTCGCGGTATTCGGTAAAAATCATTATTAATTTTTCGTGTTAAAATTCGATTACTTATTTTTAATTAATAATGAAATATTCTGGTATTCACCACAAAACTTTAAATTTTCATTCTTCTTCGCATTTTTGTTTTCTAAAACTTTAAGATTTCAAAATTTTGCCACTCCTAAAATAGTGAACCACACGAACCTAAGCGGAAATCTGAGTTAATTTTTACATTTCCAATCTAGGGTACAGAAAACCTTCAAACCATCTTTAAAAAAATTAGCCATACTTACTTTGGTGCATTGGAATCGACCGTATCAATAATTTCAACAATATCCCCTTTTTTCAAATTAATTTCATCAGAACTTTTGGCTTCATAATTTTGTTGTGCAATAAATAAATCTTCATCCTATAAAATCATAAAAGTTTTTATTTTTTTTATTTTTTAATTAAAATAGAAATATAATTAATTAATGATTATTTGCAAATATAAATTTTCTTACTCCAGTTAATTTTAATTCTTGCGTTGATGATGTCATAATATGTTCGTTGTTTTCAAATGATAGCGTTCAGAGTAGTATTTCCGTTCTTCAAATGAAGTGTAATTTATTTATGGATACTAAAAGCATAAACAAACATTTTTCAATCTTACATTAATAATAATTCATGCATGTATACGCATAATAATATATTTGTATGGATACACTTCAATAGTAATGAATGTAATATTAAGCAGACGTTTTTTATTAATCGCTTAAAATTCCTTAAAAGTACTCTATAGTTATAATTATTACACTCAAAAAAAATATGTTAATGATCTCAATATATTTTCAAAGGCTTTCTAACTGCATTTTTAATCGAAAAAGTTAAAATTAAATTCATCTATCTTTAAAGAAATTAAATTGATTTACCTTTAAATTTAAGTAATAAAGATAAAAAAACTAACAGAGATAATTGTTTAGATACTCGGCATATGATTGAATTTCATTGTTTGAACTATTAGCGTTCCTAAAATATTATAAATATCCAGTCTATACAGTTATATGTGTATAATATTTACTTATAAGTGTTTATTAGCCAAATTTGAGCTAAAATTGTGGAGAGCACTAACAATTTATGAAAAAATATTTCAAACAAAAGACATTGTTTCAAAGAAATAGACATTTTTGGTATTTAAACTTTTCTTCTACTTTTTATGGTTTATAAGTTGAGTCAAGGATCCATTGGATCTCATGGACCAATTTTGCTCATTCAGGGGAACTTAAACTCCATTTTTATGTTTAGAATACGCCAACAAAATTTCAGCTCGCTATCACTTTTTAGGAGGCAAAAATTCCAAGCAGTTTATATTGGCTTAAATAGCTTGGTATAATTTAATTTTCAGGCTAAATCTTAAGTTAAATTAAATTTGAAGTTTTAAATCAGCCAACAAGTGAAATATTAACAAGCTTTGACAACATGGAATGACACTTAGCGACAACACACATACTAAACGGCCTTTTTCTGAATAATTAGCGCTTCAATTTCATTATATACGTATTAAATTCCATCTCAATAGTAACTTTATACTTCAAACTTTACTACGGTTAAATAAACGTCACCCGTTAAAGACCCAACATTTGTTATCCATAAGATCAAGTAATTAAATGGTTAAAGTACAAAAAAAAAATCCAATACAAATACCATAATTTTTTTGTTTCTACAATAAATTATGGCTCCATAATCACATTTAACACAATAAAGTCACTAATACATTCCGAGAAATGCTTAGAATTATTTTCTATGTTTCACAATATCCAAATTTTTACGTGCAACAATACTAAAATGTACGCAAAACTATTTAAATTTAAATAAATTTAGCCGCGTGTCTACACATTGTTAAAATTAACAGCACATTGTTAACGAAATAAAGCAAACACAACATGTTATATTGTACATCGTATTAGCTAGTTATAAAATGCAGGAAGCCATAAACTTCTAAAACTATATTACTTCTTTTTTTTTGTTTTACCTTATTTTGTAGATGTTGAGTGTTTATTATTGAAGTGACAGAAATGTTTGTCCATTACACTAGCGAAAATGAAAAACAAATATTTATTTTATATTCGATCAACAGAATTTAAAAAAAAAAAATAATTAAATTAATTGAATTCTATAAAGCTGGCCCTTCCATTTTGAATAAAACTATGGGTACTATTGGGTTTAGTTTTATGTATTGATATATTAAAGGCAAATTAGTGGCACAATCCGGAAGTCGTAAAAGTTTATAAATGCCAATCAGAAATAGATATTAAATTTACAAAAAATATATACTTATGATTTACGATACCTCGAATTGAATAAGCGTAATTAAATCTACCATTTCCATTCATGCTTTTTATATAAATCACTTTAAGGCGTCAAGAAACGATAGGGTATGTTTGGGAAAATTAACAATTTTTACTTAGTTATGCTACGTAAATCATAGTTCGGTATGTTCCTGATAATTTTAACTCAATTTTGTTGGGCATTTAATTTTTTTTCTTAAGTGTACATTATGCCTTCAACTATTTAAGCGGTTTTATAAATCAAAGAGAGTAATTGATGCTATTAAGTCAAAACATCCTGCGTGGAAATTTATAAAGAACACAGATTAGTATTATTAGTAGTATTAAAAAAAATAAATAGTGAACTTAGAAAAGAAAATTCAAAGTTTTATATACTGAAATCAGCATTGCGCAGGATCGTTAAAAATAGAGATTCGCAGATACGCAGTGTTCAGGATAGAAAATTTCTGAAAGGTAAAAATTATAGTAGAATGAAACCCATTGGAAATGGAAGATAATATGATAAAAATGAAAGGAAAAATAAATTACTGGCGATCTGAGTTCGGGAAGTAGGAGGGGCTGAGTTTTTAAGGGTAAAACTCAGGGTTTATCTAAATTTCCGACAAAACTACATGTCCTATGAAAAAAAGTTAAATTGCAAAGTTGTAGGTAACAAAAATATCTACAACTTTTGTATGCGCACTTTTTTCACATAACCTCAAAATTTATGTGAAAAATTCAAATCGGTGGCCTCTTTGTGCGATGCATCGTAGCGTCCCCACTGTCGTCTTTGCTTTAATTATTCTTAAGAAGACAGTATAGTAGTATCCGTGTTCTCTAATGAAAATTATAAGTTATAAGTTAATTACAACTTATTAACTATTGTCTCTGATGTTTTGAGTTTATGCCATGTTTTAGAAGCTAGTAATATCGATAAAGTTATAATGTTTGAAAAATATGAAGAATGTAGTCGTTCCAGAAGAGTTTTCAATAACTCTTGCAGGAAGATTTGTGCTAGAGAAAACTGTAATTACTTGAAGAATGTGATACAGATAAACGACGAAATATCTCTACTTATTCAAGGCCGAAAGATCTAAGACAAGAATTCATATTTTGTAACAATCTTAACTGCTAAAATGTAAAATTGTCACTCTGTGAAGCTAATTCCCTACACACAATTGATTAATTTAAATATATAATGTTCCAAACCTAACGAATTGGTTTTTAAAAATTGAGGGGCCAAATTCACACGGGTTTACATTTGTACCACAAAAATAGTGGGTCATATAGCAAATGCAACTGTAAATATCAATTAATTGGTCCTATGCCAGAGTATTGTCAAGGCTTGTGTACACTAATGATGAGATAAATTTTAATTAGTTTATCTTCAAAATTTTTTAATTAATAATTTTTAAGTATTCACTTAAAAATTATTTATCCGTCATTTACAAGTTCAAGGATACAATTAGTACCGATATAATTAGTTTTTCACGTATTATTTTTAAAATAACGCCGTTTTGTAGGTATATATGTATTTTTTTTGCATTTTTATTCAAATTTGTGAAAAACAGACTCGCCAGTCATCTCAAAAATAATGAATGGTAATTCTTCGCTTCTTGTTTATAGCAAAATGCTCAAATAATTATTTAAAAAAATAAAACGTCCCACGATCTTAGGCGTCTGCTAGATTTGTAAGGGGTGATGCACACATCTAACGGGTACAGAATATAATTAATGACCAACTGGGAGGGCCAGTGATGGATTACCGCTTAGGCCCGTGAGGCCCGGGCCTAGGGCGGCACGATTGGGAAGGGCGGCAAAATTTTCAAAACGTTAAAATTTGAGAGCCGAAAAAATATACCAAAAATTAATTTTTAAATTGGTTCTGATTTTTTTTTTTAATTTATAAAAAATTTCCTATGGACTGTAATTAATTCATTTTTTTTATTGACTTTTCAATTTGAGGATGTATTATCCATATTTTGATGGATTCAATTATAGTCTATCGAATAAGGTTATTAAAAAGTTGTTGCCGATTGTTCAGGAGAAAGATCTTTTTCCACCTTGAAAAGGGTTAAATCTTATTTACGAGCAAGTATGGGCCAAGATATTTTAATGATTTGGCATTAAAGGAAGAAGAGATTTATGATTTATTATTATTGAGTAATACATTATAATTTATAGTTCGAGGGAAATGCTTATTATTATTTGTTATGCTAAAGTTTAATGAACATTTTTTTGTATTATTTATTAATTATATTTAAATAAAAAATAGAGCACTCTCTAATGTTTCGCATTATGAGTCGTGCAAAAATCAAAGCTGTATTTTAATAACAATTGAGAATCAAAATATATATAATTTTGCTGATCAAAAAGGGCGGCGTATCAGACAGGGCCTAGGGCGGCAATAAGCTTAATCCGCCACTGGGGAGGGCAGTGACTAAAAGTGTTAAAAAAAATTGGAATCGACCTAGGTTGTTTACTGCGGCGCTATCAGGGGAACAGGAATGACGATTTGTCCAGTTAATTATTAATTGTAAGTGATAACAAATTTAAAACCAAACTGGGCCTTATATAATTATCTATTCGTGTTTTAATATTTATTTGAATGAAAATTGTATACAAATGGAGTAGGTTGAAAATTCAATCGAAATAAAAAAAAATCGGATAATTTAACATTGTCTAATGATTAGGTACTTGAAAATTGTAACACATCAATTACAACAATAAATATTGATGATTCTACTTAATTTTGGCAGCTTTTAATGTGCATTTCAATTCTTTAAATAAATATAGAACTGTTAACAAACCGTGGGAAATGATTATTTGCCAAAATCATATTCTTGAACAAATTTATTTGAATGTATAGCCTTAAAATCCACACCATACAGGATGCTGTCGAGGTTGCTATTTTATTCTTAGGGTTAAAGAAAACTTTGCGAAAGCTAACGAAAGTGAAATTGATGAAAATAAATTTTTTATCTAGATTTTAAACTTATTTGAAAATTTTCATTTAGAATTGGCCTTTGGGGAGCAGTTTTCAACAATTTTAGTTGCAGAAAAATTTTAATATCTCGCGATCGAATTATTCGGTTTTGGAGTTAACGCCAAAAGAGCCAAGCTTGTATATGTTGAACTTGTCCCAGAGTTAATATTTATTACGGCAAGCCATGGCGGCCAAGATCTATGTGAATGAAGTTGATTAAAAGCTTCCAATAAATGATCATTGCATAGGAAACTATTGAATGTTGTGTAGCAGTGACGTTGCTAAGGGTGTAGGAGGGAAATGTACACAGGCGAAAACAAATTAGGGGCGCCCGTTTATGAACATAAGATTATCAAAAATATATTTTTTTCTACTAAAACTAGAGCTTTTTTTAAAAAAATTATTTCGATTTTAACAGCGAATTTTTGACAATTAGATTGATCATTAGATTGAGATTAGATTAATTTGAGATTGATCGAGTTTTTCAAATTAAACGTTTTTGTTTGAAATAATTGTTTCTGTTCAGCTTCATTTTAATTTTCGAGTTCTTACATTATATTTTACAAGTGAAGCTAAAAAACATCCTGTATGTTAAATACTATGCAGAAAATGTGATCACATGATCAAACTATTAATCTGATAAGAAAATAGACAGATATTCATTACATTAAAAATAAATAAAAACGAAGATTATTGGCGTCAGATTATATACTATTGCAAAATTTATGTTACTGTTATAAAATTTGTTTAAAATCTACAATGCTGCTTTCTTTTATGTTTCTATTCAATAATTTGGTTTAATTTTAATAAATTTTACAAAATAATTTTAGAATAGTCAACAATATATTTGCAAACAAAAAATTTAAGTGTTTCCGCCCGGGATCGAACCGGGGACCTTCCGCGTGTTAGGCGGATGTGATAACCACTACACCACGGAAACTATATTCAGTTCAATGATAAATGCATTTAAATACAAAAATTCAATTTATTAAAGTTAATATTAGATTTATTATATAAAGCAGTTTTTACAACAATTCCGTATTTCCAGCTTAAAATATAAGTCGAAAAGTCACTTAAAATAAAAATATACGTTTTATAGTATTAGAAATTATTGTAAAATACAATTATTTTATAGTAGATTTAAAGTAGATTTGTTGTAAAAATTTAAAAAAATATGATTGTTGAAAAGTAGAAAAATTTTAAATGTTGTAATCAAAGAAATATAAAGTAGAATTTTTTGTATTTTTTTAATGTTAATAGGATCCTGAATAAATTAAAATATTAAACTATTATTATAATAATATTAATTTTAACACAATTTTCGTAAGAATTTCAACAATAGAATGTGTAAAAAAAAAAATATAATGTCAATAAAAATACGCAGCATCTACTTAAAAATAGAAAACTATTTGATTTGAATCTCACCACTATAGTAATCCATAGTCAAGACACATTATGTTAATCTATCACCCTATCTATTCACGTTATTATTACTTCACACATCAAATGTATGTTTTAATTTGTTGTCTCAATTTTTTGACCCGTGTATAACTATTTAAACGACATCAACAAATATACAGTTTGAATATTCACAAACTAGCGTAACCGGTGGCGTCGAATAGCGTCGACACGATAGATGATTTACATTTTATATAAAAACATCCTTCAAATTCATTGCCAAACTTATTTTGTAAAAAAAAAAAATTATAATTAGTTTGAAGGTAAGTATTTAATTATTTGTTGCAAAAAGACGAAAAACAATTAGAGTGGATGAAAATAGGGTTTTCATGTTCGGATTTGTTAGATGAAAGTGTAAAATAGGTGATTGCAAAAAAAACTGTTTTTTTATGTCAAATAAAATTTGTTTCGATAATTTGATTGAAATTAATCACCACCTAAGTGCGGTCCTGAATGCGTCAAATATTCTACGGGTTCCTTTTGCCGGAACCTCAGCGAAAATCTAGCATTGATAAGCGGGTATTATTAAAAAAAACAAAAAACAAAATATGATTTTTTTTTGTTTCAAATTTTTCAATTTGAATAACTACTAATGCCTTACTTCAATCCGCATGTCACGGGCAGGATTTTCCATTCTTAAAACTTACTGTATAACGAAGATAAGTATAATATGACCCAAATTTATTATGTGGTTTATATTAAACTTTGTCTAAACTGAATAATTACGTGTGATGAATAAAACTAATTTTTTTAGATTGGCCCAATTTTCATTTTAAATATAATTAAATCACTTCTTAATTCATTAGTAAATATAAATTTTTTTTACTAAAGGGAAGAATAAAAAGGTAAATAAAATTGAATTAATATTTTTTTTAAAGGTTTATATTAAACAAAAATATTTTTACATATTTTTTTACTTAGGTTTTCTTTTTTTTTTATATATAAACTTAACAAATGATCTTTATTTTTACACTGTAATATAAATTTTAAGCTTAAAACCATTAACAGACAAAATGCACACAAGCATTAAAAAATTTAATCAAATTTAATTTATTTAAAAAAAAAAAATTAATTATTTAAATGTTAAATTAAATAACTTTTTTATTTTTGTTTGTTAAACATATATATACAATTTTAAAGAATTAAAAATATAACATAAATTTATTTAATTTTAGGCAGGGCTAAAATCTTAACAATAAATACGTTTAAAAAAAAACCTATTGCTTTTTTACACAGTCAACTTAAGAACTAACTATTGAACTTAATAACATCGTACATCGTTGGGTATTTGATTTTTTTCATTAAAATAATAATAGTATAGCCTATCAAATTAAATATCAACAACGAAGAATAGTTTTCAACAGAAGTTATTACTCTATTTGATACTTCAGTTGATTTTATAAACGATCTTAAAAGATTAGTTTCAGTGTCTTCAATACAAGAAACTGTCAAATGAATTAGTCTAATATTTATCCCCGAGTATGACAATTGATTTCTTAAATTCTGAGGTTCTCGAAAGTAGCACTGATTCATTTTCGTGAATACCCAATCCTATGTACGGAAAGCTTAGGGAACGATTTAAATGAACATGAAATTTGCTCAAATGACTCTTGGTCTATATAGTTTTACGTAATAGCCAGTTTAAGAAATCTGTGTAAAATCAACACAATTGGTGGAAAATAGTTACGACATTAAATATATTAAACATTAATGTTAAAAATAAGAATTTATTTCAAATCAGGTAATTTTACTCCTGAGATTTTAGCCGCAGTAATTTTTTAAAGAAAATGAAAATTGGCACTATTATAATATATGGTATACATATATTATAGACATTTTTTTTTTTTGGATAATTTAATAAATATTTCATATTCTTATAATATTAGAGAGATAATTCGAAATTAGATCAGGTATTTTTATTTTTTAGTATTTTATTTAGTTTAGAAAAAAAACAACTCATGTTGAAAAATATATCAAATAATTTTTACGAACGTTATGCAAAAATGTTTTAGTTCATCTAAAATTGTGAAAATTTTTATAAAAGTAGGAAAATTTTATTTTCAGTGCAAATTTTAAGTTCTAATAAAGACACAGTGAAATTCAGTACATAAATTTTAAAGCAAACGAGTGAAAAATAATACATAATAAATTTTTTTAAGCTCTTTGGAATTATTTGTTTTAGTAAATATTATTACTTAATTTTGAAAAAGCTATTTGCAATATGAATAAAGAATATGGTATTCCAGGGTTGTCCAATTGAAAAAAAGCCATTGTTGTTTGTTTGGACCAAATATGGTGGTTGTAAGCAAATAAAATAATATAAACTTATGTCAAACCACGTCTAATGTTTGGGTGTAAAAAAATTTTTGTATTATTATTTTTACACACTGCACCTAATAAAAAAAATTACCAGAAAATGCAATTCAAGTTTGTTGGAAAAACTACAAAAACTTATTCGAAATATAATTAAAAAACATTTTAGCGTCCGTTTCTTTAAGCAAAATAAAACAACATATTATGCATAGTAAAAATATTTGCCGAGTTTTAGTTAGATGCATGAAAGACAAGTCTTTTAATAAGGTAAATTCGCTGCCTAATAACAAGAATTCGTCATCTTAAAGGATTTTATTATCTATATTTACACTCTATTTTAACGCTTTGTTAGACCACAGTCAATAATTATCTGATTTGGCTGAAATATACGTAGATAATATGAGATGATTTCGAAATTAAAACTTATTAAACAAAAATTTTTTTTAAAAATTAGTAACTTTTTTCCATATTTTTGTTACTAAAATAAACAATTTGATGACTATTAGGCTGCAATAAATTAAACAAAAAAAAACTCCTGGAAAATTATGAATAAAAAAAGAACACTTATGAAAACTGGTAATCGACTAGAGTTTCATAATTATTTGTATAGTTGATATGATGTCAAAGAATGTGATTTTTTGCGAGTTGATTTACTGAATATTTGTTCCACCCACTGCATTATTTGTTAATTCTGAGGTGCCCGATGTTTTACCATTTAATAAAGCAGAAGTTGAACTATTTTCAGGATTTGTTGTGTTATTAAATAATGTTTTGTTGCGTAATTCAAAGACTTGTTGTATAGCTTCGCGGAAACACAAGAAATTATAATCGATTAAACCTAAAAAAGAAATTGTAAAATTAGTTTAATAACTCGAAAATATATTAAGAATAAATAATATTACCTTTTCTGTCGAAATTATCTTCTCTTAAAATACATACTAATGCTAAAAATTTATTAACTTCTCGTAAATATAAAACTGTTCCATTATTTAATTTGATAAGACTTGAACTTTGTTCATCAAAGGCAGCCGCTTCAGAGTCATCACGAAGTCTACAATGAAATGTATTTTATATTATTCAATGTTAGTTACTCCATAAGCCCTATCATATTATCGCAAAAGTAATGGTTCTTCAAAATCGATTGAATTTTTTACGGAAACGTTAAGTTATTAGGGTATCTATTTTGCTTAAGGAAAAAATTCAACCATTTTCTCAGATTCTAATTTAAGTATTAACTCAGTTTTTAATAATTTATTAATGAATGAAATAACTTTGAACTTTCGCTATAGGAAATAGTTTTGGCTTTAACTTTTTGAAGTAAACTTGAATCAAAGATAATTCATCGGATTGATGTAGCTTGTTGAAAATACGCATTTTAATCTACAAGGTGTTTTTACGATGATTACAATTACTAAAAATACTTTTATGACGAAAAATTAAACCCCAAATTATCTCATAGAAACATTAAGTGAACAAATTATTGAACTATATCATTCATTCATTTGCGATCTTAACTTTTGATATTCTTTTCTATAAATTGCTTACCCGTATATACAAGAAACATCTATGACAACATCAATCATGTCACAACACAATTCGTAACTCTGCATATCGACAGGCGTTGAATCAGTTGCAATATAAATTTTCGATACAACATCGAATAAGAATGCTTTTTCGATTGCTGAATTCTAAAAACCATTCGAAATATAAATAAAAAATAAAATTTTATCATATAAAATGAAATATTTACCGATATAAGGATATTTAACAAATTTTCGAGTGTTGGTAACTGTGGAATAAGCTTCTGAACTACTTTCGAAAATGCTTCAAATATTGAATGATCATAAATTGATGTCAAATGAAAGCTTAAATGAATTTGGTCATATCCTACACATAAAATTCAGTTTTATTTCTACAATTAATAGAATTATCACAATTATTCCGTTGGAAAGAGCAGTTTAGAATTTACGTTTATGTAAAGATTTGTATTACCAAAATTCTAGCACCATTAAAAGTATTATGAATCCATATAGCTCCAACGAAATAACTGAAAAAATTTTTTGAAATTAATTTCCTTACCAGTATCAACTAAATCATCAGTAGCTCTTTGATGAATATCTCGTTGTGATTCCATTTTGAAATCATCGCCTAATCCATCAACTTTATGGATAAACACCTCAAAGCGAATTGATTGATTTACTTTATACGCTCTGGTTACTGTTGAATTTAATTTACGTAAAGCGTCCGTGTAATCATCCTAAAAAATAATGTGGTTCCCCAATAATGTCTTAAGAGCTTAAGTTTTATATTATAAATAGTTACTTGTGCATCAATGACAAAAATAAGTGCTCCACATCCACCAAATATCATGTCAGAATCGAATGTTGGATCAAAAAAATCAACTTGACCAGGAAAATCCCATATTTGAAATTGAACAAAACTAGAATTAGCTATATCATCCTTAACAATTTTATTAGTGGATCCTAAGAATAACGTTTCGTTTGGTGACATTTTATGAAACACTACTTTTTGAATTGAAGATTTTCCCGATCTGAAAATTTAAATAGATAAAATCAAAATCATATAGAAAATTTTCATTATACAAGTGTATTTTTCTAGCCTTCTTAGCCCCATAAGCAGAATACGAGGTTTTTGTTCACTAGCAGGTGATAAATTCGCCTCATTTTCACCATCCAGATTTCCATAGCCAAAATCCGTTGGAAATGAACCTGTTACTCCATCATACGGATCAGGAGTATTATCATCTTCGTCTTGATATGACTAAAAAAAAATTTATCGTAAGTAAACGTCATGACTTCGAAGTGTAAAAATTTTGAAGGTTACTACGGAAATTAAATTTACCATTTTAAACAGTAATAATTTCAATATACTATAATGAAATAAAATACATTTTCAATTTACTGAAATGAAAGATTGATTGATTAAGTCAACAAAAAAGAATTTATTGATAATAGTTTTGTCAACAAATCATATGACACACGGCACTATATCCAACTATATCACATGAATGTTTTGTAAAATTTACACAACCTATTTTTTACTTGTAGAACTTTACAATCAAATTGGAATATGGTTGGTTGGTTTATAAAGAAAAATAATAAAAGACAAAATATACAAACAAATTACAGACGCAACTCTTCTAAGATACAAACCAAGATAGAGACACCTATTAATTTATTGTTAAACTACCAAAATTGTTCTTGTCGTTAGAGTGCACTGAGTACATAAGATTTAAAAATAAATAAATTTTCAACTTTTATCGCTTAGTTATCGCTAATACCTTTGCTTAACAAATTTTAACCACTCGCTCTATAAAATGTTGCATTGAGCTGAATGGACGTGAAAAGTTTTAACTTTGAATTCAATAATATGTTTAATAATTTTTATATTCTTGATATTGATAAGAAGAAAAATACATTGCATTTATTTTTACTTATTTTGAACAATATAAACTTTCAACCTCAAAAGTACATTTTAAAGATAAACAATTTACAGACCAAGATATGTAAAAAAAAGATCTCACGTTTGATAATATGTTGTCTGCTGATACATATCGTGACCTGGCTTGATGAATGATGCTTTATGTAAATCAATTAAGACTTAATGTTTAATTACACAAGTTTATAATTTCTTTAAATAATATAATTAATCATTATATTTCATCTTTATATAGAGAAGTATATAAGTTCAGATGCCTTGGAAAAAATAAGGAACAATACATAATTTTTCACAATTATTTTAAGTGAATTTTTTCTCCCAGTTTATCGTTTTCGTTTTATATACTGTTTATTGTTTCGTAAAATGCCAAAAATGATTCTAGGATAAAAGAGAATTATAAAAGAGATCCTATAGTGGGGAAAATAGATAAATATTCATGAAAATTCTATAAATATTTTTCAAACAGTAAACTATAAATAATTTCAGTTTGAGCTCTAATTGTTTGTATTTTATCCATTAAAATTTGTAATTCGTAACCTTAGAATGTAGTTAAATATGCAAAAATTTAAATTCGAAATTTTTCCTTACGTATGAGAAGCTATGTTCTATTCTATAATGTACTGTACCTAGTTCAGGAGTACTACAAAACATATTTGTATGCATAAAATTAAAATAATGTTCATCAAAAAAATATTTAAATGTACTTAAATATAATAATGGCCATAGGTATTATAAAAAATCGTGCAGTACATTATATAATAAACTTTTATGAATTATGTGGTACCATTTGTGTCAGTATTAAATCACTTTTATAAACAACTATTAATACTAATATTTTATATCAAATTCTGAATATTTTAGAAATCATTTACTAATTAACTAACATAAGTATATAAAACTAAACAACAGTATATGAAACAGTTAAAAATAATGCAAAAAATATTTTGCTTTCTTTTTGTTTTTGTTTTTTGAAGTTATACTTCTTTTGGTGTGTTTGGATGGGAGTGAATTTTTGAGCTGCGTGCGCACAATTCCATAAAAACGACATGATGAAGTTGGCTACAGAATATAAATTATATAGCTCCGCGATCTTAGCACCTCATGTGCGGAATTTCGATTGACCAATTATACCATCTGAAAGGTCAGAAATTGGTCATAAAAGGTCAGTTGGTCTCATTAATTGGTCAGCATCAGAAAATTTTTTATTAAGGATTAAAGTTTTTCAAGGTCAATTAATAATTTTAGCACCTCATTCGCGGAAAAAATAAAAAACTCCACCTATGCGCGATCGGGAAACAATCGCTGATAATTGGTCAACTAATATAAATAGTTGGTCAGTTTAATTAAATATTAAAAAAAATTAAAAAAGTTGTCTCTGTCGTAACGCGCATGCTTTGAGCCGGATGATTCTATCAGGGCAGTCAACCCAACGTCAACCCGACGTCAACCCGACGTCAACCCAACGTCAACCCGACGTCAACCCAACGTCAACCCAACGTCAACCCGACGTCAACCCAACCCAACGTCAACCTGTTGGAATATGAGAACAAACCCATATTTATTATGTTGCCAGGTAACATATTTATAATGTTAACCTTGTTTTGTATTAACACTTCGTTTTATAAAGTATGTAAAGTTTTTCTATAATATACGTGTGGCATTTTTCTATTCAAGTTCAAGTTATTTATTTATCAACCCAGTTATTGCCAACATGGTAGCAGAGCTAACCACAGTCAACCCACAGTCAACCCAACGTCGACCCAACGTCAACCCAACGTCAACCCAACGTCAACCCAACGTCAACCCAACGTCAACCCGACGTAAACCCGACGTCAACCCAACGTCAACCCAACGTCAACCCAACGTCAACCCGACGTCAACCCGACGGCAACCCAACGTCAACCCGACGTCAACCCAACGTCAACCCAACGTCAACCCAACGTCAACCCAACGTCAACCCAACGTCAACCCAACGTCAACCCAACGTCAACCCGACGTCAACCCAACGTCAACCCGACGTCAACCCAACGTCAACCCAACGTCAACCCAACCCAACGTCAACCCAACGTCAACCTGTTGGAATATGAGAACAAACCCATATTTATTATGTTGCCAGGTAACATATTTATAATGTTAACCTTGTTTTGTATTGACACTTCGTTTTATTAAGTATGTAAAGTTTTTCTATAATATACGTGTGGCATTTTTCTAATCAAGTTCAAGTTATTTATTTATCAACCCAGTTATTGCCAACATGGTAGCAGAGCGTAGTTGATGGTTAATGGTTAATGGTTAATTGGTTAAAATTAGTAACTGACAGTCGAAAAACTCCGTGAACTTATAAAAAGAAAAACCTGCCGGCGTGTTCTAAGAGGTTAGGTACCGCTCTAACCCCGAAGTTAGCGTCATTATTGAAAACTCTGTTAATACATGAAAAAGATGTCCAATATTAGCCACAATCCCTTTCACATAGACAGGCTCGTAGGACGAGACAATTATGCGAGTTGGAAATTCGCCGTGGAGGCTTATTTTAAACTAGAAGATCTATGGCACTGTGTCGATGGTACCAACAAGGATATAAAGAAAGAAGTAAAGGCAAAGTCTAAGCTGATACTCCTACTAGATCCTGTCAACTACGTGCATGTACAGAGTGCAAATACATGTAAAGAAGTCTGGGACAGTTTACAACAAGCTTTTGATGACAGCGGGTTGTACAGAAGAGTAGCCTTGTTAAGAGATCTCATCACAACTACATTGGACGGCTCACGAACCGTAGACGACTATGTGAACAAGATCATGTCAACTGCTCACAAACTCAGAAATATAAAGTTTGAGATTGATGATGAGTGGCTCGGTACACTCATGCTAGCTGGCTTACCTGAAACATATAAGCCAATGATAATGGGTCTGGAGAGTTCAGGGATAAAAATTAGCGCAGATTCCATTAAAACGAAGCTCCTGCAGGAAGTTCAATGCTCAGAAAGCACAGCGTTCTTCACTAGGAAAGTAGCCAATCAAAGGAATACTGCTAAGGTCCAAAACAATAGAGGGCCCCGATGTTATAATTGCAATAAACATGGACATTTTGCAAAGAATTGTCGTGTCACAAAGAAGAAAAATGAAGTGAAAGCAGACACCAGTAAAAGTTTTGTTGCAGCATTTTCAGCTTCACCAATGACTGTAAATACGGAACAATGGTATGTGGACTCCGGAGCCTCCATGCACATGACTAACAGATGTGACTGGATGTATGATATGGAAAGTCCACCGATACCCACCATAACAGTTGCCAGTAAGACACCGCTACCTGTTGAGAAAATAGGAAAGGTTAATTTGTATATAAATAGTAAGGATCAAATTAAAATTCAGGTAAAAGATGTTTTATACATTCCAAAACATGCTGCCAATCTCCTATCAGTAAGTGCAATGGTGAAAAATGGCTGTAAAGTAAATTTTAGAGATAAATCATGTGATATTTATGACAAAAACAATAAATTACTGTGTCAACGTCAACCCAACGTCAACTCACAGTCAACTCAACGTCAACCCACAGTCAACCCACAGTCAACCCACAGTCAACCCACAGTCCACAGACAGTCCACAAACAGTCCACAGACAGTCCACAGACAGTCCACAAACAGTCCACAGACAGTCCACAGACAGTCCACAGACAGTCCACAGACAGTCCACAAACAGTCCACAAACAGTCCACAAACAGTCCACAGACAGTCCACAGACAGTCCACAGACAGTCCACAGACAGTCCACAGACAGTCCACAGACAGTCCACAAACAGTCCACAAACAGTCCACAAACAGTCCACAAACAGTCCACAAACAGTCCACAAACAGTCCACAAACAGTCCACAAACAGTCCACAGACAGTCCACAGACAGTCCACAAACAGTCCACAAACAGTCCACAAACTGTCCACAAACAGTCCACAAACAGTCCACAGACAGTCCACAGACAGTCCACAAACTGTCCACAAACAGTCCACAAACTGTCCACAAACAGTCCACAAACAGTCCACAGACAGTCCACAGACAGTCCACAAACAGTCCACAGACAGTCCACAAACAGTCCACAAACAGTCCACAAACAGTCCACAAACTGTCCACAAACAGTCCACAAACAGTCCACAAACAGTCCACAGACAGTCCACAAACAGTCCACAAACAGTCCACAAACAGTCCACAAACAGTCCACAAACAGTCCACAAACAGTCCACAAACAGTCCACAAACAGTCCACAGACAGTCCACAAACAGTCCACAAACAGTCCACAAACAGTCCACAGACAGTCCACAGACAGTCCACAGACAGTCCACAGACAGTCCACAAACAGTCCACAAACAGTCCACAAACAGTCCACAGACAGTCCACAGTCAGTCCACAGTCAGTCCACAGTCAGTCCACAGTCAGTCCACAGTCAGTCCACAGTCAGTCCACAGTCAGTCCACAGACAGTCCACAGACAGTCCACAGACAGTCCACTGACAGTCCACAGTCAGTCCACAGTCATTCCACAGTCAACCCAACGTCGACCCGACGTCAACCCAACGTCAACCCAACGTCAACCCAACGTCAACCCAACGTCAACCCAACGTCAACCCAACGTCAACCCAACCCAACGTCAACCTGTTGGAATATGAGAACAAACCCATATTTATTATGTTGCCAGGTAACATATTTATAATGTTAACCTTGTTTTGTATTGACACTTCGTTTATTAAGTATGTAAAGTTTTTCTATAATATACGTGTGGCATTTTTCTATTCAAGTTCAAGTTATTTATTTATCAACCCAGTTATTGCCAACATGGTAGCAGAGCGTAGTTGATGGTTAATGGTTAATGGTTAATTGGTTAAAATTAGTAACTGACAGTCGAAAAACTCCGTGAACTTAAAAAAAGAAAAACTGGCCGGCGTGTTCTAAGAGGTTAGGTACCGCTCCAACCCCGAAGTTAGCGTCATTATTGAAAACTCTGTTAATACATGAAAAAGATGTCCAATATTAGCCACAATCCCTTTCACATAGACAGGCTCGTAGGACGAGACAATTATGCGAGTTGGAAATTCGCCGTGGAGGCTTATTTTAAACTAGAAGATCTATGGAACTGTGTCGATGGTACCAACAAGGATATAAAGAAAGAAGTAAAGGCAAAGTGTAAGCTGATACACCTACTAGATCCTGTCAACTACGTGCATGTACATAGTGCAAATACATGTAAAGAAGTCTGGGACAGTTAACAACAAGCTTTTGATGACAGCGGGTTGTACAGAAGAGTAGCCTTGTTAAGAGATCTCATCACAACTACATTGGACGGCTCACGAACCGTAGACGACTATGTGAACAAGATCATGTCAACTGCTCACAAACTCAGAAATATAAAGTTTGTGATTGATGATGAGTGGCTCGGTACACTCATGCTAGCTGGCTTACCTGAAACATATAAGCCAATGAAAATGGGTCTGGAGAGTTCAGGGATAAAAATTAGCGCAGATTCCATTAAAACGAAGCTCCTGCAGGAAGTTCAATGCTCAGAAAGCACAGCGTTCTTCACTAGGAAAGTAGCCAATCAAAGGAATACTGCTAAGGTCCAAAACAATAGAGGGCCCCGATGTTATAATTGCAATAAACATGGACATTTTGCAAAGAATTGTCGTGTCACAAAGAAGAAAAATGAAGTGAAAGCAGACACCAGTAAAAGTTTTGTTGCTGCATTTTCAGCTTCACCAATGACTGTGAATACGGAACAATGGTATGTGGACTCCGGAGCCTCCATGCACATGACTAACAGATGTGACTGTATGTATGATATGGAAAGTCCACCGATACCCACCATAACAGTTGCCAGTAAGACACCGCTACCTGTTGAGAAAATAGGAAAGGTTAATTTGTATATAAATAGTAAGGATCAAATTAAAATTCAGGTAAAAGATGTTTTATACATTCCAAAACATGCTGCCAATCTCCTATCAGTAAGTGCAATGGTGAAAAATGGCTGTAAAGTAAATTTTAGAGATAAATCATGTGATATTTATGACAAAAACAATAAATTCCTGTGTCAACGTCAACCTAACCCAACGTCAACCCAACGTCAACCCACAGTCAACTCAACGTCAACCCACAGTCAACCCACAGTCAACCCACAGTCAACCCACAGTCAGTCCACAGTCACTATGTTGCCAGGTAACATATTTATAATGTTAACCTTGTTTTGTATTGACACTTCGTTTATTAAGTATGTAAAGTTTTTCTATAATATACGTGTGGCATTTTTCACAGTCCACAAACAGTCCACAAACAGTCCACAGACAGTCCACAGACAGTCCACAGACAGTCCACAAACAGTCCACAAACAGTCCACAAACAGTCCACAGACAGTCCACAGACAGTCCACAGACAGTCCACAGACAGTCCACAGACAGTCCACAGACAGTCCACAGACAGTCCACAGACAGTACACAGACAGTCCACAGACAGTCCACAAACAGTCCACAAACTGTCCACAAACAGTCCACAAACAGTCCAAAGACAGTCCACAGACAGTCCACAAACTGTCCACAAACAGTCCACAAACAGTCCACAAACAGTCCACAAACAGTCCACAAAGAGTCCACAAACAGTCCACAGCCTCCATGCACATGACTCACAGATGGGACTGGATGTATGATATGGAAAGTCCACCGATACCCACCATAACAGTTGCCAGTAAGTCCACAAACCGCTACAGACTGTTGAGAAACATAGGAAAGGTTAATTTGTATATAAATAGTCCACAAGGATCAAATTAAAATTCAGACAGTCCAAAAGATGTTTTATACATTCCACAAACATGCTGCCAATCTCCTATCAGTACACAAACAGTCCACAAACAGTCCTCAAACAATGGCTGTAACAGTCCACAAATTTTAGAGATAAATCATGTGATATTTATGACAAAAACAATACAAACAGTCCACAAACAGTCCACAGACAGTACACAGACAGTCCACAGACAGTCCACAGACAGTCCACAGACAGTCCACAGACAGTCCACAGACAGTCCACAGACAGTCCACAGACAGTCCACAAACAGTTCACAAACAGTCCACAAAAAGTGCACAGACAGTCCACAGTCAGTCCACAGTCAGTCCACAGTCAGTCCACACTCAGTCCACAGTCAGTCCACAGTCAGTCCACCGTCAGTCCACAGTCAGTCTACAGACAGTCCACAGTCAGTCCACAGTCAGTCCACAGACAGTCCACAAACAGTTCACAAACAGTCCACAAAAAGTGCACAGACAGTCCACAGTCAGTCCACAGTCAGTCCACAGTCAGTCCACACTCAGTCCACCGTCAGTCCACAGTCAGTCCACAGTCAGTCCACCGTCAGTCCACAGTCAGTCTACAGACAGTCCACAGTCAGTCCACAGTCAGTCCACAGTCATTCCACAGTCAACCCAACGTCGACCCGACGTCAACCCAACGTCAACCCAACGTCAACCCAACGTCAACCCAACGTCAACCCAACGTCAACCCAACCCAACGTCAACCTGTTGGAATATGAGAACAAACCCATATTTATTATGTTGCCAGGTAACATATTTATAATGTTAACCTTGTTTTGTATTGACACTTCGTTTATTAAGTATGTAAAGTTTTTCTATAATATACGTGTGGCATTTTTCTATTCAAGTTCAAGTTATTTATTTATCAACCCAGTTATTGCCAACATGGTAGCAGAGCGTAGTTGATGGTTAATGGTTAATGGTTAATTGGTTAAAATTAGTAACTGACAGTCGAAAAACTCCGTGAACTTAAAAAAAGAAAAACTGGCCGGCGTGTTCTAAGAGGTTAGGTACCGCTCCAACCCCGAAGTTAGCGTCATTATTGAAAACTCTGTTAATACATGAAAAAGATGTCCAATATTAGCCACAATCCCTTTCACATAGACAGGCTCGTAGGACGAGACAATTATGCGAGTTGGAAATTCGCCGTGGAGGCTTATTTTAAACTAGAAGATCTATGGAACTGTGTCGATGGTACCAACAAGGATATAAAGAAAGAAGTAAAGGCAAAGTGTAAGCTGATACACCTACTAGATCCTGTCAACTACGTGCATGTACATAGTGCAAATACATGTAAAGAAGTCTGGGACAGTTAACAACAAGCTTTTGATGACAGCGGGTTGTACAGAAGAGTAGCCTTGTTAAGAGATCTCATCACAACTACATTGGACGGCTCACGAACCGTAGACGACTATGTGAACAAGATCATGTCAACTGCTCACAAACTCAGAAATATAAAGTTTGTGATTGATGATGAGTGGCTCGGTACACTCATGCTAGCTGGCTTACCTGAAACATATAAGCCAATGAAAATGGGTCTGGAGAGTTCAGGGATAAAAATTAGCGCAGATTCCATTAAAACGAAGCTCCTGCAGGAAGTTCAATGCTCAGAAAGCACAGCGTTCTTCACTAGGAAAGTAGCCAATCAAAGGAATACTGCTAAGGTCCAAAACAATAGAGGGCCCCGATGTTATAATTGCAATAAACATGGACATTTTGCAAAGAATTGTCGTGTCACAAAGAAGAAAAATGAAGTGAAAGCAGACACCAGTAAAAGTTTTGTTGCTGCATTTTCAGCTTCACCAATGACTGTGAATACGGAACAATGGTATGTGGACTCCGGAGCCTCCATGCACATGACTAACAGATGTGACTGGATGTATGATATGGAAAGTCCACCGATACCCACCATAACAGTTGCCAGTAAGACACCGCTACCTGTTGAGAAAATAGGAAAGGTTAATTTGTATATAAATAGTAAGGATCAAATTAAAATTCAGGTAAAAGATGTTTTATACATTCCAAAACATGCTGCCAATCTCCTATCAGTAAGTGCAATGGTGAAAAATGGCTGTAAAGTAAATTTTAGAGATAAATCATGTGATATTTATGACAAAAACAATAAATTACTGTGTCAACGTCAACCCAACCCAACGTCAACCCAACGTCAACCCACAGTCAACCCACAGTCAACCCACAGTCAACCCACAGTCAGTCCACAGTCACTATGTTGCCAGGTAACATATTTATAATGTTAACCTTGTTTTGTATTGACACTTCGTTTATTAAGTATGTAAAGTTTTTCTATAATATACGTGTGGCATTTTTCTATTCAAACAGTTCACAGTTATTTATTTATCAACCACAGTTATTGCCAGACATGGTCCAGCAGAGCGTAGTTGATGGTTAATGGTTAATGGTTAATTGGTTAAAAATAGTAACTGACAGTTCAATGCTCAGAAAGTCCACAGCGTTCTTCACTAGGAATAGTAGGGCCCAATCAAAGGAATACTGCTAAGGTCCAAAACAATAGAGGGCCCCGATGTTATAATTGCAATAAACATGGACATTTTGCAAAGAATTGTCGTGTCACAAAGAAGAAAAATGAAGTGAAAGCAGACACCAGTAAAAGTTTTGTTGCAGCATTTTCAGCTTCACCAATGACTGTAAATACGGAACAATGGTATGTGGACTCCGGAGCCTCCATGCACATGACTAACAGATGTGACTGGATGTATGATATGGAAAGTCCACCGATACCCACCATAACAGTTGCCAGTAAGACACCGCTACCTGTTGAGAAAATAGGAAAGGTTAATTTGTATATAAATAGTAAGGATCAAATTAAAATTCAGGTAAAAGATGTTTTATACATTCCAAAACATGCTGCCAATCTCCTATCAGTAAGTGCAATGGTGAAAAATGGCTGTAAAGTAAATTTTAGAGATAAATCATGTGATATTTATGACAAAAACAATAAATTACTGTGTCAACGTCAACCCAACCCAACGTCAACCCAACGTCAACCCACAGTCAACCCAACGTCAACCCACAGTCAACAGACAGTCCACAGACAGTCCACAGACAGTCCACAGACAGTCCACAGACAGTCCACAAACAGTCCACAAACAGTCCACAGACAGTCCACAAACAGTCCACAGACAGTCCACAGACAGTCCACAAACAGTCCACAAACAGTCCACAAACAGTCCACAAACAGTCCACAGACAGTCCACAGACAGTCCACAGACAGTCCACAGACAGTCCACAGACAGTCCACAGACAGTCCACAGACAGTCCACAGACAGTCCACAGACAGTCCACAAACAGTCCACAAACTGTCCACAAACAGTCCACAAACTGTCCACAAACAGTCCACAAACAGTCCACAGACAGTCCACAGACAGTCCACAAACTGTCCACAAACAGTCCACAAACTGTCCACAAACAGTCCACAAACAGTCCACAGACAGTCCACAAACAGTCCACAGACAGTCCACAGACAGTCCACAAACTGTCCACAAACAGTCCACAAACAGTCCACAAACAGTCCACAAACAGTCCACAAACAGTCCACAAACAGTCCACAAACAGTCCACAGACAGTCCACAAACAGTCCACAGACAGTCCACAAACAGTCCACAAACAGTCCACAAACAGTCCACAAACAGTCCACAAACAGTCCACAAACAGTCCACAAACAGTCCACAAACAGTCCACAAACAGTCCACAAACAGTCCACAAACAGTCCACAAACAGTCCACAAACAGTCCACAGACAGTCCACAGACAGTCCACAGACAGTCCACAAACAGTCCACAAACAGTCCACAAACAGTCCACAAACAGTCCACAGACAGTCCACAGACAGTCCACAGACAGTCCACAGTCAGTCCACAGTCAGTCCACACTCAGTCCACAGTCAGTCCACAGTCAGTCCACCGTCAGTCCACAGTCAGTCTACAGACAGTCCACAGTCAGTCCACAGTCAGTCCACAGTCAGTCCACAGTCATTCCACAGTCAACCCAACGTCGACCCGACGTCAACCCAACGTCAACCCAACGTCAACCCAACGTCAACCCAACGTCAACCCAACGTCAACCCAACGTCAACCCAACCCAACGTCAACCTGTTGGAATATGAGAACAAACCCATATTTATTATGTTGCCAGGTAACATATTTATAATGTTAACCTTGTTTTGTATTGACACTTCGTTTATTAAGTATGTAAAGTTTTTCTATAATATACGTGTGGCATTTTTCTATTCAAGTTCAAGTTATTTATTTATCAACCCAGTTATTGCCAACATGGTAGCAGAGCGTAGTTGATGGTTAATGGTTAATGGTTAATTGGTTAAAATTAGTAACTGACAGTCGAAAAACTCCGTGAACTTAAAAAAAGAAAAACTGGCCGGCGTGTTCTAAGAGGTTAGGTACCGCTCCAACCCCGAAGTTAGCGTCATTATTGAAAACTCTGTTAATACATGAAAAAGATGTCCAATATTAGCCACAATCCCTTTCACATAGACAGGCTCGTAGGACGAGACAATTATGCGAGTTGGAAATTCGCCGTGGAGGCTTATTTTAAACTAGAAGATCTATGGAACTGTGTCGATGGTACCAACAAGGATATAAAGAAAGAAGTAAAGGCAAAGTGTAAGCTGATACTCCTACTAGATCCTGTCAACTACGTGCATGTACATAGTGCAAATACATGTAAAGAAGTCTGGGACAGTTAACAACAAGCTTTTGATGACAGCGGGTTGTACAGAAGAGTAGCCTTGTTAAGAGATCTCATCACAACTACATTGGACGGCTCACGAACCGTAGACGACTATGTGAACAAGATCATGTCAACTGCTCACAAACTCAGAAATATAAAGTTTGTGATTGATGATGAGTGGCTCGGTACACTCATGCTAGCTGGCTTACCTGAAACATATAAGCCAATGAAAATGGGTCTGGAGAGTTCAGGGATAAAAATTAGCGCAGATTCCATTAAAACGAAGCTCCTGCAGGAAGTTCAATGCTCAGAAAGCACAGCGTTCTTCACTAGGAAAGTAGCCAATCAAAGGAATACTGCTAAGGTCCAAAACAATAGAGGGCCCCGATGTTATAATTGCAATAAACATGGACATTTTGCAAAGAATTGTCGTGTCACAAAGAAGAAAAATGAAGTGAAAGCAGACACCAGTAAAAGTTTTGTTGCTGCATTTTCAGCTTCACCAATGACTGTGAATACGGAACAATGGTATGTGGACTCCGGAGCCTCCATGCACATGACTAACAGATGTGACTGGATGTATGATATGGAAAGTCCACCGATACCCACCATAACAGTTGCCAGTAAGACACCGCTACCTGTTGAGAAAATAGGAAAGGTTAATTTGTATATAAATAGTAAGGATCAAATTAAAATTCAGGTAAAAGATGTTTTATACATTCCAAAACATGCTGCCAATCTCCTATCAGTAAGTGCAATGGTGAAAAATGGCTGTAAAGTAAATTTTAGAGATAAATCATGTGATATTTATGACAAAAACAATAAATTCCTGTGTCAACGTCAACCCAACGTCAACCCACAGTCAACTCAACGTCAACCCACAGTCAACCCACAGTCAACCCACAGTCAACCCACAGTCAGTCCACAGTCACTATGTTGCCAGGTAACATATTTATAATGTTAACCTTGTTTTGTATTGACACTTCGTTTATTAAGTATGCAAAGTTTTTCTATAATATACGTGTGGCATTTTTCTATTCAAGTTCAAGTTATTTATTTATCAACCCAGTTATTGCCAACATGGTAGCAGAGCGTAGTTGATGGTTAATGGTTAATGGTTAATTGGTTAAAATTAGTAACTGACAGTTCAATGCTCAGAAAGCACAGCGTTCTTCACTAGGAAAGTAGCCAATCAAAGGAATACTGCTAAGGTCCAAAACAATAGAGGGCCCCGATGTTATAATTGCAATAAACATGGACATTTTGCAAAGAATTGTCGTGTCACAAAGAAGAAAAATGAAGTGAAAGCAGACACCAGTAAAAGTTTTGTTGCAGCATTTTCAGCTTCACCAATGACTGTGAATACGGAACAATGGTATGTGGACTCCGGAGCCTCCATGCACATGACTAACAGATGTGACTGGATGTATGATATGGAAAGTCCACCGATACCCACCATAACAGTTGCCAGTAAGACACCGCTTCCTGTTGAGAAAATAGGAAAGGTTAATTTGTATATAAATAGTAAGGATCAAATTAAAATTCAGGTAAAAGTTGTTTTATACATTCTAAAACATGCTGCCAATCTCCTATCAGTAAGTGCAATGGTGAAAAATGGCTGTAAAGTAAATTTTAGAGATAAATCATGTGATATTTATGACAAAAACAATAAATTACTGTGTCAACGTCAACCCAACCCAACGTCAACCCAACGTCAACCCACAGTCAACCCACAGTCAACCCACAGTCAGTCCACAGTCACTATGTTGCCAGGTAACATATTTATAATGTTAACCTTGTTTTGTATTGACACTTCGTTTATTAAGTATGTAAAGTTTTTCTATAATATACGTGTGGCATTTTTCTATTCAAGTTCAAGTTATTTATTTATCAACCCAGTTATTGCCAACATGGTAGCAGAGCGTAGTTGATGGTTAATGGTTAATGGTTAATTGGTTAAAATTAGTAACTGACAGTTCAATGCTCAGAAAGCACAGCGTTCTTCACTAGGAAAGTAGCCAATCAAAGGAATACTGCTAAGGTCCAAAACAATAGAGGGCCCCGATGTTATAATTGCAATAAACATGGACATTTTGCAAAGAATTGTCGTGTCACAAAGAAGAAAAATGAAGTGAAAGCAGACACCAGTAAAAGTTTTGTTGCAGCATTTTCAGCTTCACCAATGACTGTAAATACGGAACAATGGTATGTGGACTCCGGAGCCTCCATGCACATGACTAACAGATGTGACTGGATGTATGATATGGAAAGTCCACCGATACCCACCATAACAGTTGCCAGTAAGACACCGCTACCTGTTGAGAAAATAGGAAAGGTTAATTTGTATATAAATAGTAAGGATCAAATTAAAATTCAGGTAAAAGATGTTTTATACATTCCAAAACATGCTGCCAATCTCCTATCAGTAAGTGCAATGGTGAAAAATGGCTGTAAAGTAAATTTTAGAGATAAATCATGTGATAGTCAACCCACAGTCAGTCCACAGTCAACCCACAGTCAGTCCACAGTCAGTCCACAGTCAGTCCACAGACAGTCCACAGACAGTCCACAGACAGTCCACAGACAGTCCACAAACAGTCCACAAACAGTCCACAAACAGTCCACAGACAGTCCACAGACAGTCCACAGACAGTCCACAGACAGTCCACAGACAGTCCACAAACAGTCCACAGACAGTCCACAGACAGTCCACAGACAGTCCACAGACAGTCCACAAACAGTCCACAAACAGTCCACAAACAGTCCACAGACAGTCCACAGACAGTCCACCGACAGTCCACAAACAGTCCACAAACAGTCCACAAACAGTCCACAAACAGTCCACAGACAGTCCACAAACAGTCCACAAACAGTCCACAAAAAGTCCACAGACAGTCCACAGACAGTCCACAGACAGTCCACAGATAGTCCACAAACAGTCCACAGACAGTCCACAAACAGTCCACAGACAGTCCACAGACAGTCCACAGGCAGTCCACAGGCAGTCCACAGGCAGTCCACAGGCAGTCCACAAACAATCCACAGACAGTCCACAGACAGTCCACAGACAGTCCACAGATAGTCCACAAACAGTCCACAAACAGTCCACAAACAGTCCACAAACAGTCCACAAACAGTCCACAAACAGTCCACAAACAGTCCACAAACAGTCCACAAACAGTCCACAGACAGTCCACAGACAGTCCACAGACAGTCCACAGACAGTCCACAGACAGTCCACAGACAGTCCACAGACAGTCCACAAACAGTCCACAAACAGTCCACAAACAGTCCACAGACAGTCCACAAACAGTCCACAAACAGTCCACAAACAGTCCACAAACAGTCCACAGACAGTCCACAGACAGTCCACAGACAGTCCACAGACAGTCCACAGACAGTCCACAAACAGTCTACAAACAGTCTACAAACAGTCTACAAACAGTCCACAAACAGTCCACAGACAGTCCACAGACAGTCCACAGTCAACCCACAGTCAACCCACAGTCAGTCCACAGTCAACCCACAGTCAGTCCAACATGGTAGCAGAGCGTAGTTGATGGTTAATGGTTAATGGTTAATTGGTTAAAATAAGTAACTGACAGTCGAAAAACTCCGTGAACTTAAAAAAAGAAAAACTGGCCGGCGTGTTCTAAGAGGTTAGGTACCGCTCCAACCCCGAAGTTAGCGTCATTATTGAAAACTCTGTTAATACATGAAAAAGATGTCCAATATTAGCCACAATCCCTTTCACATAGACAGGCTCGTAGGACGAGACAATTATGCGAGTTGGAAATTCGCCGTGGAGGCTTATTTTAAACTAGAAGATCTATGGTACTGTGTCGATGGTACCAACAAGGATATAAAGAAAGAAGTAAAGGCAAAGTCTAAGCTGATACTCCTACTAGATCCTGTCAACTACGTGCATGTTCATAGTGCAAATACATGTAAAGAAGTCTGGGACAGTTTACAACAAGCTTTTGATGACAGCGGGTTGTACAGAAGAGTAGCCATGTTAAGAGATCTCATCACAACTACATTGGACGGCTCACGAACCGTAGACGACTATGTGAACAAGATCATGTCCACTGCTCACAAACTCAGAAATATAAAGTTTGAGATTGATGATGAGTGGCTCGGTACACTCATGCTAGCGTGCTTACCTGAAACATATAAGCCAATGAAAATGGGTCTGGAGAGTTCATGGATAAAAATTAGCGCAGATTCCATTAAAACGAAGCTCCTGCAGGAAGTTCAATGCTCAGAAAGCACAGCGTTCTTCACTAGGAAAGTAGCCAATCAAAGGAATACTGCTAAGGTCCAAAACAATAGAGGGCCCCGATGTTATAATTGCAATTAACATGGACATTTTGTCCGTCCCAACGTCAACCCAACGTCAACCCAACGTCAACCCAACGTCAACCCGACGTCAACCCGACGTCAACCCAACGTCAACCCAACGTCAACCCAACGTCAACCCAACGTCAACCCAACGTCAACATAACGTCAACCCGACGTCAACCCAACGTCAACCCAACGTCAACCCAACGTCAACCCAACCCAACGTCAACCCAACCCAACGTCAACCTGTTGGAATATGAGAACACATGACTGTCAAAAAAATTTTCTGATGCTGACAAATTAAAGAGACCAACTGACCTTTTATAACCAATTTCTGACCTTTCAGATGGTATAATTCGTCAATCGAAATTCCGCACATGAGGTGCTAAGATCGCGGAGCTTAATTATATTTCTTTAAATGACTATTAGGTTTATTAGGAACTATTTATATATATTGAAAAATCATATTCTCCTTATACAAAAAATAGTAATTATTTTTAACTCTCCATAAGATAGATATAATAGATAGATAGATAGATACTTTTTTTTTGCTCTTGCTTCTGCGGTATTTGTATTTTTGAAGTTAAAGAATACATTCTTTAGATGTGTTATGAAAAAATGATGAGAGCGGAATTTTAAGATGCACGTGCATCACCGTCACACAAAATTCACGGTAGAAGCTGTCCGCAAAACCGATCATTAAATATCATATTTTAGTTATCAGCCACTGATGATAAACGAGTTCCGATTCAATCGTTACCGGATGATGACTTATAGTCCTTTTATTATTTTATTGTAAATAATTATTTGTATGCATTTTATAATGATGCCAAAGAAATATAACTACTGACGCGCGTACATGTACACGCACTTATGTTTTTTTAAATTTACTGATTAAAGGTAAATTATTATAACAATTAATTTACTGTCAAATGACAACATTATATAAGTTGAATGGAGACAATCATATAGAATTGGAACACGTGACACTGAAAATATAATAATGTGGATTTTCAAATTTGTAATTAAATCGATAATAGATGAAATGAATGGAACAAAATGCGCTAGGTATGTATAAGAAAATTTCTCATGGTTTCTAAACGCATTTCTGAAGTTTTAATTTGCGTTTTCAATAATTAACAATTTTTTTGAACAATGATACTTTGGGTTAATACAAAAGTGTTTCAATGTTGATACAAATGGTTCTGTAAACAGTCTTGAATGTTACAATATTACAGTTTTTGTAATACCTATCTCTGTATGAGCTTAGTATACAAATATTCATTAGCCATGATATTTTGTTGGCTAGTGTGGTGGGTGAGGACATTAACCTGTAAATTTATAATATAATTATAATTTTTTTGAAGGTGATATAAAACTTTTGAATTTTTATCTTAAAATGCAGTGCAGTTAAGCTTATTAGATTTTAATTTAATAAAAAGAAAAAACTAAACGGGGAATTTGTTATTATACTCTGTAAAAATGAATACTATAAGTTTAGTCAAAAAAATTGTATTCTCGTCTAAAATACATTCCAATTTTTGTTAATTCGACATAAATAATTTGTTAAAAATGTATGGGAAAATTTTGATTTACGATAATTTCGACTTTAAGAAATCAATGATTGGCATTGATACATAATCGATTTACTATCTTCTTCTTCAACTGAATGGTTTAATTCAAATTTCAATAATTAAACATGTAAAAATTAATGATTTTATTAAACAAATTTGGATTAAATAAATCAAATGTTGATTTTTCAACAGGTTATTAACCATCCATTTCGCTAATTTATTATTATTGATGATTTGTGGATTGTTGTTAGTTAGTATAACAAAGAAGAATCAAAAGTGCACAATAATACTTAACTTTAGCTCTACCTAAACATCAATACCTATATACAATATTGTATTATTTTGTTTCGTCACGACCATTTGGTTTCGCTTGCTTTCATTTCATTTCATTTCATCTTATTCTTAATTTTTTTAATTCAAATATCAGTGGTGTAGACGTAATATTTATAAATTGATTGCAAACTAAAAAATTAATGCAGGAGGGGAAATGACATATTTTTTTTTTTTTGTATACGTAATGTTAAATCTACAAAATAGGAGAATAATAAGAGGAGAAGATAAATTAATTGATAGAAGCGGCATGAATATAGCTGAAATTTAAAATAATACAATAAAATTTTTTTTATTATAAAAACTATAATTATTTTTCAATTACATTTTCTACCTTTTGTTCATATAAAATATTCTGTACCATTAAGCTAACACGGACCTAACTTTTTATGATTTAATGTAAAATTTCTTTAATATCAAGAATAATCAATTTCAACAAAATTTAAATTGCTGATATGAAACTACATAACGTATCAAAATTCAAAATTTCATTAAAATCGGATGAATTTTTCACGATATATCACGGATTTATGTGAGAATACATAGCACCAGTTCCAAATAGATGTGCCCTAAGTATTAATACCTGAAATTGACATGTGCTCTAAGTAACAGATAAAAATACTTTTGTTTTTTGTAAATACTAATAATAATTATCGTAATTAGTTCAAATTTGTAATTATAAAATCGTAAATGTAATAAAAATGATACATAATAATTTCTATCATAATCATTTAAGGTGTTCAAATTAATATGTATTTAATGTTAAGTATAAAATAGTATATTTTTTATAATCGTACTATTCCATTCTTAATGTGATTGTCATTAATAATTTTGTTCACTCAATGTCATTTGCTCAAGGATTTTTTATGTTGTGCGAAATTAATCACTGTTTAATAAAACTTAGTCTCTATACTTCAGTTGTAATGATTATCTGAGGAGATGTCATTCGTTGCTCATTTGGTGACGATTTTCACAAGCTAATTCATACTGATGATGACTACTTTGTAGTCGAAATACGTATTTATAAAAATACAAAATAATTTGATCCAGGAAATTGGGGCAAAAAACCGAAACTTATAACTAGCAGCGTATAATACTGATATACTATTATTTTAATTACAGTTTAATTCGATTGATTTTTCCTAACGATAATTTCCTTTATATTTAAGCAAAAATCTAATTATTGAAGAAAAAGATTTAATAATTTTTAAGTAAATTGAATTGTTTTTCTAAACACCCCATTTTTATTTGGTAAATTATTTTTTTAAATGGTAGGAGACATTCTATAAAATCCATTCACTACAACTGGGTTTTATCATTGTGCATATTAAATGAATGAATAATTACACTGAATCATATAATTATAAAAAATTAATTCTACCTTTTAAATATGATTGATAAATTTATTATCAATAATTTACTTTAATTATATCAAAATTATCAAGATGTATAATTATATCGTGTTGATAAACTGTTCATATTCACATACATCGAAATCAACATTTTTAAAAACTCATTAGTAAGAACACAAAAAATTATTGAAATAATGCCGAAAGACATTTTTATTATAGAAATAATATACTTACAGCTGTTATATTAAAAAAAAAAAAAAAAAACTTTTTATTAATCACAATTTGGTGGTTAATATCATTTGGAAATTTCTAATTAACGTACGGAATAATTTGTTTTTTTGTTAAAATTCATAATTTTTGTACCTGTTTTCACCACGAAAACTGGGTGAAATCTTAGGTCTTTATGCGGATTTGTTTTTTATGCTTCGGCTTGGTTCTTGTTGGAGTGATAATATTTGCACGTGCTTGTTCAAATCTGTTTCTAAATAAATAAAAAAATTAAAAATATAAAATGCATTGCAGAAAATGTTAAAATTCTTTTTATATAATTTTACTATTTTTGAATTTAGTAGAGATTATATGTTATAACTTACTATATATAATAAATTATTTTCTATGACATTAATAATTTTAGCTTCAACACTCCTCTATATGTGTTATATGCAATTATGAAATCTGTGTGTGTAGTAGCAATCATCTAAAGGTTAGATCACATTATGCTTCAAACTTATAAATGCATTTTTAATTCACCTATGACTCGATGATACACTACAGCTAGCATCATCCAGTTCATGGTTTTACCATGGTTTTGAACCAGTGCAGCAAATTTTGAGGGACACCTAGCGTATATTTAATTCGAACACCGCGCTCTCGAGCTACGGTGATTCGAGTTGGACCAGTAATGCCACTCGCATCTAAAAACATAACAGTCCGGCCAATGTTTCCGTCCTGGCTGACATGGGACTGTCCGCCCGGCGTTATTCGATCGGTAGCCAGTCTCATGTCACAATATAAACACTGTTACAAAAGAAAAAGGGCGGCATATCGTCTCAAGGACGCCCGGTGCATCTTCAAACCTAAATCCGCTACTGCCGTGAACTGTTAAACGAATGTATGGATTGGATTGTACATATATGAAGTTAGCCACGACAGCTGATGGACTTAAGATCCAATAAATTTACAATAATTTTTGAAAAATGTAATTAAAAATTGTCTAAAGGAATCAATAAAGTATTATTCTACGGATTTTTTTTAAAAACAATTAAAAACATTCCGAGAGTGACGTAATTTTAATGCTGAAAAAATTTGAAAACAGTACACGTTTTTTTTTTAAGCCGTTTTAAAAAAGCACTTTTTTATGCTCATCCACAACTTTGTTTCGGAAAAATTCTCGATTAGTACTACTTCCTTTTAAAATTTTTTTAGATTTTGTGCAACTGCAGCCTATTAAAATCATGTGAATCAGCCTTTTAGATGGTAGTTTTTTGTTTGTATGGTTTATATATATATATGTATATATATATATATATATATATATATATATATATATATATATATATATATATA
This sequence comes from Chrysopa pallens, assembly GCA_020423425.1. Taxonomy (NCBI): domain Eukaryota; kingdom Metazoa; phylum Arthropoda; class Insecta; order Neuroptera; family Chrysopidae; genus Chrysopa; species Chrysopa pallens. The sequence goes on from CM035594.1 coordinate 59,455,185, forward strand.
TATATATATATATATATATATATATATATATATATATATATATATATATATATAATACCATTTTTATTATCACCATCAAGAGTAAGATTAATTTTGAAAAATATATTATAATCGGACTAAATAAACTAAGCTTCTTAAATTTAGTGATAAGATTATATTAAAAAAAAATGTCTTTTTATTTATATGTATAAAGAACTTAATAAAAGTATATAATGGTTTTAAAATTTCTTTATCTAATATTATAATTTAAAGTTTTATATATATATATATATATATATATATATATTAATGGCACCGTACATTAAGAATTATATTAATAAAAATTATATTTTTATTAAATATGTTTTTTATTTTTGCGTAATAAATTATAATTTTTTTTAAAGACTTATAAGATTTTACTTAAAAAAATTATTACAGTTTTTATTTAAAATGAAATTTACGGATTTTTGTAAAGATTGGTTGGAATTTGCCGGAGCTTAAAGATGATTCGTATTAATGGATTGACTGATAAAAAAAAAAAGTAAAAACAAGTTAATATAATAACTAACAGAGTTCATTGTTTAGATACTCGACGTATGATTTAGTATTAATATTTGAACTATTTTTAATCATTAGTATTCTTTAAATAATCTAAATATTCAGTCTATACAGCTATTATTACATTATAATAATATGTATCGTATTTTTTAAATTTGAGCTAAAATTATGGCGAACCTAAGCATTTTACACAAAACGGTTTAAAAAAAAGTTGTTTGTTTTAAAAAACAAACGTTTTTGATCTTTAAAATTTTCTTCTATAATTTAAAAATTGGATTCCGAACCCATTGGACCGATTTTACTCATTCACGAACTTAAACTCAGATCTTTAGCTCTATTTTTATTAATTTCTATAATAAATCATGCCGAAACACAAAATCGAAGACATGTCTGATGGGTAGTGAAACTTTGCGACTTTGACAACTTTCGTTGTTTTGTTTCATCGGATCTGAAATTTAAATATATGGTTTTACAATTATTTTTTTTTTTTTTTTTTAGTTCCAGAAACGGTATTTGAGCCATGTTGAGGTTTGGACAGAATAAGAATTGTACATAAAAATTTCAAAAACGACAGGTTTTAGTGGCATTTTATACCTGCCAAGTGATCGTGTAAATTACACATTAGTTTTAATTATTTAATACGATTTTACATTAATCCAAGCTTCATTACTTGAGTTATGTAGGGAAAATTTTTCAAAATAAAATAATTTCAAATTGTAAGATAAATATATCTCACGAAAGGAAAAATTTAAATTTGAATGTGACAGTAAAAAGTAACATCCAGGAAAAATGCTGCATATCTTACAAAAGGAATTTTTGTAAGATATAAAAAAAATGAATTCTGAGGGATTTTGAACGTTATTAAGTTTCAATATGCAGAAATAAATTATTTTATTGTACGTCTATGTATGAATAAAATCGTGCACTTATGAGTTTTGTTATATACTGATATTTTGTTGCCTGTAGCTAAAGATGCTCTCAATTAGATTAATGCTTCAACTGAAAAAACAAACGTTTGCGCGATGAACATGCACGAATTCCTTGAAAATGCATATAAAGTATACTACGCGAATATACAAATATCGTATATATATATATATATATATATATATATATATATATATATATATATATATATATATATATATATATATATATATATATATATATATATATATATATATATATATATATATATATTGTTTTTAAAATCAACAAACCAATGTATTATTTTTTACATTGATACTATATTTTTGTATAATGTACTCACAATATTGTATATAATGTGAAACAGAAAGAACGGATAAAATGTTAGGAGTACACTGTTCTAATTTATGTACTTTAATCACTCAAGAGAATGAATTTTATTTGAAAACACATTTTTGAATTTAATGTCTTTAAATGACATTCAAGACCGGGAAGAATTGAGACATTGAGTTTTTATAAAAATACTTTTGGGGTAAAAACCATGAAATCAACATTATGAGACGGGAAGTCTTTGTCGATTCTTGATCTGACTCATAGGCAATTGAAAATAAAAAAAAACTTATTATCATTGTAAAATTTTGTCTGATTTTTAATAAATAAATAAATTCTTAATAATTGTTCGATTTATTTAGCTAATTTCTTGAAAATTTAATCGGCCATGGATAAACTGTTTTCGATTTTTGATGATCGGTACATCATTTACTTGTTAAAATAAAATACATTATAAGAAGTCTGCCTAGCTCAAAACAATTATTAAATGTAATTTTTCATACTAAAATTTTCTTATTAATATGTTAATAAAATTAAAGATTATCAAGTAGTTGGTCAAAAGGTGGACTAATTATCACGTAGGCTTTTCACCGTACTCGATTCAGACGTATTGGCTTTATATCTCTTCAGAACCTCTTGCAGGTCATCTTGGGTCTTCCAAATTTTCTGCTTCTTTTGACACGAAAAGTAATTTCATTATTTAAGTAATAATTCACTGATTGGCTTATTTGATTTATACTAATTGACGGTAATTACTGTATATTATAAACACTTTTTTGGCATTTTTTAATGGTATAACGTTATCCAATTGAATTTTTATGAATTTAGTTTTTAGAAAATAATTTTAGCTGTGATTTAACTGACTCTTTCTGTAGGGAATGTTATATATGATGTTATATCACATTTATACATAAATAAATTTTAATTCAAAGTCAATTGTAGTAACATTGAAAATTGTTGCTATTTTTATTTTTTTTTATAAATATGATGATACTCTGGTGAATAAAATGAATATAATTCAGAGTATTTTAAATGATTTTACATAGGTATATAAAAACATTTTACTGAATACAAAATTCGGTATATTTTAATATTAAATATTATATTATAATATAATAATTTTTAAGCTTAGTATTCAGTACATGACACTCTTGAAGAATAAAGGTAGTTGAACCTATTATCTATAATAACCAATACAGTCTTTAGAAATTCCTTCTGCATGCCAAAGATAACTTAAAAACTAAAAATATAGCGAGCTGAAATTTTGGTGACGTATCTAGACCTAAATTGTGAGTATAAGCTCGTGAAGAAGCAAAATTTATCTATTAGCTGCATGATCCAACAAAAATCATAGTATTGTATCATCATCCGATTTACATATGTATGGTCAATTTAAGAAAATCGGGTAGTGGATTAAATATAACTTGATTACAAATCGACGCCGGAACAGGTGAAACTAAAAAAGCTTGTAAAATTGGCTTTAAAAATTGTAATCGCATTGATATGCCATATTTTTATATATTTATATGACTATATTTTAGTAAAAAAATTGAAGTACTTTTTATTTTTATTTCAAATTTGATTTTGTAAAGTATAATGTACTTTGTCACCATTTATTTACGAACGGTCAGACTTCTGGAGTAGGTGAAACAAAAAATGTTCGTCCAGATCAAGTTCAATCTTTCTATATTATGAAAAAATTATTGCTGAATATATTATAAAAATTTTAATTCAAAATAATTTAAAATTTTTTGAAGTTGATTTAAAATTCATTTATGAATCCAAGAATGTAATAAAAATTAATTTATGTAAATAAAATAGAATTCTTTTTTTTTTTTGGTCCATATAAACAAAAACCCTTTTTTTATGATTTAAATAAATAGTCATAAACAATAATTGTGAAAATTTTTTTTATATTGTAAATATACAATATTTTAGTATCTTCCAGCTGTTTTTCTAAATTTATATGCATATTTTGTATATGGAACGAAGAAGGCTGCTGTGGCATTATTTAATATAAAAAAAAATTCTAAACTATTTTAATATGATGTGTATTTCCAATAAACAAAAATATAAACAGTATGTGGGCCTTTAATATTTTATTATTTCTTTTGCGCTTATCGGCCAGTAGATTGTTTAAAGAATGATGGGCATTATGGTCCTGATTACTGTCCTTCAGCATGGGTATATTATTCAATAAATTTGAGTTATTTAATTCCATTGGTAAATATAATAGGCATTTACGATGGCGTAAGTCTATAAAAATTTGTAACACAGCCTAATATCATAAAAGGCTAGTTTGCTGATCCGGTTTTTTATGGTCCAAGGCCTTCACCTAAAGCTTATTTTGTTTTTTTTTTGCCAAGATTTCTCAGTTATTATCATTTAGAAGTTACCTAATGTGAGTGATATTTGCATGAAATTCGGATATCCATCAGTTTGAAGTAGAAGACTTGGGATGTAACAGAGAATCTGTTCGGCAAATGCTTCTAGTACGGGTCTTTTTACAAATTTTATATTTTGTGCACATCATTGAATAGGAAGTTTTATGGACGTGTCTTGTATTTAGGTATAACTAAAAAACATTTTGACAGATGTTACTTGTAGATTTCAAGTATTATTGATTTGAAATTACATTGGAAATTTAAATTCAATCATAAATGAAAACATAATTTTGTCGGAGACTTGTCCAAAACCATGCAATTTATTGGATATAATACAACGGCCATTCTGTCTTGTCGGCTAATGGAACAATATTAATTGGATTATTAAGAAAATCTATATAAGCAAAGAGTATATAAAATTTGAATCACTCCATTCTTAAAGCTTAACTTTCTAAGTCCCAATGTTAGAACTAATAATTAGGTCTATACAAAGTCTTGGATTGTTACAAATAATTTCAGATTCTTTTGCATTCCCTAGCAGTCAAACAATATTATACAAAAACGAATAGATTTTTTTGTTACAAATAAATTTACTATAACAATCTCAGCAGGCGCGCTTAGTCTACAAAGATTGGTTTGGTTGTATCTAAAGCTAAACAAGACACACGGATTGAGTAAAGTGGTGCATGAGGCGTTAAGGAACAAGGACTTTAAAACGATTTTTTTGTTTTTATGTTGTTGTATTTTTTTTTTATTACAGCACCACAGTCTTGGTGGGTAATATTTATAGTGTTTTTGTAACCGTTTTTTTATGTTTTTTATAATTATTTAATGGAATGATTAAAAAACATATGGCAATCCGTGTATAATCAATTTAAGAGAGTTTTTTTTCTCTCGTCTCTTACACAAATCTGTCTTCATTTAATAAAAGATTAAGAGTTAAAGGAAGTAAGTTTGGAAAATATTAAAGGGGGTGTTTGTAATGTAATTTAATTTTTTTTTTTCGAGTATAAAAAAAGTATCTTTGGGTTAAACTACACGCTAGTGTCATTCTTTAGAATACTCGTAGTCATATCACCAAAAATTGTTCAATCTCGGCCCTGCAAAAACGTATAATATATTCATTTTTAATTGTAAAGTTTTAACAAATAATTACTTTGTTGGGCATAAAATGAGAACCATAATAACAAAAGGACAAAAAATTAGCATACAAGTTTTAGTAAGTCGGTGTCCCGTAAAAACAAGAACTAAAAAGTAAAAATAATTTTAAATTAAATACTTCTAACAAAAATTTTTTTGTGGTCAATTACTTTTTGAAATCGGCTCCAATTATTTGGGAACAACGTAAGAGAGATTTTATGAAGGAAAAAAAATATTTAGCCAAGATTTTACGATATGCCTCGATTGTAAGCTACTTCATATTGGCGCTACAGCAAAATCAGACCATGGTCATCTTGAGGAAATGTTTTCAGAAGGGTCTATTATCTGGTTAGAGTTAGTCCTTTATTGTTTGAATTCATTCTCAATATCATTAAAATATTTTATTTTAAGTCTTCCACGTTTTCTATTGATATATGATTTGTAAGTTAACAACTTAAGTGAGACTGTTATCCTTATACAAGCTTTTTAATTTGTACGATATACCTTCAGTAGATATATTCTTAGGAGTGTATATTTCGAGTATACTAAAAAGTAACGTATAAAAAACATAACAAACTAGTAGTCAAACTAGCGTGTGACTAAACCTTTCGTTGATGTTGACATGCGTGTTTTGCTTGTAATTATATGGAATGATATATTTTACTTTTGTAATTAAACATTAAAAGTCATGTACTAATTACATTTAAATTGGACTGTAATGAATAGCATTCTGAAAACATTTTTTTATCATGAACTTATGTGTTATATAAATATTTTAATTTTTTAACACTGCTAGTTGTAATTAATTTAAAGTTTCTTTTTTTTTTGTTATTGTTTTTAATTAATTATTTTTTATTTATAGCAGCAATTTTCAACCATTAAACATAAAATATTTTAAATAAATAAATCCTGATACAACTATATTGAAACTCTGTATTAAACCTAAGACATCCGCTGAGGTCTGTCATGGTTTCTCCGATTAGAAAATATAAACGGTCTTCGTTTATTTATTGAGGTGCAAATATATTCTGTAAACTGATACAATGTGTTAATACAACAAAAGTTGTTAAAAATATCGCAGTTATAGAATTTGATAAAATCGTATAAAAAATACGAAAAAATTCGCTCGTGTTTATTTAATGATGTTTGGTACTTTTTGTTAGAGCACGAGCCAATTTTTTGTCTCAAATTTCATTTTGTAATTTTCTACTCTAGGTAACTGATAAAATTTGATAAGTTAATCCGGAACCACATGCTATAAAAAAAAATACAAACAAAATCAAACAAAACCTACTTTACAAACAAGTAAAAATTTTCGTTTTCTTGGAATAAAAAAAATTGCATTAATTACACTTCCCGACAATCGCAAAAAGTACACAAGTGTCACCTTATAGTAAAATTTATCTAAAAATAAATATATTTTTTAAAAACACGTGCGCATAATACAATACGATAATGTATTGCATTGGAGAAAAGTATTGTTATACATACATACATATTATTGATGATTGAATTGAACCGATAAAATGAAGATATTTTTTTGGTATTGGTCTCTGCCTACATCCTGTAATTTCATCTTTATGTACCTTTTAGTATACATTTTTATCTTATCTCATATTACTAATACAATTCCTTTTAAAAGTTATTTCAAAGAAATTTATATACTTTTCCGGTCTTTTACAATATTCTGTAAAATAAATCGATAAAAAAAGGTTTGGTACTATAATATTGATAAAAATATCATTTAAATATATTAATTAGTAAACGAGATTTTTTATATACCTGTTCATTTCGAAGAATTTATGGTTTATATAAGAAATAAGAGACAGTTTTTTCGGAAGTAAGATTAAGATTATTTAATGGGTGTTTTTCAGGAAATAATGGCCTTTAAGAATCAATTATCTACTTTGAAGGAAAATGTTGAATTATGATATTGAAAACTTTTGGGATTGAAAAAACTATTGTTCAATATTCTCTGAAGGTCTGCTTTTTTATTATTGATAATGGAGTTTTGGTATTGTTAATCTCGTTTTTGTATGAAGATTGGAGGAAAAATTTCATTCATTTTTATTATTGATGTAGTAATTATTTAGAAATCGAGAATATTTATCAGAATATTTAACCCGATATTTATCAGGTTATATTAAATTAAGTCGTTTGTAACAGTTAGTCTTACTTTTGGCTCTTGATGACGGAATCGCCAGAATGTAAAACGTATTTCAACGTTATAACGTCATTTACTCCTGTTACATTTTATTACTCATTCAAATAGGCCGGAAAATGATGTATGTATTTGATATACAAGCTTTTGGAGAACGCATGACACTTGATAATAGGAATAGATGGAGTATAACTTATACATTAAATAAAAATGTGTGTAGTCCGAAGGTCAAAAATTCGAAAAACCAAAGGCATATCGAGCTAAAATTTTTATGTGTTCTAGAACGAAAACATGAATTTCAATTCATGTATGATCAAGTCCGTTTACCATTCGTGCGACCATAGTGGTGTTCAAGATGGTCCCATTCAACACCTGACCTCTATCAATGTACTTTTGATTGATATAGCAATATCTCGTGAACCGGTTATCCCATTTTGATGAAATTTTATGTGTATGTGATTACGATTATTGAAAATCATGTGAAATGAATTTAGCTACTGTCAGGAGAACATTTCATCAAATCTGCAATTAAAATGTAGCAAATGCATTTTTTTACTTAGTATCTAAATTTCAAACCCAAACAGTTCAACCGATGTGGGCCAATGTAGCTACATAATGGAACGTGATATTCATATATCACAAGGAAGTACTGTGTCCATTATTAGTAGTAAACTTTAATTTTATCTAAGACAAGAAATTTCTTTTTGACTCATATTTTAAATAAATATAAAATTGAAGATTATTAACAATTTTTGCAAAAATAACAATTGTGAAAAATTAATTACAAGAACATAAACGTTTGTTCAAATTGAAATAGAGTTTGAGGCAATTTTCAAACTATAAATGAATGCAAATGAGTGTTTAATGTATATGAAATACCGCCTTTGAACTTAAATGATAATTAAATAGAAAATATAATGAAACATATTATTTGTGATTGTCATGGGATAAAATCAATTTACGAATTAATTACTATCCAGGAGGATGATGAACCCTCGATATTTATTTATAAACAAGTAAATATCACTTCCAGATTTGGAAATAAAAACAAATTCTCTCTATTTATGGGGGCAAAAAATCAAACAGGTTAATCAATATATATATATATTTTTATCAGTAATAATTTTTAACCAATATAGGTATCGAAGATGCAATCAATATATGTACTTACATGTTGTGTTTGTAAGTAACTTGATATTGTATCTTATTATAGAATAGTCGGTATATACTGCAGTTATATAATAATATTTTATCAATTGCGAAACCACACTTGAAGTTTGTCGACTCAAGATCGCATACAATACTAGGGATTTAGTGAAAGATCAGATTATAGCGTAAAATAGCTTCTTTAAGCTACTTTGCTGATTCCTCCGACATTATCTAAAGTTTTCGCGAAAACCCGTATTGAACCTCGCGTTTACTTTTTTATTACAATGGCTAGTAGTACAGGGTAATTGTAAGAGTTACCCTTTGGCTTAAAGACTTAGGTGATATTTGGCATTGAGCTAGCATGGGTCTGGTGTAGTTTTATGTAATTGAAGCTGATTTTTTTATTGTAATATTATCTTGACTCGGAATGGATGTAATATCTCGACCTCAAATAACGCCTGAGTTTTTTAATCACAGAGTGAACTTTAGAGACAACAAATTTGAAGACTCGGGCAAAATCAGTCCCAAATACCTATACTCTTGTATTAAATAATATAAAATACCCATGTAATAATTTTTCCGTTTCCAGCAAATGCGATTGTACACTTTGAAGATAAAGCTGTGTATTTCTTGACAGAACATTAAAAAATGATATTGAAGTAAAACTTAATTCTGATATTTCATCATAATGACTTATTTGAGTACCTAATTGAATTTTTCAGCCTCTAAAAAACACCAAATTTTAAGCATATTTAAATTCAATTTTAAATACCTAGGTTTGCTAGCTTGACTAGTTTAAAAACGCCAACCTGATCTACCTGATTCTAAATTTGTTGCATTTAGCTGCTGTAGTAAGCATAAACATTTATTATTTATGATTAACAACTGAAAATTAAATAAAGTATCATAACTTAATTTATAAATAATATTAATAAATAATATTTTAAACATATGATTTTTATTTATTTATTTAATCATATTATTTATTATTGTAATACAACAATACAATTTAAAAAAAAATTGAAATAAAACTGGTTTAATGCAAAACAATACGATACACAAGCAAGCTATCAAGTAATGTAGCTCTATCTGCCATGTGATCAACATGAACTAACCAATGAAATTAGAAAATCACTGTAATTAATTAAAATCATCTTAAATGATGATGAGCCAAGATATATACATACATATTCCGTATAAAAAGAGTTTTGTATCAAAATATGAGTGCGTACCTACGTTTCATTATTCTAAAATTAACGGGAGGTCTATACACAAATATCCTCAAGTCGACCACCTGATGCTTTGGACGATGGTTCCTTTAAATAAAAAACAAAAACTTTTTTGTTTTGATATAAAAATTTATTGTAATCTACATATATTTTTATGTTATATTGCGGTTCATAAAGTTTAAAATAAAAATATGGACTGAAATGTAGTATAATCATCTGAGTTTATAAAATCAAAAAAATTCCCTTAATCCCAGTAAAACTATTATTAAAAAAGATGCTTTTTGATATATCTGATATTTTATTAAAATTGGTAAATTTAATTCTTTAATTTATACTGCCATAATAATTAATGCTTCAATAAAAACGAGAGTCTGATTGATAATTATTGAATCTCTTAACTCAGGTGATAGATATTATATTAACAAACTGCACAAAATCGCTCAGTCTATTTGGAAACTACGATGGCACAAACTGACAGACACATAGACTTAGGCGTCAAACGTTTTTGAATTGGGGGTTAAAGATATATTACGTTTTCACATCGAAAATTGTAAAACTACTTTGTAGTGTTTTCAAAAACTAAAATTTTTTTAATTATATTTTCTACTTTTTATTCATTCCATTGAGATAGAACAATATTTAAACAAGTTTTATCATTTCAAATTCGGTAACTTTTTGTTTATCACTTTTTCTAAAGTAAACACAATTAACTAAGAATTGGAATAATTTTATAATTTTTCTAAGTAAAAAAATAAATTTTGAAATGAAATAGATTCAGTAAAAACCAAAACTTGTTTATAATTAAGATATAAGATGGAGCACATTTATCATTTTACAGTCCATCGTATTTCTTATATTCATGGTTTTTACTAACAGAATAGTATAAAAGGATTTATAAAAATTTTTTTATATAGGACTTACTTTTGTAGTGATTTTCTCCTGATAGTTAATTAAGAATTTAATATCTGAAGTTTTCTTAGCATTTTGAATTTTCTGTTTGTTTTCTTTAAACTTTTTATATATTAATTCACTGTCAAATAAATTGTAATAATAACTTGTTATTTTATTATTTAGGGAGTTGGGTGAACAAATTGACAATCAGTGATCACGGAATTAGAGCAACCAATCCTCAAGTCCTGTGGAGGTTGATTTAAGCATCACACCTATTCAATTACAATTGGTTTTTTTCCGAGAAATTTATTAGAATTTTGCCAAGTTAATTTAGAGATTTTATTAAAAACTTACTTTTCGAAAAATGACGGTGGAATTGGTGTACACCAAACTTTATAACAATTTTCCACAATGTTATTTGTTTTTCGATTATTATGTACCACAGTTATCTGTCAATACACGGATAAAAATTGATGTATTAAGAAATTTATTATTTAAAAATTATTACTTCTTTACCTGTTCATGAGTAGTGCGTCCATTACATATTAAATAAATATGGTAAATTAATACACCAAGGACACCCCAAATTGATATAAAACATATCAAAGATATGTAGACACTAATTGGTTTTCCTGGATAAAATGTGTAGTCTATGGTTGCCCTCATGTCCAATTCTGGTTCTTCTTTTACTAGAAATTTTTCTTATTTGAAAAATTTCGATTAAAATTTTGTAATTTAGGGTATTATCTTACCAGAATTGATGTAAATTAAAGTGGTACCCATTGTCGATAGAATTAATACAACTAATGATGCTAGGAATAGAAAGAATGTTACATAATTTCTACGTCCAATACAATTTCCCATCTAAAAATAAATTTGGTTAAGACATAAACATTAGTTAAATATTTTTGCGTGCAAAACGTCATCAAATAGCAACGAGTAACATCTCCTCAAAGAATCATTACAACTTATAGCTAATTCATACTGATTATGACTACTTTGTAGTCGAAATACGTATTTATAAAAATACAAAATAATTTGATCTAGGAAATTAGGGCAAAAAATCTAAATTTATTATAATTTATGGTCTGAAAAGAGATGGAAAACAATATTTAAGACCTTATAATTTATTCCTTTTTAATTCAATTTTAATTTAATTTTCTAATTTTGTTTGTTATTGAGCCAAGTTTCACATTTTGATGGGTTAAATAGCAAATTTTTAGTTGCATCTTCCCTATTAGTTGCATATACTCTTCCTGATAATACACCAAAAATTATTTTACAAATTTCTTTATCTTTTCAGTTTATTTAGGGTAAATTAGATCCAAAAACATAATTAAGTTTATTAGACGTTTATAAGTAATAATTTTTAAGCTACTATGTTTTATGGAATCATAGTTATTTCTAGCTCTATTAAAATAGGGAGAGATTTTTGAAGATTCTTTAAAATTTTTACATTAGCAAGTTAAGATACACATACATAAGGACAATGATGATCAAAAACATCCACACAATGATTGCATTCTTTGCAATGTGATGCCCGAGGAGGTCGATAAATGCCACAAGTTTCACAGTATCGTAGTTTTCTTACAGTTCCATTTATTATACATACTGGAGGTGATTTATATTCAGTAAATTTGGCTAAAATCATTTAAAGAAAGTTAATAAACATTTCAATTATCTCGTTATCATTTTCTCTTACTTTTTTGATTATGATTAATTTCATCAGAAAAATCGGGTATTAAAAAACCAGGATCTCGTGTTCCCGTTGAAAATAGATATATCGTTGATAGAATGTACGATAAAAATGAAATTGATGGTAGAATTTTATTCACAAATTTATAGACATAGATAGCGCTAAAACAAAAATCTTGAAGACTAAATTATTTACGTAGGAGTCAAAGTATCGAAGACTCAAATAATAGGCGAAAACTTGAAAATTGGTATTACTCATTTTCGTCTTATTTTGGTTTTTTTAACCCAAAATGCATAAAGAAATCGTGTCTTCATGGATATCATAATCGTTCCGCAATATTCAATTTAGTGGGGGTGAATATAGGGTGGATTTTTAAGTACTTTAGCCTTTCCCATTCCACGACTCGAGCTTCCTCGTTTAATCAACAATTGACATGTAGCTTTTTCAATGACATGTAGCTTTTCAAAATTTTGATATTTTATTAAAAAATTTTCTTTATTTACTTAAATTATTTCTTACTAAAGCATTCAAGATTTCTTGAATTACGATTCGAGAATCTAGAAATATTACTAGATTGAGAAAAAATTAGACTTACATTAAAAAAGCATATAAAAAATATGAAATTGATATAAATAAAAATGTACACATTAGATGTTTATTGATTCGATAAAGTCTGAATTTAAATTTTTGGTAAATCGTTATTGGTTTTCTATGAATATTTATATTTTCTACAAAAAAATAACCAATTATTTGTATAAAATTTTTTCCTTAAAATGAAAACAATTACCTAATTCATTAGTAGTTTTCGTAAATTCTAAATTATTTTCTTCTATATTTTTATTATCTAACATAATTGTAAAATGTATTTTATATATTTTTTTAATGGTCAACAAATTTTTATTTAAGTCTGTTTTTTGCCAAATATTATGACATTTTCACCAAGACATACTTTGATAACCGATTCCTTCTTAAATTTCAAATTAAAAGGAGTGTCAGTCAATGGATAATAACAAATTAATCAAGATTAGGGGCTGCAGTTACACGAGCTTAGATCCAAACAATTACATAAAATTAAAATGACTATTTGAAGGTTTATTGCGCGCTTTAAAAATAAGCGTTTGTGTTTGTTTTTCTGTCAAACATTAGGGTCAACTAATCACCAAAGCTAAGCAAAAACAGACACAGTAAGAACATGGATGGGTGAACATCTAGGATTGCTGTGTACTGTTGTTGAATAAATTGAATATATATCCACTGTAGTCACTATATAACTTTAGTAGTAGAAAAGTGACTTAAAATAAAAATAAAAATTATCCAGCTTTGGACAGTTTTTTTTGAACTTTATTGTGACGTAAATTGCTACTCAAATGTTAAGAAATGTTAGTTATTTGGAAATTTTCTAAATATTAATTAAATTTAAATTGTATTAATAGCCAAAAGCAATAAGTGGGTCATTTTCAAAATACTAAAGAATTAAAAATTAAAATAAAATTTTTTTTATCTTGCACGTTAACAATTTTTGAAAATATTTATTCCAAATTTTTCGAGCTATCAAATATGATCTAAATCGGTTAAACGTCCATCATAGTTATGACAGATGATATTTTAATGACTCTAAACGAATAAAGTTTAATATTTATAATAAAAAAAATATTTATTTTAAGTTTAGATAAAAATAAAACAAATTGCCCTTTGGCTGAATACACAAATTGGTATATTTATTCTTTCTAAACATTAAGTTATTTATAACATACAATTAAACAATTTCACCCTTATATTAAACGAGTTAACACCTATAATTATACAACAAATATGTCAAAATTATTTGTTGTTTATTGTTTTTATTAATTTATTGTTTATAGCAAAATAATTGTCTTAACAAAACGAAATAAAAATTTATCTATCTCCCTTAAGCTAGAATTACATACTCTTGGACTAAAGAAACTAAGAAAGGAATTCTTTTTTAGTGAATGTGAATAATTCTATATTTCAAATCTTCAAAAATTATATACCTTTAATCTTAATAAGTGGAATTTATTTTTAATGTAATAAATTTTAAAGGATAAAGGATAATTGTTTATAAACGAAAAGTTAATAATAATAATAGTTTTGATTTGAACCAAATTCTTAAAAAAAATAATTATTATAAACGTTTAATTTTTATTTGATGAAAATTGTCAGACTTTGAGATTTCAAAATTTTTGTTTCGAAGTCAAGTTGCGTATTTTGTTTTTCTCAATATTGAGCAAAAATTAATGATTTTGTTTAAATGAGCATTTCTGCAGGCTACAAAATTCACTTTTGAATGTATGACCCCATAAATTTATTACAGGTGCTTAAAACAATGTGTTTCAAAAATAAAATAAAAAAGTAGAATTGCTATATTGCATGTGTATTCGAATAGACGCAAATAAATACATTTTTTTATACACACTGTAATTTTTTTAATCGATAAAATTATTATTCGTATTTTTGCACTCTATTGACAAATTTAAAATTTCTTTATCGATACTAATTTTCATTCACAAAGAACAATTTTAGTACAAGTTTGTACTTATTTTTTTAAATTTTTTTTGGAGAATTCAAATTTTTTAATCGTTTAATCTAGCATTTCTTTTAGAGCTGGAAATAATTTTTCATCGACTTGTCTAAAAATATAGGTACCGTTTTTGGCTAACGGTATGATCATTAATCCTAGTTTTCTATATGTGTAATTTTTTGGCTTATGTGGCTCTCATTTAAAATTTTTTAAATTTGTTTTATTATTTAAGAACGTATTATATTTTTTTTATTATTTGTTTCCGATTATTGATTAACAGCTACACATAAAATAATTTGTATAATAAAAACATAAAACTTTTGTAACAGTTTAATTTTTTTTTTTTTTTACATAATGTATTTTATTTAATTAAATTATAAAAATTTGTTTTTTTTTAAAGTAAATTTGTGATTTAAAACAAGTAAGATAATATATTACATGGTGTAACATTTATATTTACAATGAGGATAAGATTACCAATGCAGTTAGGTACATACTTTATTTAAAGAGAAAATTAAATCTTATATATATATATATATATATATATATATATATATATATATATATATATATATATATATATATATATATATATATATATATATATATATATATATATATATATATATATATATATATATATATATATATATATATATATATTGTTCATATTACAATATAATAAAATCACCTGTGGTGATTACACCATTAACTGTTCATCTTCAATTATATTGTACATGTATTATTTCTTTTAAATCATGCCTTATATAAAGTGATTATAAACTCACTGTGTACTTCTTGTTCGATATAAATCCCGTTATTTCTATGACTTTGTAATATGGCTGATTACATTACAGTATTTTATTCAACCAATGTCGAAAATTTAGTAAAACTTTTGTTTTTACGGTGGATTTTTTGAGGACTATATCTACATGAGGAGGTGAATAACGCGAAATGATGCTATCAATAAGATTTAATGTGGTTTCATACTCTATAAGCTCTATAATAAAGATAATCACTAATGTAATATACATCAAACCCAAACGGTTTGAAGTTCGGAATGCCGTGAAGTTTTTAGTTAAAATACAAAATAATAGACTCTCCGTTTTGATTGTGCATACCAAATTTTATAACATTTTAATAATTTTCAATTTTTTGCACGAAAATTGAAAAAATTACAATGTATATTATATTAGAGATTGTCTTATTAAAGGGGTCTCTATTAAAGAAATACCCTCACTTCGAATAAATCTAATAAATTTGAGTGTAAGATGATTTACAATGTATAATTTAATAATAGACGCATAATTTTAAGTAATTCAAGTCTTCAATGTAGGAATTTATACATTTTTATAATTTTTTGGGGCATTTGTATATTGTTTTTAGTTATGTAGATAGCCACTTCATGAGATTGGACGGTTTTTAGGTCTAAGTTTAATCTTGTTATTAAAATGCTTTCTCGATTTTCAAGTGTTTGATGTGTTGTAAAGTAATTGTTTTGACATTATTCAGACAATATTTCGATCTTTTTTTTTTTAAATTTTTGTACCGATTCTTATTTATCTTTTTATATAAAGATTTATTTCAAAATAACGAACATTTTGTAAGAGACGTTTAGCGATTTTTCTCCATGTATTAAGCTGCTTAGATCTTCTGGAAGTTGCAATCAAAGATCTTACGTATTACGCATTAAACCTTAGGGATGTTTTAAATCAATTAAATGTACATAGAAAATACTGAAAAAATTATCGAATAGAAATAGTACCTATAGCTAATCTATTTCTGTGTCTGGACCTAGCAGTGGTTATGTAGTCAAATTCTTTTTAATCAAAAATTTTCTCAATGTGTTGTAAAACTCTAGCATTCCGTTTGATCGTCTGTATATAAAATATATTAAATATTGTATACGAATTTTTAAATAAATAAAAATAATTACATTATAGAATGAAATGCATTGAGTTACATGATATATGATTTACAAAAATAATATGATTATTATGATGTGATGACCAGACTCAAAGCTTACCTCTCACTGACTTCAAACATTGGGTCTGTTAATTAAAAGTAAAAAATTTTTTATAATTATTTTTTTTTTTTGTATACAACGCACCAAAATATATAAATATATAATTTCATATTGAAAAAATTTTGTATACATTATTTCACAAAGACTTCAATGTATATTATATATTATTTCCGAGCACTAAAATGTACAGATTTCATATCAAATTTTATTGATGCAAAAATATTTAGTTGATTAAAAATATATTGTTAACTTAAAATTTCCCATTTCTAATTAAAAATAAAAAACTCGTCGGCCACTTTTATATGGCTAAAGCCTTATCAATGACCTATAAATGTGACGGCTTCTGTATTTACTTTATAAATGAAATATATATTAATCATGTGTTCCTACTAGAGAGCTGGGTGTCTCAGCGGTAGCGCGCTTAACTCTTATGATAATGATTGTTTGTTAGATTCCCAATGAGGCAGAGTTAAAGTCCTCGGCCATACTTTCCCTAGTTTTGTTTTTTTTTAAAGAAATATTTATTGTCTTTCAACTTTTCTTCTCTTATGGTTGAACGGAGATGGATGATAGGGTAAATCATGGATCCAATTGACCGATATTTTTACTATTCTAAACTTTTGATTAAATTTTATACAGCCTCATATATTACAAAGGAATTATTGTAAATACAAAGTACATTTTACCTATCAAAATGTGAAATTAGGCTCAATACTAAACTAAATTCTAAAATTAAAATTGATTAAAAAAAGGAATATGTTATATGCATATAAAGATCGTTTTCTATTTCTTTCTTGCAATAAAAGTTTTAATGGGTTATTCTACGACAAGCGGAAAAATTGCACAGCATAGTTTTCGAATATTAATGTAATTTATATAACATTTTTATATAATATTATTTATCTGCAATTTTTGAGGAAAGTGTATATAAGTTCCATAGACATCGATATGACCTCTTACGATACGTCGTCTATGGAGACGTGCAAATATGTATGCCATCATTTATGCAAATCTCTTTCTTTGTTTTAATTAAGAATTTTGATCGTCCATATTTTGGCTGTTTTTTAAGATTTGTATAAAATAACTTTTAATCCATGTTCTTAAAGACGTTTCAATTGAAAATTTGTGCATCTTTCATATTATGGTAAAAATTGATTGAATATATTAATTATTTAATTATTTATTATTATAAAAATTATCTATTAGTTATATAATTAAAACTTTTCTAGAGATATTATTATACCCTTATTGCGTCCAAGTTCGAACGATTGATGGCTCTTGAGTCTTAGCTATAACGATATAACGCAAATCTTATCCATAGGAGTTACAAAGTTGAATGAATATTAAACTCTGCATATAGAGGTAAAACAAATAATATGATTATTATATTGTATGAAATTATTATTAAACCTTCAATCAACATGTAGCGCTTACATTTAAAATCTATGTACACTTTCATGTGTTTATATTTATTTATTTATTTATTTGTTCAGTGAGTACCTAAAACTCAGTGAATCGTTCGTACTTGGTTGTTGTTCATTATCTTTAAAATAAAATAAAAAAATTGATTATTTTTATAATTTTTTTTTTTATGGATAGATAGGTCAATAACTTTGATTGTTATTAAAATATAATTAAATAAATTGTTATTTTTTTTTTTTCATCAATTTTGTATTGTATTTATTTTTATTTATAATTAATGCAAATAATAATTATTATCAAGTATTTTGATTTTTTATTTATATATTTATTGCTTAATATAATAATTAATAATTAGAAATCAATTTTTATTGCTATATTAATTGAAAAAGTGCAGTTAGAATGTATGAATTAATATGGAACTGTGGATTGTAATCGAGTATTGTGACAATATATAATTTTTGAAGGCTTCCTTGCTATATTGTGTTTCTTCCATAAATGTTGCAATCAAAATTTTGATTAGTTGTGGCTGAGAATTATATAACCGCATAATGGAACATTTAAGCATTAAGTTGAGAGGAAAATTGTACACAAAGAAAGAACTAATATTGCATTCTCCTAATAATGAAACATGAATCTTCGCTTTCATCGGTAAAATTGTGCTTGATAAAATTGTATACTAAACTAGGAAAACGATCGCAACATTCTTGAGACATCCTGTTAATGAAGCTTTAATCAGATTAAATTTCAGTTATATATGTCGAGTACCAATATGATAAAGGTCCGTTTAAATTATTCGCTACCGATTCTTGATAGTTGCAGAAAAAAATATCATATTTCTAAAATTTTCTCGAAATGTTAAAGTTAACTTATTTTTCTTCTTTCGTCGTAATTTTATGAAATTCAATTTAGACAAGAAATACGATATTGTTTGTTGTTTTCCTTTTAAAATAAAATTCTAAAAGTCTGTTATTAAGAGGGAGAGTACTGGATGTACTCTCCTAGGATTTCTTTTCGATATAAAAGAAATGAATATTTCATGAACTTAACTGACCAGTATTACTTTATAAGAGGTATTATAATAAAATTTAATCATTTTTAAAACAAGCTCTTTTGAGGTTTTCGATCACGAGATATAGATTTTAATGAAACCATCTAATGAGGTTGTCATAGAATTCTGTAATAATATGTAAAAAAAAATTCATAACAATAATAATATCATTGAAATTGAGAAGGAAATCATCTCCAGTTGAAAATTCCTATACACGTTTGGGAGAGAACTAAAAATATGCTTACTGTAACATAATGTTTACTTTCATTTATTAATGAAAATATTTACTTGTTTGTTATGTTAATTGAGAAATTTAAAATTTAAACTAACCATAAAGTATCAAAGTTTATAAAATTTTGTTGATCCCATCGTAGCTGAAAGTGAGTACAATAGCTGCCAGAAATTTTGGAATATAGTTAAGAATTAGAATAAATGGTCTCTGGGTGAAGATCGCGAAGTTCTAAACAGTGGTAATAAGTAATAAATAAGGAAAAAAAAATTAAATAAATATTAAAATTTATCACTATCAAAATCAGTTTATTATTAACTTACGTACAATGTTAAATTTTGGATTAATAAGCAATTGTTGATTTCTAATGAATAATGAGTATATTCAACAAAGTTAAAAGGATAATGTCTATGCCATAATCTACAAATTTTTTAAATTTGTTTTCAATTTTACAGGCTTTTTCGAATCGTAATTATATGTTAATCAACAAATTAATATTCACGAAGTCAGGTAATTTTTTACATCTATTCAGTAGGATGAAAAATTCAGTAAGATCTTATCATCAAAACAAAACCAATAGCTTTAATTTTCGAAGAGAAAATTCCATAGAATAAAAATACCAAAATATTTTATTATATTTTTCACATAGTATTTAAACAACCTTGTAAAAAAAAATGATAAAAAAACAATATATTCTTATATATAAAATACATTAATTATTATATCAATTAAAGACCATTTAAAAAAGCATATAATTTTTATTTATAATCATCATTTTTAATAAATACTATTTAAATCGTATCCATACCCTACCATTTATAAACGATTAACCAAATATCAAAAAGAAAATAAAACGAAGATCCTTAAATACACATCTTATAATTTTTTAAGTATTTATACTTCTATTTTTATTTTACTAATTGCTGTGGTGTACAAAAAAAAAATTGATGAATGGTCTTAAATAGTTACTTATAATATTTGTCCTAAACCAGGTATTTATTTAATTATACATTTAATATAAAAATTTTGATATAATATTTTGACTTTGATGAAGGTGTTTTACAGTGTGTTCCGAAGCCAGTCCACATTAAAATAATAATTCTGATACAAGATATAATTTCAATTAAGATTCTCCAGTTTTTACTCAATTTAACCGAAACTTTTTTTAACCTCAATTATTTTTGAAGGATTACAAAAATTGCCTAAAATAATAATTATAACTTTATTTTAAGCTTTGGCCAAGTCAGATTTCAAATATTTCGAATTCTTGTATGATGATATTATTATCAATTATTTTATGAAACTTTTATCAATTTTTTAATTAAAAATATTTTTTTTTCTATTTTCTTGAAAATTATGTTAAAATTTCCTAAAAATTTGGAAATATGAAGCAAATTTCATCGCCTTGTATATTTATGTTAAGAGTTGTATAATTAAATTTTTTTCAAAAGTTGTATAGAAAATTTTGAGTTCTTTTTTCCATTTTTTTACAATGTAAAAGAAGCGTTGGAATAGCAAAAACATCTTTTTTTTAAGCGTTTTTGAATCCTATGTGACTTATTATTCGCGGGTGGTATACGGATCTTGCAGACTTACCTCAATGGGAAACTGATTTACTTTTGTGGTGTAGTACAATTCCTACTTTAAGAAACATGGCAATTTTTCGATTTCTAAGAAATGTCATTCCCTCTTGTTGCGTCTATTACAGATTTTTTAAACTAACTTAAAATAAAATTCTCTTTGGTGAATTTACCGTTACGTTAAATGGATATTGATTTTGAGGATTCTTAAGAGGAGTAGACATTTTTTTGGACACTAGGTAAAATAAAAAAATTAACAAGACATTAAATATTAATGTTACAATGTTTTTAAATTGCTTGTTTACGTTCAATAAGCAATTTTAAAAATAATAGCGCTAAAAATTAATCATTACCTCATTATGACCTAATAATATATTATGACCTTTGAATCTGCACAAAATCAAATTAAATTGTGAGATGCTATTTTATTTATTATTTTATTTTTAGAATAAATATTTTTTTAATATTCAAGTTTATTTTGATGGGTTATAATTACATAAATTCAAATTATGTGTAGCGATGATTTTGAGGTCATGAGTCTTTATTTTGTTTCTTCATTGTAACTAATTTTTGCCGTTTTTTATTAATTTTGTTAAAAAAATTCTAACTAGGCACAAAATTTTACAAAAATCGATAATAAGTGTCCAATTGAATACACAAATTGTAAGTCAAAACTACAAGGTTTCCAATAAGTATGTATTTTAAAGTATAGTTATACAACTTCTAAAGTATTTTCGATGCAAGTAAAAACTGTTGAACAATTACCAATTGCATCTAGAGATTGGAGTCAATTTGAACTTTTATTTCTAATACCTAGAATTCTCATTAATAATTAATAAATTTCTTGGAATCTATTGAATTTGGTCATCGTAATTAGTTATCTAAAAGTCATTTTGTTCAGAAAGTAATCATGATTTTGGTCTATGTAATAAAGAGTTTATTTTATATATTAATAAATCTTATGCGAATATAATTGAGAATGGCAAAAAGACGAAGGTTGTATATAATTTTGCACTAATTCAAATACTACCTATTTCAAATTATACCTGTTTAATTAAAATGAGTCATGTTGAAGTTATTTAAACATTGTATGAACAATTACCGTTTACAAATTCACTAAACTTTGTTTAATGCGATTGTAATTCTTCATAAAAAAGTATTAGTTTTTAAGAATTTGAATCATCCTTAGTCATTAAAATTTTTTGTGTAACTATTTTTTGTTTGTTTGTATGAAGCGAACATGAATTCATTTTAGTTCAACGTTTGTAAATTTTGATTCATATATCATCTATTCTCTAATAGCTGTTTTTTGGTATTCCAATAAATGGTATTAGGTAGTATTATGGAATATTTTATGGCTAACTCGTCAGTATTTGTATTTCTAACGATTTCTGCCCAGACATCCAGGAAATACTGACTTTGCTATGCTAGTTTACTCAGTGATTCAATGCAGTCATTTTGAAGCTTAATTCAAGTCAGACTAATGCTATATCGGATCAAATGTAAATAATATTGTTTATGTAGCTTTGTTAAATTTTTCTATTGTGAATGAATTTATTGTATACACTTCAGCTTGTTTTAGCAAAAGGTCTAAGTTTATCTCGAGATGTTGATAAAAAGTGTAATATTCTGTGATAAAGATAATATCCTCCCGTAATACTCAGGAAGATAGAAAATCAAAATTTTAAGAAAAAAATTAATAAATTAATTAGGGACAATTGTATTAAATTGGATGGTCCAAGGCTAAGTTTATCTTGAGATATTGATGGACAGTTTTATATTATATGAAAAACGTTAACCCACTTGCTAATGAAAATTTTAAAAGATCTTACCGCCCAATCAAATTTTGAGAAAAATATGTGTTTGAAAACCAAAATTTAATGCTACTACTATTAAGTAGTTTCCGCCATATGTTGATTTTGCAAAAAAAGTTAACTTTATACTTAATTAACTTATTTTTGTGTGGTCGCGAACACCTCAAAACTTGTGAAATCAATACAAACAATTCCGTAGAAAAATATAAATAATCACTTGTTTGCGGCTAGTTGTCTCATCCAAAAAGGATAATTTTGGAACTAACTCGGTGGCATGAGGGTGTTCTGTTTACAACATTCTATCATTTTATAACCTGACTTCTTGTGCAGTATTTTTTGTCAAATATAATTAATGTCCATAGGTTTTTTTTTGGATAAAATAACAAATTACTTGATGGTATTTTTTTAATGTCCAATTTCGAAAGAAAATATTTATAGATAAATTATTATTATTGTAAGTGATTGTGATACAAAATTGTAACAGAAAATAATTTACAAGTGAAACCCAAACATATTATGTCGTGTGTAAATATTTACAAATGAATATTATATTTACCTGTAAAAAATTAATAGGTTTTATTTTTTACATTTTTTTTTTTTTTTTTTTTTTTTACAAAGAAAAAGAATCTCTAGTGAGTATCAATGACACGAAGATTTGTTTGTTTAAAGTACCTTCTTAAAAGTTGTAATGAAAATATCCTGAACATTGGTAGTTAGTATTTCTACTTAAACCAGTAGCTTTTCAATTGAATTTACTTTCAATAGAATGATTATAAAGTTTTTGAACTTCTTTATTAACTGCTTAGTAATTTAAATAGAAGGTACTAATGGATGAACATTAGTATCAGTACTTTGTCTACAAAATTACCAGTGAAAATTTTGGGAAAGAACGTGAAGTATTTGTCTAGATCTGATGAATTCGGTAGAGAAATTTGTTCTGGATAAGCTTTCAGTATATTTAATTCAAACAACGCTCGCTTAACTATAACTTTTCATGCTGTGTTTGAAAGCTTCTTAATTGAATGTGTTTTTTGCTGATTTCAAATTTTTGTATATCGAATTAATAACTGTCGAAAAATCAACAAAATCTAGCTCATTATACAATCAAACGAATAGTTTATAAGATATTACAATGCATCAATTCGGGAAATTGATTTTAGAATGTTACCTCATCCAATCGTCAAACAAAACACATTTTTCTAATCTTTGGCTCAAAATTGTGTTATATACCGATTTTTATCAAATTTTTAAAGAAAAATGTTTTAAAAAGTTGCGAAAAATTTACAAAAACTTGTGGTTTCTGACTTTGACGAAAAAAATACAGAAAGCGGATTCATTTCACAATTGAATAAGTAGTTTCTGAAATGTAGCTGAAAAATTTTTGACTTGGACCTGAAGGGCATGCCGAAAAGTTTTTCGCATTCTAAATATTTCTAAATATGAAAGTTTTATCTAAACTTTTCAATCCTGTTTTCTAGAAAAACCCATCGACACGTTTTTCTTTATCATGTCAGAGTTGCACATACCAAATTTCATAACATTTGGATAATTGAATTAATTTTTTTGACCAGTTTGTGTGCGAAAATTGTTGAAAATACAGTGCATATTAAATTAGTTATTGTTTTTATTATAGAGGTCTATTTCATAACCCACTTTAACTTTAAAGAACTTTATAATCACTATACAAATATACAATCATCTAATGATTGGTCAATATTGTCATTATTATTCACATTTTAAGTATGGAACTAAAACTTACATAACATGGTTTTGATGATGATACGTGTGATGTCTATCTCTGGGTATTTGGTTGAGATGCTTCTTCTATCACAACTATAAATATTTTGATTATCATAGACAACAAAAGATCTAAATTGTATAATATTGATGGTGTTGTTTGTTACCTTTACTGTATGAAGTACCTTGACTATAGTGAATATTATTACTACAGTGACTCTTCACAAATAAAAATTATATTGTGTGTGTGGTCTTTGAAAATGTTTGCACAGAGATCTCATCTTATGCAATAATAAAAATACCACCTATTAAAATATGTACAAAAATTTTTTATTTCAAATATTCTAAATAATATTTTTTCTGGTTTATTATGGCTATTTATGTATTATAATAATGAACTATTGTTATCGAAAACTTGCATTTGTGAATGTTTGAACGAAATACCGCTAGTTTATTAAATGTCTACTGTAAATAAACAAGTGTAGATACCTCTATCTGAGAGTGTTCAGTTTATAATTATTAATGTTGTTCAAATTAATTTATTAAGCCTATACAGAAATTAATAATGTGAAGGCTTCTTAACGCACAGAATGAGCTAACTTGAAAAAGAATATGTTTAATGTATTATAACGTAATTTACCTACCTATCAGTCAAAAAGTAATTATATAAATGTTGTGAAATTTGGCATACACATGAAAACGATCGTGTCATGTCGACGCATTTATCCAGAAAAAGATTTCTGAAGTAAACACAAAATTCTTGTTATATATTCAAAGCAATTTTTCTGCGAAGAGCTCTTCTTCATGCCTCTGTTTTGATTTCAAGTTTGTGGAATTCAATTTTAATGACAATCGGATAATTGTTTTTTGATTGTATTTCTAAAGTTTTTTGGAAAGACTGTTGAGCTTTCACTGAAATTAAGGCAAATATATAAGATGTTCCTGAAAAAGTAATACTTGTCAGTTTAACGTAAGGACAGCCCAGTTTTCATTTATGCTCAGAACTTGGGAATTAAAGGTAAAAGGGCTGTTAATACATTAAACTGTAGTTGTACAAGTAAAAATGTAGCAAACAGTTTTACCCGTTAACGACTTCTTTCTCAAATTAATCAAGAAACTTGTAGGGAAAAGTTTAAACGTTCAAGTAATGATGCGGATAACTTATGGCAATACAAAGAAAATATTAGAGAAAAAATATATAATAATATTGCAAAAAAAGATGGCTTTGATTGAAGGAGTTGGAGAAAAGAAATGCTACCAATATTAATTCTTAGTATTATGTTCTATATTGTCATTCAAACTTCGGAAAATAGAACAAAGGTTGTAAGATTTTATTACAGGCTCCAAGATTTGACAACTAAAATGCAACTATTTTGCTAATATTAATGTAATAAACTATTGTGTACGTACTTACAAGCGTTTATTAATTTTATTATTGTAAAATTTTTCTTAGAAAATTAAATATCAAATAATTTTTGTATTATATTATCGATTCACTGTATAAAATTAACTTAATACAATTAACAAACAATTGTTGTAAAAAAAATAATGTTATTTTTGTATGATGTAATTTTTTTTTAGAAGTATAATCAAATTGATGATTTAATTTAAAGAATAAAAAAAATAATTAATTTTTGAATTTTATTATTCTTTATTAAATATGTGTTATATTATACGTAAGTTTATAAATTTTTATGATAAAATATTTTAATTTAATAAATATTGATTAAAAATGTAAAATAAATGCATTATTTTTTTGTACTATATAAATGATGAATCTTAAGAAAACTTTGCTTAAGTTTATTAAGAAATTAATCGGTCTGTCTGAGACATCAAAATATCTTCGGATCTAAAAGACCTACAATCACCAAATCTTATTTTTAAGCTTCGGATGATTCATGGACAAAAAATAAACATTTCGTAGAAAACGGCTTATTGTATGTACCACTTTCTTCATGAAAATGATTCCATCGAAGTTTTACGATGAAACAACCTTGAAAATTTTTCTGGGAAATTTCAAATCAATTGGGAAAGTTCAAATTCATTAGTTTTCTAAATTATTAGTTTTTCTTCTCATTTTATTTGTTTAAAAAAAATATTATAATAATAAAATATTTCTAGTAAAGGTATATCGTAGTAATAAAAAGTTATGTGGCACATTGAAGCAGATTTTTTTGTGGTTTTCGAATAAAATATAGCCCATATGATACAATTTGAACTATTTTATTAAAACATAACTGTAATTCTAAACATTTAAATATTGGTAACTGAACCCTAATTACTAGAACTAGTCCTATTTAATTAAATTACCTCTCAACTAATTATTCACCAATTTGTTTCTATAAATGTTTATTGCCCTATGGTTTTATTACAAACAAAAATGTGTTTCATGCTGGGTTATTTTCTGAGTGAACTATTAATTTTATACAATAATTGGTTAGTATAAGTTTTGGCTATGGCTTTCTTTACAAAAACAAAATAAAAAAGAATTAAACAATATTATTTTTTTATATTTTGTAATTTAGACAAATTATATCATATAAGCATTCAAAGAAGAAACAAATGCAATCATCAAAACACAGTAGGAAACAATACAATACCCTCGTCCATGTCTTTAAACAGTCTTTGAGAATGTTAAAGAATCATACAAAAAATGAGAAATCGACTGATTTTAAAACTGTGCACTATGAAACCTGAGCGGTAAATTTTAGAATAACGATACCACGAAATAACTAATGCAGTAGCTTTTTTTTTTTAAATCAATTTTATTCTTTGCCAATTAATTTTTAATTTTTTTATTCTTGAAAGTAAGATAATATTTGATAATCTTTAAACAGCTAGGTAAATTTTCACTTCTTATTATTATTAGACTCAAAAAACCAGATATTAATTTTTGAGAATTTTTCATTTTTATATTCGACATATTTTATATATGCCAGTGTATATATATTAATTTTAGTCTAAAGTTTTTAACACTATAGATAATTTTGAGCGCACAAGCAAACATTTGGTATAAGTGCTAGAATCATCATCCGCCCGTTTTTCATTAAGATAACTCAAAAAAGAAAATGCATGCTTAAATTTCGATGGCGTATTCTAGATATAAGTGAGTTGAAGTTCGTAAATGAGCAAAATCAGATTTAATATAACCATGACCCCAGTTATGAAACATAAAAGATTGAATAAAAATTTTAAAACGATCAAAATTTTCAAACAAAAGCTTGGCTGACAAAAACATACTTAATTATAATAAAAATCTTTATTATATTTATAACAGTATTGACTCAATATTTATACAAACAATTTACTTTTATTTTCACTATTTTCACTTTAAAATTTGTTTTAAATTATGAGTGAGTTTCGACTTATAAAGTCATTATCAAGTAATGACTTTATAAGTAAAAAGTTTTTATTATTTCATGAAAATAGATTTTCACAAAGTAAAAAATTCATCTATTAATTTTCTGAATATTTAGAGTATTTTATGAATATTAATGATTAAAAATAGCTCAAACAATGATACTCAATGTTGCCTTCACAAAATTTTTTTTTTTAAATCATTTTATTTTTGTAAATTATTTAAATTTGTCAATATTTCAGTTCAAATTCGGATAATAAACATGTATTATTAGATAACCACGGATATTTAGTGTATTTTATAAATGGTAATGATTAAATATAGTCAAACATTGATACCCAGTTGTTATCTTCATTTATTTCAGTTAAGATTTGATTTTGAAATCTTTAAATTATTGTCAGTATTAACAGTTAAATACATTTGCCCAGGTTTTATAATCTTTCAAGAAACCATAGTGATCTGATGGTTGGTGGTTCGTTCGTATAAGTAAAAAGTCAAAGGAAAGAGTTTATGTATTATTTTCTAATAAATATTTTTAAAATATATTTTATTACAATCATAAATTTTATAATGGATTTCCATAGTTTAATAATAATAATAATAATAATAATAATAATAATAGATAATAATAATATTTTTTTATAGGCCACATAGTGTCGTCTGTAATCGTAAATATTAAATAATAAATAATTTTTTAAAACAAAAATAAAATAAAAATTATTATTATTTTCTAATACTGGTGAACAAAGTTATCATGAATATTAATATTAATTTCATTTTTAAATGAAGTTTTTGTTTTCTTAATTTATTGGTTATTGAGTTTTTGAAATTACATTTTCTTTCACAAAAAATTCACAAAATAGATCCTCTTACAAGAACTGCCCATGGGGAAGCTTATGCAAATGGTTTGAAGGGATCCCAACAATGATCGTCAGTGGCGTTAAGATCATATCTACTCCCTATTTGAAAGCAAAATATCAGTCTATAAATATACTTTCAATCACATTTGTATTAAAAATTACATATTTTTTTCTCATTTTATGAAATCGACATTTCTGAATTTATGACTCTTATTATTATTAAACCTATTATTCGATCGAATCATTCGATTAAACCAATTTACCATTATAATTGACCTATTTTTATATATTTATGAAATGATCGAAAATAATAATTCAGTCCTATTGTACATATGTGAACTCATTTGTACGTTACATCTTATTGCCCATAATTTTAGTTGTTTTTTTTCATTTTTTTTTTTACGTTAAAAAACATAAATCTTTAAATATAGTGCTCATCCTTTTCAAGAATTTATTTTTATAATTATATATTTGACGCCTTAAATAGTTTTGTTTTTAAATGAAACGTATCTCCATCAAATATATAATATATATATATATATAAAAACGAACTGAATGCCTCATTAGATTTCTTTTAAAAAAGTGTGTATATAACGTTTGTTGAAATTGAAGATATGATTGTATTATTAAAAATAGACATTTCTCTTATATAATTATGTTTAATTATTATTACGAAGTGATTTATTATTGATTAGCTGTTTCTCGAGTCTTTGTATCAAAGTGCATCTTTTGGATTACCAAAGCAAAAGCCGATAAATTTGAACAGAGTGAAAAAATGACATAGAAGTTATATTTATAAGCGCGTTTATTTGTTTTTTTTCAAGAAATAGCCTAAAATGAATCCAAACGATGTTACCATTCTTGTGAAAAGCCTAAGAAATAATTGGTGAATAGAAAGATGGACATAAACTTCAATTTTATCAATAAGTCTCATAAATTTAACTTGCCTTATAGGTTTTCTAAAATGGCGAAACAAAAGGTTTTTTTATTTCTAAGACCAGACTCGAAGTATTTGAGCAAGACCAAGACCAAGACTGTCCTGTCTTGGCCTTTCTTTGCTCATCACAGATTACTTTTTGCTACAGCTTTCCAGTGCTTGAATTTGGCACAATTTTGAGGAGGCAATTGTAACCAACCCTTATGACATGTCTATCAGGCGTATATATACCATATGCTTGAGGATACATAGATATGCCCATATTCGCCTTGAAAATGAGATACTTCAAATTCCTCATTTGATCCTCAGTTGTTTATTTCAGGACCTATATTTCAGAAATTTTCTGTATTTAACTGGGATAGTCAATCCGTAAATTCTCATGACCACAAAGTTAGTGCCGATACACCTATTTGTTAAGCATTGGTACCAAATTCGATCATTATCACTCAAAAGTGAATAATAAACACAAAACTGCCTTTAATCAAAAAAATTATATATGCGTACCTTTAAACAAAACAGTATTTTAAACAAAATATTATATATGAGTGTATTATCAGCCATAACTGATATATGTGTGTGTTTCATAGTGTGTGTAATATTTTTTATGCTTAATAAAAAAAAATAATAATAACATTCTGCAGTCCTACTCTATATAAACTATAAGTGTGATAAATTTAAAACTACCCTGTAAGCCCAATTTTCGTAAAAAGGAGAATTAATAAGTTTTTGTTGCACGTATTATTATATAGCAGATTTGACAAAATCCTGAAAGATTTATACATTTTAAAAGACATCAGCAGTTGTTTTCAATATTAGACAAAGCTCGTAATTTTACAGATGACGAACTTAAATATTACAAAAGTTTGAACAAACACATAATTGAAAGTAAAACTATTTCAATTTGAAAGAAATCTATTGAATTCTATTAGTAACATACAAAAGATACATTAAACAGTTTGTCTTAATATTTACCGCAAACTTTTGTTCATTCATCGAACAACAACCATCTTTGAAACCATTTTTCATTATTAATTAAAGATGCCTTGTAATATACTTTTAAAAAACATGCCTCATGCCACGGGTTCACAACAATAGAATATCGAGAAAGAAAACAATATATTTGAAATTCGGTGTAACTACTTAAGAAAGAAAAGAGCATAAAAATATTCTGCAAAAGAAGAATTTTTATTTTTAAAATAGTATAAAATAACCTTAGAAATTGCAAACAATAGATTGTTATAAATATGTACGTTACCCTATTTAACGTTCCCCTTCATGTGGGCTCATACTGCAACAATTTCTTTTTGTACACAAAGACAGTTTGAGTAATAAATTATAAGAATTCAAATGAATTTCTTTGCATTGTGATAAAAGTTTTAGTTCTAAAACCACGAAGTAAATGTCATGATTTGATTCAATTTATTGACCACTCTTCCTTGGGCGTTCACTCTTAATGACACATTAGTTTGGTTGATTTTTAATGTTGTCTATTGTGACATAAAAACGAAGGCATGATAATTTTTTTATTATTATTTTTATTGAATTTTATAATATATTTTTAAAATGGGAGTTTTTCTTGAATTTTTCTAAGAATTACAAATGTGTTACAATTCGTACAAATGAATAATTGTATCGGCATATTGAGTCACGGCATATGGCCTTTCAATTTTGGAAGATCTGTCGGTTATTGTAATTCCTTGCCTTCTTTACTATTTTTGGTGGAGACCATTACGTGATATTTTTTTCATTTCTAGATCTATATATGTGAAGATATAATTTAATTCTTTAGTAGTCAAGCCGAGAAAGGAAAAAAAGCAAAGGAAATTATCGATTATGTTTTTTTCTTATCCTAAAATAATATTCTGTATCGAAACGATTAAATGTGTCGACAAACTTACTGTGGTAAACATCCCTTAAATGCCTCAAAGTGGTATAAAATTGTTTTCGCTTCATTTAAATGAATACTAAGTACAAACAAAATTGATTTTTTCGTTTCAATATTGATTAATTTTCTATAAGTTCAGAATTTTTTATGATTTAAAAGTACATACAAAAAACCCATTTCAATTTTCTATATTACACGATAAGCTTTACCCTACAAACACGTATTACGTTAGCGTTCTAAGTTGGAAGCATAAATAGATTCCTTTACGTTAACCTTTAAATGACCAATCTCGTCGATGTGTTGATTGAATTGGATGTTTATTGGTATAATAAATGGATATATAAGATATGCATTCATCTAATCACACATTATATGAATTTTTTATTGAAATTATAAAAAGATTAATGATATCGACATGTCTGATTTGATTTCATAAACTTACACTAATTATTAAGTATTGAAATTGTAAATAATAATATTTTATAAAAAAACCACTTGATTAAAGGTTTGTTATATTAAATAATATTTACAAAAATATATAAATGGATGATGTTTCTTTTTTTTTCATATAAAATAATGTTAATCAAAATGTACTTGAATTGAATGGAATATAATGTAGTATAAATCATTTAATATATTTAGGCAAATGAACTTGAAATTTAACAACAATAAGTATCAATTCGGAGTATAATATATGACGTTTATATTTATGAAAAATTTTAACTTAATATCGAAGAAAGTTAAAGTCTTACAGTCATAAGTAAAATAGAAAATATAGTAAAATTATACAGGTATTATTTAAGCAACTATTATTGTGGTCACATAAATATGTTTTTTAAGCCTATTCTTCTTTAAACGTTTCGAATCCAAATCCGATTTTAGAAATTTTTAAGGATGAAATAAATATCATACAATTTAATAAAAACTAGGATCATTCCAAAACTGTATTAATATAAATAAAAAAATCAGTTTTCAATTTAAAAATGCTAATTCAAAATTGAACATTTCAATTTAGTGGGTTCAATTTCATCACTTAATAATCTTGTTCCTATAATTTACTTTCTTAAATGTGTTTAAATTGTTAATTTCCTGCCAAGATTCTTGACACCATTGTCTTCAAAATACAAATAAAAAATCTTGTAAGAACAACTGTCAATAAATAATAAAAATAAGTAATGATTGAAACGGGCAGATGGTCTATTTACCTAGACTAGAGAGAAATATTATTGCAAGGTGTGACTAAAGTAGGTTGTGTATTTTTTTTTTCTGCTTCTTATACCCAAACCTTTTTAAAATAGAACATAAGATAATACCGTTGTGACTTCTTAGCTTGTCAGAGTATAAAAAAAAAGTATCATTTATCAATTACATTATTATTAAACTAAATTGGAGGGAGCTGAAAGAATCAATGTATTTATTGTTTGCCAAAACCATCGAACATTAATTTTGTGGTTATTGTATAATATTTGACAATGAATTCGGTCCACAATTGACTTTTAAAGATTCTTTAAACATATTAAAAAAAAAAAAAAATAAGGTATTTGTAACTGAAGTAAAAATTTATTATTGAACTCTTGTCATATAAAATATGATGAATCGATGATACGTTACAAAAAGCTTTCTAGAAATTATGTAATATTCATTTTAAATTTCTAAAACGTTGATAATATTTTTATATTGTCCATTTAAAATGATTTTTAAAATGTATTTTTTTAATTGAAAAAAAAAAAAAAAAAAACAAATTGGTTCCGATCATTCAGTTGACTTCTATTTTCAGTTGACTAAAATCATTTTTCTATATTTAGTTTCATCTTTTCAACAGGACCATAACTTTGGATATTCTGCTTAGTTTTCGATTAAATGGTAATTTTAAAAACAAGCTACAAAATTCAATCATTTTATAAAAAAACCAGCTGTTACTCGCCTTTTCGTGGTACTCATCGTTTCGCTACCGTAGAAGTACAAAAACATATCAGATTTAATAATATCTAGTTAATTGTCAATTTCGTTTTGTAGCTATTTCTTCGAACCCTTATACA
This sequence comes from Chrysopa pallens, assembly GCA_020423425.1. Lineage (NCBI taxonomy): Eukaryota > Metazoa > Arthropoda > Insecta > Neuroptera > Chrysopidae > Chrysopa > Chrysopa pallens. The sequence goes on from CM035594.1 coordinate 59,489,103, forward strand.
CAGGATACAAATATAGGATTCTTCTATCCCTTTTTAATCCCGTTACGCGATGAGTTTTAATAAAATACAAAACACGTCTTCCATCAATTCTGGTAAAGAATTTTTATTCAAAATTTAAAGTAGATTGAACCAAGGAATCATGAACTTTTTCTCCGTTTTCACTCCCTTAGGAGTAAAATTTTGGAATATACTTTTTTATCGTATGCTCGGTATTTTGTGTAGACATTTGGTATTTGGTGTGGCACCCGTTATTTGGTATGGGACACCTGGTACCTAATTTTCTCTTTACAAATTCGGAAAAACAGTTTGGTCGTTTATCCAGAAGAATTATTTGCTATACATGTACATGCAATAGATCAATATTAGGATTTATGTATTCGGTCAAATAATTTCGCATTCAAAATTATTTTCTAAATTTTAGTCCACGGGTGTTTCGAAAACCTCCATGTACAAATAAAACTAATGTTCTCAACGTGATTAAAAACGGATATACCGATTAAGATAAAATTTGTTGTTCATTAAAACTGAAAACGTCTATAGAGAAAAATAGCTAGTAATTTTTTTAATGCACTTTCAAAAAAACAAATTAACTTTAATTTTATATTCTACGATGTATTTTGTACGTGGAGGTCAATACATATACAGTTGTTTATATCTATTTAAGGTTACTAAGTAACTATATAATATAATATCTTTAATTAATTATTGTCTTTAAACGAGTTTTTATAATTTCTCTTTCTGCTTGAAGAAGAAACACAAGTTCTGTATGAGAAATTTATCTGTTTTATGTGAGTGAGTTTTGAAAATATCTATAAATGAAATATTAACGTTTTAGTATCAATAATTGATAGAAAGTTCAAATTACTTTTTCCTAATCTAAATTTTTTTTCTAATGAAATTTGTCATTGATTGGAATAGTTTTTTAGCTACAGTTCTTCGAGAAGTTTTTGTCCAAAGTATGTAAGTCCATGTGTTGAGTTTATTACGAAATTAAACATACTATTTTTATCTGCAAATAGATGACTAAATTCGTGAACATTTTTTCTCTTCATACAGTTTATTGTCAACTTAATGCATGGATTTTTAAATAATTAATAAGATGAGTTTTCACGAGTAGCTTCATGATTTTCCCGTACAATAAATTTATTTTTGAAAAGTGGATTGTTATCTTTTTCGGATAATAAAACTTTCAATTGTGACGACAAGTTTTAAATTGGTGAATATTCGCTTTTATTGGTCTTGTGATATAAGAATGCAATGGAAAGAAAGAAGTTGTCCATTTGCTTCGAATAATCTAAAGCCATCCATAAAAATTTACAAAAATTAAATAACGGTAGATCATTTATTAACATATGTAAAAATATTTTGCCCGATATATGAAAACCGACCTGTCACTGACAACATAAAAATCGTTATTTTCATGATAAACGAACACCGAGTTTCGTTACGTATTGAGCAAAGTAGGTTTTTTTCCATTGTTCGTTGATCATTCTATTAAATTAAAAAAGAACAAATACTTGTTAATTTGACTAGGTAGGGGGGCGCAATTGAAAATTTTATAAGCTTCAAATGGCTGATTCTTTAGAATTTTCGTATGCAAATGGTTGTTGAACTAACCATAACGAAGCTACTTGTAAAGTTATATCTTATGGCGGTGTTATTTCAACTAATATGCTAAGGAATGAGAATTTCATGTTGTCACAACATAAAATTTTTATGTGATATTAGATCATTAAAGTCGTACATAAAGTCACTAGAAAATTCTTACACCTTAGAATGTTTATACAGTTTTCAAAATGTATTTTCATATAATAAAGAAAAGATTGAAATACGACTAAAATTATGCTTTTTGTCATTATAATTATAGAAATTTCAGTTGATTGGAGAGTGTGGATCAATTTGCCCTCCCACTGAGTCAAAGGTTGTTGACAAAAAACATTAAAATGACTCATAAACAAAAATTTTGAAATTTTTGAATATAATGTAATTTTAGTATAAAATCATTTTTTAGGTAGTTGTCTCGTGAAGATCACGAAAAGTCAACGAAAATTCATATTAGATACTTGGACTATGATATAATCTTTATATGATTAAGTTTGAAAGCTAGGAAAATGTATTCAAAAAAGAAGCAAATTTGATTGATATATAAGATCAAATAACTTGCTGCTTTTGTGGATTTTATTTTTTCCAAACGATCAATGGAATGGCGTAAAATTCAACATGGAATACTTTTTGACAGTATTTGGAGAAATCTGTGATGGCAGGATATTTAATCCGCTCAAACATTGATTCCAAATGATTATAAAAAAAAAAAAAAATGAAATTTGAAAACTTTTATTTCAATCAATTCGTTTTTCAAATAATAGTTATTGATTTCAGTATAGGGTTGACATTTTTAAAATTTGATCTAATATTGATCTAATAAAGTTCATAAAATTTATATTTTAATTTTTAATCACAAAATTTTGCGTTAATTATTTTAATTTGAAAAATTTAATAAAAGAATCAATCAAAACAAAGACAAATTGAAAAACAGATACATTTTACATGTAAACTACCTTAATGATAACTGTAGAAATTTTTTTAAAAAGGTCATATAATTATTGTTAAATATTAAATATGTATTTTTATCACTCATTATACTTTTTTATATTTTATATACATACATAAATGCATTTATAATATCAAAATCAAAAGAACATTTAGTAACAATTTGTTTTTTATCAATATCAAGGTACTTAAAAACTAACGTATATTTTAATGGAATGCTTTTAAAATATCTTTAACAAGTATATAAAATTTTACTTTACATTTTATGTATTAACACATAATGTTAAATGTATAAACATTATTCATAAATATCAATAATATTATAAAAGAATTATAACAAGGTTTACTTAATATCACAAAGTTCGACAATCACAGATGAAGCGAATCTTTTCGTTGTGCTAAAAACTATTTAAAATATTTGTTGCTGCATGATTAATAAAATTACAATTGTATTTATCATAAATAATAAAAAATTTTAATTTGATTCATAATTTGTAAAAATGACAAAGAACTTTTTAGCGTGATTAATTTTTAGAAAAGAGATTGAAAATTAAGTAATGTTCATGTGAGCAATTAATTTCAAAAGTCGACACCATTTTCGGGGAAAAATCAAATTGTAAGATAGTTATTCGGTATTCAATCGAAAATATTCAGCATAATGTCTTAATGTCTAACAAAAACACTCTAGACTATTAACAAAAGTTGTAAATATTTATACTTTTTTGTACGATAGTATTATTTACGAAATAAATAAAACTAAATAAATATAATAAAATAATTATTATGATTATTGTGGTGTTCATTTAGAATATAATTTTAAAGTAATTTTCACTCAATTATTAAATTATATTCTTTTCATTTGAGTCATTGTATAAAGTATATGTGTGTTTGTTAGAGGTATTTACAATGTATCCTAACATTACAATTGAATCACATTAACACTAATAACATAAAGTGTAAAGATACTTTTATAATTTTTTAAGAGTATTCTTAGAAATTTGGTAAGTTTTTTATTTTTTTATTATTTATATTAAATTGAACTATTATTATAACATTTTCTTATAAAACATTAATTTATTTTAAATTTGTTTGATATGATGTTTCCTAATATGGTATACCTCTATATATGAGTGATTCTTCAACTTATCACATTAGTCAATATGTACAGTGAAAAGAATTATTCGTGGAAAATAGAACAATTTACGATTTAAGTATTTTGTGTGTTTTGAATTCTAATTACAACTTTATAGATTTATAGATTTCAGGCTTACTCTGCCTGCTTACTCAGGCCTGTCCTGCAGTTTACTTACGGTAGATATTATTTCTTAATTTGTTTGATAGATTTACTTATAATTGAAAAAAAAAACATATTAATTGGAGGCCTTGCTAACACCTATAAAAAATCGAATAAATCACAAACGAAATTTTGTTCAATAATTTGATAAAACTCAGTAATGTAATTTGAACTCAAAAATTATATCTTTTGATTAACAGATTTGAGATATATACCAATGAGTCTAAATTTAGAAAGTTTGTGTTCAACTAAATTAGGAATATGATACAAACGGTGGAGAAAAAATATTGAAGTGGAAGTGCTGATATGACTTTCTAAAATAAAAAAATCTAAAAAATAATCTCAAAGATAAATATTTATCATATTGGGGTTGATTTTGGATTTGATAAATACTTTTTTGCTTTTATTAGAAAGCTATGTAACAAATGGCTTTATTAAACAAAAAACAATTTCGATAAAAATTTTAGCAGGATGTATGGCTGGAAAATGACATAAGCCACCACAAAACTCATGTATATAGATATTATAGGAGTATTTTAAACCAAATAATTTTTATTGTATTTGTGTAATATTTTATATGAACTCATACAAAAGTGAATTTAATATCATTTTTTGTTATTTGAAACTTAATTTAGTAACAAAATTCTTCAAATATAGAGACATCACTTTGTTTACTTGAACAGGTTAATTTTAGTTTTTAAATTACTATTAAAAACAATTATCCGTAATTTGGAAGTTCTGGATTATAAATTTTCAAAACATTCATTTGAAAAAATACTGAGATATTTTTATGTTCGCTATTACTATAGCAACTATAATATATATTAAATAATTTTAAAAGTTTTTGTTTAAATTTTTTGCGGGTTTTTAAAAACATAAAACATTTACAATATTTAGAAGTCGAGGGGAAGTATTTGAAGCTTTTCCCCAAGGTGGAGGAGTATTGTAAATGCATTGTCATCCGAACTGAACCAAAATGTAAAATTTCAACAGGATCGTGAGCCATTTGTGAGGTTTATTCTTGTTCATGATGTACTAGATTTGTTTTTTATACCTTTTAACAACTTTTTATGCTTGGCGATAATCATCAAAAATCTTCACAGACGACTCAGTTTTTTTAGATAAATCTTTTGAGTATAATTAAATTTTTTTACCACCAAATTTTATCCAATATGTAAATTGATTGTTTATTCAAATTTGAATGAGCAAACCATTTAACCATCTGATTCATATCGCTTAGTATTTAAAAATATTGTTTGTATTCGATTGTGTTTAAGAATTTTCTCAATGAACAACGTTTTGTATTGACATAAAAAGAAACCCTTAAAAAGAATTACAAGATGATTTATCTGTTTTTTATTATGTTTTTAAGTTTAAAAACAAATTAAATATCAGATTATTCTCACATTTGAATAAGGTTTTTTTATTTTTATTTAATTCTATTCATGAATAGAAATAATTATCGATAATAATCTCTGAAAATTATCATCATGTGTTTATTGTGATTGGTTGTTTAATTTATTTTATTATTATTTAATACACACACAACACAATTGTTCGAAAAACTAAATCAAAACAAAATGATATTTGAAAAGGAATTAAAAGATAAAATTTAAATTTCAACATGTAAATAACTATTTATTTTAAGGATATTCGATTTGTACAAACGAAATGAAAGTAAAAATTCAATTTAAACTTTATGTTATATATTAAATTTTTTGTTTGCATAATTAGTGTACAGACAAGTGGCGCATTTATGGCCTATGGGGATAAATATTGTTTAATTGACCTGATACATATATAAATCGAACTATACAATAATCTGACAAAAATAATAAAGTAAGGTCGTAAAATTTCTTACTGGCGCTTTTAACATATTTTTAGTTTCTTTTACCAACCAATAGTAAATGGAATTAGTGTTTTAAATTTTCGATATCGAGTTTTTACTGGGAATACACGTTTTGAGATCCTCTCCAAAAAGAGTCCAAAAATTGTTTTTGAGAAATTGATTTGTATGCCTGTTTGTCAGTGGTGAAAATAGTCCGAACCAAAAAGCTACAATCAGCAAATGTCATGCCTTAACTTCGGATAATTCAAAGACGAGAAAATAAGATTTCGTTAAAATCGACTAAGCAATTTGATGACCAATTTATTCCTGTGGCATAAAATAGTTCTGACGATTTTGTTCAAATACAAAATATCCAAAACATTTTAAGATCTATAACTTTGATTTGATAATTTCTGTGACAAAATGTAAGGTACCAGAGAGAGGAGGCTAGTGAAAGCATATAGTAGTAAAAGAAAATTCTCTGACACGTCACAGGCGATTTTTTTTACTGGTATCCAAAGATTTAGTAAAGTTGTCTCATTTTGTGCCCACTTAGGTTGCTATCTTATGGCGACTTTTCCGTAATCTATTTGAAATTGATAAATCTTTAAGATAATTCTTTAACATTCATGATTGAATAACCTTAACTGTCTTCTGTAATTTGTTTTTGAGTGTGTTTATCTATATTAACATTTTTAAAATAAATAATTTGTTCAATAAGAATGTAAAATATAAGTAAATACTTTAAAAAATAAAGAGTAAAAATTGTGCTGTTAGCAGTAAAAAAAAGATTGTTTTTTTTTGTTTCGAATTGCGGGCGTACAATATTATAAAAATATTATAAATGTATTGTAAGGTATCATCATCATGCATGGCATGCCACTACTCGCGATCATCGTCGATGGCAATGCGATGATGCGCCTCTCTTCATTGTAGCTTAGATCTTCACTTCATGTATATACCATGTCTTTCATGTTTGAAAAGTTTCCCACGAAATATATATGTATATAGGGTCTTCATTCATACAATTCATATGAATTTAAATTGAATATTTCAATATTAATTTTAAATTATTTTCTGGTATTTATTTAAAACGTTAATATTATCATTTCCATTGAATAAAGTTAAAAGTTTTATTTAATTATAGTATAAAATGAGAGCTTAAAATACCTAAAATGGTCTCTCCATGCCGACTGACATCGCACCACCTCGTACGCTTACATTTGTTAGGTATCCAAGTGTTAAACCCGTGCGCTTAGCGAATATTACTCATCTTGGTTTATTAACTTAATTAACCACTGATATTTTGAAAATATCTTTCAAAAGCATAAAAACAAGCGTTTTAGGTGCGACAAATGATGTAGACTTGATTTGCTATTTATTTGTGGAAAGAAAGAAATAAATAATAAATGCAAGTTTAGATAATATGAATTTTTTAGTTTTATTTATTCTGTGCGAAAAGCTGTTGGATTGATTTTGCTAAATAATACGTAATTTTCACTCTTAACTAATAAAAATTCTCTTCACATGTAACATCATAGATCAAAACATAATCGAATAATCGATTTCATCAAAATCTATCTAAATCTATCAATTTCATAACTAGAATGTACCTATATAGACCCTGTACAATAAGCGGCCCAATGAAACAATAATGATTTTAGTATATAGAGTATATTTTATTTTACTTTTAAAATAACTATTTTTTGAATCACTATTATGGTAAAATATTATTTTAAAGCAGAAGAGTTCAAATATTTTCATCTCTATTTACAGCAATATTAAAATATATATAAGAAACAAAGTAAGCGATACAAAATAGTGGTGTTTTGATGCTGATGATGATGATGATATACTGACTGAGTGACTAGGAGGGCACATCACGTCAAAGCTATTATCATCAATTTACCAACGATCTTTTCTCAAGTTTACAACATATATTTAACTTTTATTTTTTATTTTTAAATATTTATTTCGTATAAATCTCATCTATATATATATATATATATATATATATATATATATATATATATATATATATATATATATATATATATATATATATATATATATATATATATATATATATATATATATATATATATATATATATATATATATATATATATATATATATATATATATATATATATATATATATATATATATATATATATATATATATATATATATATATATATATATTTGTAGTAAGTAAGGTACATTTTAAAAACAAAAGGTTTTTTTAATGTGTTTTTATAGTTAATTCCTCTGCTAATTCATCCTACAGTAAAGGTATAATGACCGTCGTTTAATGTGTTAATATTAATTAACTACATTAACACATAGTGTTTTTATGAATATTTTGCACTCTCAGAGCAGAATAAATATCAAACTTAGAGCGGGCACCTTGCTCAGACATTTGAAGTAAAACTACTGCGTGTATGCGTTCTGCCCTCCTAGCTTTTTCGAATAAAAAAAAAATTCCTGCCATTCTCACAGGAATCAAATGGATATTATCAACAAAACTGTGGTATAAATGTCAAATACGTGGTTTTCAAATCAGCTACAAAACCGAAGAGATTCAAATTAACGTCAAAAATACCAATAAATTGTTTGTAGATGACCATGAAATTAAATAAGTTAATACATTCTGCTACTTGGGTTCACGTACCAGTAGGAATGCAGATATAGAAAAAGATGTCACTAACATAATGAACAAAGCCAAATTTTATACCTATCAAAACCAAATTGCGTATATTATCCTACACAGTAAAAGTACGCCAGTAAAAAACTATAAGAATTCAGCCAGCTCCCAGCTGGATACTACAAGGAATTACAAATACAGTCCACCTTATAAATAACTGGAGAAGAACACTAATAATCGAACTTAAAATCTTGGACATGAGGCAAAAACAAATGCAAAAAAATTAATCGCAAACAATTTCGATGGTGATGTATGGTGGACGACCTACGGATATTAATGATGGTAATTGTATCGAACTTATTCAAAATTTCAGCTGAGTGGCCAGCTGTGCTAAAGCGTTAATCACGACTATTTTATAGACTTCTAAGTGGCAGGTATCAATTTTAACTGACGAGTGTGGAATTCGTTTATCGAATGTACCTAGAATGTATTATTTCTTATCGAATGTATCGAATAGGTCGTTTAAGTTTGAATTTATCTTACAAAAAATTCCAAAAGAAAGTGTAAAGCATTAAATATTTTATAAATAACTCCTTCAAACCACAATTAATTTATCTCAGCGGGATATTTTAAACTCTTAATTAATAAAAAAATAAATAAATATTTACCCAGGTGGTTTGATTGAAAGGTCAAAATACAATATCAGTTAAGTAACATAATCTGATATTGAAATATAAATCCCGTTTATCGCATAAATGTTTTTTTTTTATTTCACAGCAATTATATTTTTATAAAAAATCTTAATAATTAATAAAAATATGTGATATATTAATTATAATATAAAAATTATTTTCATATTAAAAGATTTTTATAATTAATTTTTAAAAATAATAATTTAATTTTTATTTTTTTTTTAATATTTTTATCTTACAGACCAGCATTGTCCGGTGTTTAGATGTGATGGTAAAAATGTTACGCTATTCGATCCATGAAATAGAATTAAGCGTAAAATCTAGTTGGTTATACGATGGAAAAATTTTATTTATTATTTTTTAACGCATCGAAAACAGCATCCATTACAAATTGAATGTTAATTATTGTATAATATGTTTTCGTCACTGAATAGTATTTTTTGATTTTTGTATGTGAAGAATATATTGAATGCAGATATTCAATATATGAACAGTAGCCGACAATAAATTATTGAACAAGTAATTCAATATCATCAATATACAATACCGAGTATTTCAAAAGTTTATTAAACTTAGATATAGTCATCAAAGGCTACGTCGGATTGAAGAACTTTGCCAACACATTAGCATAGTGAACATTCATTCTAGGGATGGAGGCGCATTGTGCTAAGAATCCATTACAACTTCTCTTAAATCTATATTTTTTGAAAATCTGATTATTATCTTAATGCTCACATTTCTTCTGGAGCATTCAAAATTTACTCTAGAGCAATTCTTGAACGCCGATTTTCAGATATGGCAGGTAATCCTTGGTTTTCTTCACCCCTTCGCTTTTACCATCAAAATTTGTGATTTTCATATGATTACCCAAATGAACTTGTTTGTTCTTGTGATTTACTAGTCTCTTTCTCTTTGCCATCTTGCGTTCATATTCATATAGTCTCCGAGAAAGCCTGCTCGAGAAATGACTAAGTGATTGTATGATTCTTCGATATTTAAAATCAGTAGACTGTGGAGGCTCACATTCTAATTTTCTAAAATTTAAGACGAAGAAAGAAATTGAGACATTTAAGAAGAAGATTGTGGGTATTTAATTCCAGAAATTTAATAGTATAGAATAACACAATGGGTTTCTAGGATTCGAATTCCTACTAAGTTCTGCAATCTTGGCCTATCATCCAACCCGAAAATGAAAACACAAAATTGTTTAAGGAAGTCTCCCTTTTTAAATAATGGATAGAAACTTTCATAACATGATATACATTCAATACTTGGCCCTACTTTAATAGCAACGGGTAAACAAAATATTTCTTTAAAAAAAACTGATAATTGTCAGCAACTATTATCACACGTGCGCAACGATTAAAATGAAATGATCGGTTTTTTTTTTTTATTATCATTATTTTGTATAGAATTTAATAGTTTTTTTATTCTGTTGTTAATAAATATAATAAAAATAATTATTGTTTGATATTATTGTTTAGAATTAAAAAGAGCCTACTATATTTATATCGATACATTTTTATATTGATTTTTTATTGAATTTTTATAATTGTAATTAAAAATTAATATTTAAAAGTGTTAAATAAATAAAATAAAACATATTTGATATTTATGTATTATTGAGACCATCAGTAAATGAATGCTAAAGCAGAGAGTAAAAAGTATCATCTATCTATTTAATTATTTAAAAAACTCAATTGAAATAATATACATATTTTTCAGTGAGATGTTTTAATTAAAATCGACTAGACGATATAATATTTTTTATTCATATAATTCAAACATTTTTAATAAAAAAAAAAAATGTAACAGTAAAATTTACTTCAATTTAAAGTAACGCATTTAATTTTAAAAACTTGAAATATTAGCCAATAGCAAAATAAATTGTTTTCTTTTAAATTTTCAATTGTTTTGTTTTGAATTAAACCATACGATGATAGTAAAAAATTAATATTTGAGGATCTATCCATAAAACTATTATGACCATAAATCTAAAATATGAAAATCAGTTTGTTCTATAATGTTATCAGACGCAAAGAAAGGATTTTTGGAAATTTTACTTTTAGGAGCTGGGGAATGGAAGTTTGACTTGACTTAACTCGGATGGGGAATATGAACTGTTTTGTTCATTGTAGTTAGAAACATGAAAACTGGTATTACACCTATGGCGTATAAATAAATAATGCAGTCAGTTTATATTTTTCGATATTCATGTTTTTATAATTTGGGGGGGGGGGTACTGGCACGCAAAATTGTGCATGGCAGTACCGGATTTTTTTAAGATAAGTGTAGAGGAATTGTGTTTATTCAACATAAATAAGTAATGTAAGGATTTTAGAGTTTTCAGATTTTAAGGGGAAGAAATGGCTAGTGAAAGTTTGTATGGAAGTATGAGTAGATATCTAAGAATGTCAAATTTGGTATCTATTATTTAGTTAAACATTTACTATTTTTTATTTTATTTATTTTTTTACAATAAAGCTAAAAAATCAGCTAAAATGAGTGGGTATCCATATGCCGCACTATTTAGTCGCATTATCACCGTATTTGTAGCAAAATAACTAGCAAAATATTCTTATTTGATATTATATTTTATATGCACTTAATAATAAAGAAAATTTGCAAAACCACGACGTGTCTTTAAGTGTCTATCCCGAGGTTTGTCTCATATTTTCATATTTCGTTTTTAAGAGTGAAACTTGATTATTTAATGTTTGTTTCCGTTCGTTATTTTCCAAAATATCTAAATCAGATTTAGTACGAATTTGATTGACTTTGGTACGTAGGAAAACCATTCATTTGTTTTAAATTATTCAGATTACGTTGTATTCATAATGATTCGACAACGGTCTAACAAAGGCCACATTGTATAGAGAATGCTGAAAGTGTATGTGCGAATGCATTTGTAAAGGAAAGCTATTCTATTATGTAAAATTTGGCCTGATTACGTTGAAATAATAAAAAATATTAAGCATAGAAAATAGGACACTATTAAAATAATACTACCCAAAAAAATTTAATAATAGTGATAATTTTTGGTTATTCTATGTGTAAAGTATAAATCTCATGATATAATCTAAATAATTTTAGATATGACTTTATCAATTACATCAAATATTTTTTTTCTTCCCAAAACTGAATTATACACAATCATCAAAATCAATAAAATTATAATTATTATATAAACCCATTGAAATTATGAAGAAGAAAAAAAATGATATAACATTCATATATAATTATACATTTGTTATTATGTCTATATTAATTTTGTTCTTTATTTTAGAAGTTTAGATTTACTACTTCTATGTGGAAGCTTAAAGATTTTTATTACATTTTCCATTTTACAAAAGCTTAAAATCTGGTAGATATATACGTCCGTTAATAATACTTATTGGTAAACGGATACGGATGTGTATATTGGCATTATATTACACCGTTTTTCGATATGCAATCTATTCGGGTTATCCGTTAGTTTTGGATAGTTTCGCTTAAGAATAGCAGTTTTGAATATAAGAAACAAATAGGTTTAGATTTGGCTTTTATTTCTATTTTCTGGGTTATTATTAGGCACTACAGTCAATAATATAAGTTTTAACTTATACTTTAAAATGCATTATTTCATTTAGACTTTAGATTCAGTTCTTATCCGAAATTATCCGAAACTCTTATTGCGGATTCGTTTACGGCTATGGATATATTTTTATTTCAGATAGCCCATAGTTTCTGTTGCAGATAAGAATCTCCATAATTACCTTGGTTTCTGGATAGTAATATATTTCAAACGATTCGAACTGTGTACTTTTATATAAATTGCAATTCTTACTTTTGTCTATCGGGTTTTTCATGAATTGTATTGTTTGGAATTTGAATAGGGGTCGGATAAGTATATTCAGTACATAGTTTTGACTACTTTTTAAGTCAAAATAGGACGACTACCAGGTACGAAAATCCAGAGGGCTGTTGAAATTATAAATTTAAAATGTTATTTTAGTTGAATAAACCGATATACATTTGTGGGTACTTTTTTTTGCCGAAATTAATAATAAACTGGGACGACACGTTTTGCAGACAATTTTTCGTTCTAGTTATATTTATGATATTGGAAGTATTGTTGGAGTTCGTGATTGGAAACAAATTTGTTGTTAAAGAAAAATAAAAATTTCAACGAAAAAATATGAAAAGAAAACAAAGTCAGATTACTGTTGTAGAAAATTTTATGTGACTTAGAAAATGTACTTTTTTTCGAATATCCCATTCACACACCAATCGGTAGAAGCGATTATGGCGTATTTTCATTTCTGCTCCGAAATATCGTGAATAATTCATCTGATTTTAATGAAGTTATACAAACAGCTATTATTTTTCATGTATACCTACTACACTCAAAATAATCTTGTGGGAATCAGTCTGTATATAGATGTTATGTGACAACAAACACCATATTTTAAAAAAAATACATATCTGTTAGATTTTCTAGTTTTTATAAAAATAAATCCACATCGTAAAGAATGAGTAAATACCATATGAAATACAGCAAAAACTTTATTTTGATCTAATTATAGGTAATGAAATATATTTTATATATATGAAACGTGAGGGGTCTTCTATGCATGTATCGAATGAAACATCGTAGGTGTACTTTATATGTTTGAGATGTTGTTTTATGGTGTTCAGCGAGCGCTCTGATCTAAACAGCATAAGAATTATTTGAATCAACCGGTTTATTTAATATTATATTTTTGTTCTTGTACAATACTTGTATAGTTGAAGAACGATGTATTATGTGTTCAGGTAAAGTTCTTTGATTTACTTCCATTAAGAAAGACAGATATGATGATCAATTGAGAATGTATGATGGTAACGCGGTTTAGGTATATTCGAAGTCTATGCGTAAATTGGGCAATGACGTGATGAGTGATGTCCGTTCAAATTTTTACGTTAAAAATTAATTCACATGTTACTCATAGTTAGTAATAAAAATACAAGTTGTAGAAGTTAAAAAGGAAATACCAAATTGTGCCTTTATGATATGAAACGTCTGGTGGCGTTCTCAATTTATTTTCACTATTTGTGTTTTGACTTTACAATATTAGCAAATAAACGAAGATAGAAAAACGTAAAATTCAACAAAACCGAATAGAAATAGATGATCATTTATGCCTAGGCTGAGCCAGAATTTGCTTTTTTTACTTTTAATCTCACGGATAATATTGACTGCCGATTTGGATAGTATAAATTTTGAAGTCAATTTTATTGACTCCTTCAATTAATATGACTGCTATTTATATTAACTCACACTCTTAAAAATCACTTAAAAAAATTTGAACTTTAATTCTAAAGAATTTTTGTAGAAGTATTTTTATGCTAAAATAATTTTAAGTAGTGTAATCAATGTTTTCTAATAGCATTTCTATTTAAATCTAGTAAATATACGAAAATCAACTAGTGGTGGGAGCGATTCAGATTGTATTAGCTATAATAATATGATAGAGTTCATTATTGGAATAAAACAATAGAAGTAACCGCGATGTATTACAATGAACATCGTGGTTGTTTAAAGTTAATATTTAAGTTTTACAATAACACTAATATTATCTTAAGGTTCATCTATAATTACACGAAATTATCATTATCTCTTATGTTCTATATTACTACAGATAATATATAAAAGACTCAATAGTATACCAACATATATAAAACCGTAAAAAAATATATAAAATACTCTTGTTTTGAGCGGATTTAATGGATTTTTAAAATAAAATAAAAATTGTATTATATTATTTAATTTTATATTATTTTTTTTTTTTTTGTTCTATATGTGTTTGGCGGGAGGATAACTTTATATATCAGACAAAATAATATTTGTGTGTTCGTTCACTCTTTAAAACTTTTGTTTTTGTAGATAAAAAATAGGCGCGGTTCCAATTTTTTATTTTAGTTTAAAGGTGTGTATTTAAATCAGAACAATAGGTACAAATTTTTCTAATAATTGTTTTAGTTTAAATTTCTGTTTTTGTTATTTGGTTGAGGGTTATTCCCAAAAAAAAAAAAAAACATACATTGCGACAACATAATGGTTGTAAAACAGTATTGGTTTGACAATAAATTACTCGTTATGAGATTCACGTTCCTAAAGTTGATAAAGTCTTTTGAAAATCATAAAGTCGTTTGAATAGGTGTTGATCAAATTATTCGGAATAAAAATATTAATCTTTAATGAAGACTTTTCAGTTTAATTAATGAATGATATAAATACGAGCAAAAATTTCTATTTATCAAAGCCAAAAAAATAAAATAGTTACCTTTTTGGACAGCGTTCTACAAAAATAAAGGAACAAAAATTAAACAATTTTTGCTTTGTGTGAATTTTTCGTTTTTTGACTTATTTATTTTCATAATAAAACTATTATTGGAAAGCTTGTTAATTGAGGATTAATTAATTTTTTTTCTAATTATCTCTATGATGATTTCTATAAATGAAACCTCTTTTTATCGTTGTATGTATTTTTCACTACACAATGTTTCCACAAATGTTTACCTACATAAATTTCAAAAATTTAAGATTGAAGCTTAATAAAAAAGCTTGAAATTTCAAAATAATACATTTTTCAATATACGTGATCATTTTACAGTATGTTCAAACCATTCAAAAATCAATTTAATTCGCTATATTTTTTTTGATCCTTTATTATTTTTTTGAAGAATATTTTTAGGAAATTTCCATAAACAGAAGGTACCGTTTATATATAAAATCAAAATCACAAATGAACGCATATGTGGTTAAAAAACTTACTTACATATATGGTCAAAAATAAAATTAAAAATTCTTTAAAACAAAAAATCAATTATTATTTACGTTTTACACGCTTCAAAAATATAAAATCATTTGATAATCTATATTTAATACCAACAGATGATGTGGTGTATATGATGAACTAATTTTAAATGTAATCGAATAATCGATTGTGGTCAATATCAAGGACCAATCGTTCAATAGAATAAAATTATTATTAAAAAAAAAAACTAAAAAAACTAAACTGAAATACCAAAAAGTTACCATACTATTATTTTATTTTCTAAATGATTTTAATAATAAATTTTATATTATTTATTTTATAATAATGTTATCGTCTATGAGTGTTACATTTTACGTCATAAGAATTTTGGCTTGAAAACATAAACTTATACTTTTTTTGTTAATAATTTTTTTTTCTCATCGATTGCAAAATTCTCATCGTTCGAACTTGTATAGATAAAATTTGGTACTTCTTAGGAATTTATATTTGTTTATTATTGCAAAAATAACAATCATACTTTTGTTTATTATTGGACATTAAATTCAAAAAAGTGTATCGGAGTTTGCAGACCCCAAAAAGGAGTTTGCAGCTACGGGATTGCAGCTAGGGGTTTTAAAGATATATCTTATGTTATTTATTGATGGAATTTCAAAGTTTTAGTAATTACTACTTGGCAAAATAATCCTAGTAATTCGGGGCTTAATTTTGAAATTTACATTCGAAGATTGACATATCCATCACAGATAGCTTTAATCAAACGATAATATTAGCTCTATTTGTCACTGCTTATATTTCTTGCCTGCGTAATTCAAACTTATAACATTAAACATTGAAAATACAGACTAGGCTGAAAATGTTACGACACAAAAATTTTAACTCGTTTTATCACTTTATTCTTATTCAATACTTTCTTGTTTGTTGCATAACTGAAATTCTTGATCATGAATCATCATGGATCTATTAAAACTAATGATCCGATTTTGCTCATTCAAGAACTTGATCATATTTATTATGCCTTAAATACGTTACCAAAATTTCAACTAGCTAAGCTGTTCGTTTTTGAGTTATCTTGGACACGAGTGGACATACGGAAATTGACTAATTAGATGATTTTATGAACATCTATACAAAAATTTTGTTTCTGCAGTCAAAATTTTCTAGCGTTACATCCTTTATACTAAATCTGACATACGTATATCGAGTATAAAAATGATCAAATATACAATTAATTTTATTTAAACTGAATATATTACTTGGTCGAATACGCGATCTTAGTGATCAGAGTCTGTCTACGTGTATGTAGTATGTCTTAATCTATATATTTTATTGAATATTAAAATACAAAATCAAATAAAAATAATAATATAATTCCATAACTCATCTTCACTGTACGAAGATCGATAGTGTTATATAATAATAATGACCTCAACACACAAAGAATGATTATGATATTTGTGGTCAAGAAAGGTGTGGGAAACATCACCACAAATGCCCGATGTACATACATGATACATGTACTATTATTATTATTATTATTCAATAGTAAGAGTGATCATTTTCAACACTTACAATTTATTTTTACTACTGATATGATTGGTTCCATTCTTCTATTGGTAATAGCGAAGGTATCAGGAAATTTCAGTATAAAAGCGTTACGTAAATATCGAAAAAATTATGTGATTATTCCAGTAATAAATAATTTGATATTTAGCTGGAAATTTCACTGGATTAATTATTTAATTTTTGAAGAATAATTTGTTTATTTTGTACCTAGATCTTTTGGTCCCATGTACCATCTTTTGGAACACTCCATCAAAGTAATGTATGAATTGTTATATCTAATTTATTAAAAATTTTAGTACTGGGTTCAGTCGGAATTAAGTATTTTGAGATTTCATACATTTTCATTTTGACTGTATGGAAATTTGAAATTAATGTATTTTGAAATATCTAGTTTGCACATCTTCTTTTGTATTTACACAATAAAATAAAATTTTTTGTAATATTAATATTAAAATCTAAAGTTGCCAAGTTTACAGTTTACCTTTTACCAGATTTTACATTCGAGCTACTGGGTTAATTGTTTGTGATTTTACCACTCTCAGTTTTTCAAATAATAACTGCCTATGTGCAGGCAAGGTGTGCTACTGACAATCCTGTTTGCCCAATTATGGCAAACTGTTTTTCAAATTGTTTTCATTAATATTATTATTAAAATAGTATCAAAGCGCTATTTTATTTTCATAAGTTTAGTAGGACAATCAGTCTTCTATCTGGTCAAACGTTTTAACTTTAGACAATGTAACTTTAAAATTCAAAAGCATATATAAAGTTTTGCAAATGAATGTATTTTGTGTTTATTGTGTTTATTGGAGATATTAAAAATATCCTATTGTAGATTTATACAACTTTTTCATGTCTCATATGAATCAAAGTTACGAGTATAATGTTTCTGTTACTATAATAAAAAAGAAGATCATGATTCATGACTTTAAAGTTGAAGTTTAAAAAATATAAAAAGCAAAATTGATCATGAACTGTTATTATTGTATATTGTTTATTTTGTTTTTATACGTTGTATGAACAAACTATTAGTCTAAGAGTTATCTTTGAAAATAAAAATATTCAGAATAGATATATAGAAAACTTTCTTTAAACAAATTAAATATAAGTATGATATATGATCGTAAAATTGTTTTTTCCAACTCCTTATCAGTACCAGCGGTAAAAGCACAAACGGAAAAGGCTGTATTTTCACGCTTCTCTCCAATTTCCGACTAATATAATCGCAAAGTTTTTCTTAACAACTAACCCGTTAACGGATTTCTTTAATAAAAACCTTAGCATGGTCTTTTTAAAATTAAGAACACTTTCAGACGTACTTCGGCGTGTTTGATAGGGTGGAAAATATATTGAGGCGGTTCATCAGTTCTTCTAATTTTTAGCAATTCTTCTTACATTTTACGATGCCATTTCTTTTGTCATACTAAAAGTTAACATTTGTATCTACTTATATGATATGAATATTATTATAGAGAACTCTAGGAATTTTCTAAATAGTCATTATTAGTATTAAATTAGTTAGTCGTAATGATTCTTCGAGGAGATTTTACTCGTTGTTAATTTGGATTCTTCGGAGAATCATTACTAGCTAATTCATAGTAATTATGATTACTTTGTAGTCGAAATATGTATTTATAAAATACAAAATATTATGATCTAATAAAATGGATAAAAAAAAAACGAAATTTATTTAAATGATATTATAAAATCTTTGATTTTTAGTTGAATACCTCTTCTACTATGTTGAAGATGTTTCTATGATGTGAAGTGAATATTATTATATTGCTAAGTTTCGTCCATTAATAATAATAATAGTATAATAATAATGTGTATCTATTATTATATTATCAATTTATTGATTTCATTTTACTATTCTCTTCTTCATCATCGTCCTCTTTTATGATGATTGAGAAATTTATTTTATTTACTATATACTAAGAAGACACATCTCAACGGAAAACAATCAACATCGTGAATTTGTTTTGTTGCATGCTGTTGGTAAGTACTTAAAACAATAGAATAATAATTATTTTTAATTTTATGTTTTACTAATAGTTATCATGTACTCGAAACGATTTTATATAATGATTCTCTGTAATTAATATCAAATCTGAAAATATAATAAATAAATGAAAAACAAAATCATTATAAAATATATTGTTATGCTACTTCTTGAGTTAGTGAAACATCAGTTCCAATTAGTTCACTGAGAAACCATTCAATTTATTGAGTAGTCAATAAAACTAAGAGCCATAGTTTCATATGAGAACAAAGTAGTATCCAAAACCGTAGTAAGTGATAAAAAGTTCGTAAAATTAGATATTTGTTGCAACAAAATAATAATTTGATGGCGAAAAATGTATTTGAATGGTTTTAAAAACAGTATTTTCTTAAAAGCTAACGTTCAATTTTGGATATAGCTCAAAATTTTTAAAATCCATAATTACAAGTAAACATTATTTCAAATAGTAACTTATTTCAGATTTTGACTTTTATTTTTCTTAATAAGCGAATAAAGAGTTGTGATTCAGAGTGGAGATGGCCCTGTGGGTCTGATTGTGAATAGAAACAATGTAGTTTTGTTTGTCCTAAGTCATTTATGCGAAAGACTATTCATTTTTCAGGCCAATACATCATTATCATCAAAGGGCACTACATCTCGAGGAGGGCCCTACACAACTCAACTACCCTCCCAAATTCATTTCCGTTTATGAATTTTTCAACTCATCCTCTAATTTGCATTGTACTTAAATCGCTCAATATATCATCTACCAATCGGAGACCTACCCTTTTTTATGGCTGGGTAGACTTTCCCCCACATGATTTTCTTGGGTACATTATCTTATTCCTTCCTTTGGACATGGCCAAGCCATCTCAATCTTTTTGATTTGATTTACTTCACAATGTCTTCCGTATTAAAAATTTTATTTATTTCCCAGTTGTATCTGGATCAATCACAAACTATTATACAAGAGACTCAAAATTAAAATTGAGACCAAATATAAGATGAAATTTCAGATTTAAATTTCTAAATCCAAAACGTAAACACCACTGTATTGAGATTTTCTGATTTCAATAGAAATAGAAATCTATTTTGACTACTTCCGAATCCATGTAAAATTATATAAGTGTATATGGAAGTGCTAATGATTATATGCTATTTTCCCTATTGATTTTTTTGAATATTAAGATATTTAATTTTTCATGATAGCTTTTAATTATCATAAACTAACCATTAATAAATAGTTTTATCAATAAAAAGACATGTCATGAAGGATGCAAGCAGTATAACGAATGATTGATGGCTTCAATGATTAGAAGTTATTTGTACAAAGTCAAATTTAATATATCACCCTTGTGTTTATCGGAAAAAAATTGAATGATAATATGCTATCAGAATATTGCACTATTAATTATTTCCTTATGGTTTTCTATGGGAGATTAATCATTTTGTATTTTCATCGAAAATTCATTATGCTTCATAAAAACTTCAAAAGAAAATTATCTGCAAAAAAAAAAATGTTTAGCCTACCGTACGTATTAAGGATATTTTTAGTCATTATTTTCATTTTGTTTTATTAAATTTATTTGAGTGGGAAATATTTGAATAATATAAGTAAATAAATAATATAAGAAATATTTGAATATAGTTTTTCCACTATTTCCAAAAACAATTGACTAAAAAGAAAGTATTAAAAAAAAAAAAAATTAGAAAAACAGTACATATGTTTTGGGTTATTTATCCACGTTCATACAGTTTTTTAAATTTATTGCAATCTAAAAATTTATTGAATATTCTGGGATGTATTTATTTCAGAAAGAATAATAACAAACCGACAAGTGAATTGAATCTTAATCTGACAACGACAAAAACACCATAAAATGCCGGAAAAACACCATATTTGAAAGATACGAATTAAAAGCATAAATTTTCGTTAAAACTTACTGTGGTCTATTATATAGTTATCTTTTTCTATTTTTATTGGGAAGAATTGAAATCGTCATTATCAACCAGGAAATTTATGGATATTAACAAATCAGAATTTAAAGTAGACAAATCTAAATAACAATTAAATTATTTATGTACATGAATGAAGATTCAAACTATAAATAATTCGTCTTTATACAGAAAGGTTTCAAAATAATGAGGTTGGATTATTTAAGAATTCCAAGGACTATCTACTTAAATCGAAATATAATAAATAAATTATAAATTTATAAAACCAAAGTTATTTTTAATTTTTATCATAAGCAAACGTTCGTGGTTGCTATTTGTAAAAAATACAGGTAGTTTATAAATGAAGTTTAAAAAAATAATTTCCATCTCAATTTATCAAAATATTGATTTTTTGTGGTTCCGTCTTGCATAAATTTTTATTATAGGTACAATTGAATTTCGACTTTCGTTAATGTGAAAACAAATCAAATAATTTCAATTCTAATTATTTTCACTTCAATATGTACTAAACTCTTCATATATTCGGTCGAAATATATTATTATTATCCGTATAAATCCGAATAGTTTATATTATTATTTAAATAATTCAAATATTCATTAGAGCTAGTGCTGTGGTACTGTACTTAGATATGAAGTATCTAAGGTATGTATGTGTATACATATCAGAATTATGATTATTATCCTTCCCTTTTGATAGTATCACAAACTGAGATGAACATATTATCATATCCACCCTCAAATAATCATATGTTGCTATATATGTAGTTAGCAAACCATAGGTCTCCTTCATATCTCCTTGACGATATGTCAATTATGATTATATGGTTTTGGGTACGGTATCTACTTTACAACATAGATAATATTATACAGGCACTATAGTTATAATGTTGTAAGTGGTAAGGGCTATAATCCTAAGCATTAAATCATAATTGTATACAGAGTATGCAATGAGATGAGTATCAAATACCCGTAATTTCTTCAAATTCAAGAATTTACAATTAAAACTACATGATAGACTACAAATTTTTATGATTTTTCTTAGGAGCTTAAATAAAAAATAAGCAGTTTTTCGCGTGAAATTGCACTAATAATTTTTCTTCAGTCTGAAGTAGCACCTATAATTGGCAGCTTGTTTTGAAATGATCGAAAATCTACACGAATATTCAAGGCATAAAATTTTCAAGTCATTGAATAACAAAGCGATAAACAAACAGTAAAGTTTATTGCTTAGTGCTATTGATGAGAAACAATGTCCCAACCTTGGTCTTAGTCTTGTACAAATATTTCGAGCCTGGTTTTGGTCTTGGTCTTGCTTATATAGTCTTTATCTTGGTCTGTGTTATATAGTCTTTATCTTGGCCAAGCTTGGTCTTGCTTACCAAATCAATTAAATTTGAATTGTGCAACCTTCAAAATTATTTAAAAAAAAGCATCTTCTTAGATACACAATCCAGATTTTCGGGCTCACAAATGTGAACTACATCCAATAACTAGGTTAGGCGTGCAGTTGCAAAATAATGCTATGCTTCTTGAGACACTTTGTATTTCTACATTTTCAAAATTTTGTATAGAATTGAATTTATATAATAATAATAGCGTCTGTCTGCCTGAATTCGACAGTTTGTCAATATGTGATGTCTATTTTATGTCCTTTTTATGTGATTGAAAATACATAGAAATGTACAAGGCATATCGTAAAATTCTGACATATTGTACAAAGAGTATATAATAAATGCTCCAAAAAATCGATTCTAAATATGAAAAAAGTTCCTTAGGTTGTTTAAATCGCGAAAAAATTATTTGTTTTCCCATGAATTCTAAGAAAAACGTGAATTGTAACAATAAACTGAATAGTTTTTACTCAATATGACACTTCCCGGTAAGTTTGCCATGCCAATTATGAATACACACATTTTCCTTTATGAAAATTCATTTCAGACCTCGTAGAACAAGACAATTTTCGACTTACCGGACATTTTGTAGAGAAGAAGATTGTTATACTGAGCATAATTAATCTACATAAGCTCGTAATGATGAGTTTATAATTTAGTGGTGTTCTCGCGAGTTCCAGAACTCAATTAGTAGCCCTCTTTGATTAAGAAACAAAAATTTTTTGACGCTTATGTATTTTTAATTAGACTCTTATCCCTAAGAGGCAGTTGCATGAAGTTTTCATAGGATATTGTACGATATGCCTGCGACATAAATACTGCATTTCCCATCCAATGACATACACACAAAGAAACTATACTTACAACATCTATTTCAAATAAAATTGTATTTAAGTAGATTTGTGAAAAATGTAATGAGGTTTTTTTTCCTCTTCGTTTTTTTTTTTTTAATCTTGTATAAAAGCTCTTTATCCATTGTGCAGCACAGGTAAATAATAATATAAATTAATGATTTTCTTTGGAAAAAACTTTTATTACAAATCCTTTGTACAGTCGATTGTAAATTTTTAATTAATACTTTTCATAAGAACCATCGATGTGGAATATTGAAAAATGAAAATTACAGAGAAAGTTTTTTTTTTATAAATTTTAATACCGTGTTATAAAAGAATTTTTAATACTTTCCACGTAATATGTTTTCAAAAAAACAGCAGTTTTCTATTTAAGAAAATTCATTTGTTCGTAGCTAAGTTTTGGTTTTATTTTTATATTTAAAAAAAATTGTTATAAAGAAATTAGTGAAAATTTTATTAATTTCTTTTTAAATTTGTGTATTTCCAGCTTATTACAAGAATTATTTGAAAATTTGTATTACATTCATGTGTATGCAAACTACTACATCAAACTGTTCTTTTTTTTATTGTACAGTTAGTGAAGCATCTCAATCCGAGATGAACCATCAATTTTTTTGCACGAAAAGTTTTAGATATGAAGCTTTAGATAAGTTTTAAATAAAACTGTAGTTTTTCAAATTGGCTTTTGTTCAAGTAAAACTAAAGAGAATACTTTTTGATCACACTTTTTGATATCCAGAATAATCGATTTTAAAGCTGCTGATCTAAATTATGCAAATACATACAAAATTTCATAAAAATCGGCATTTAAGTGAAAATTAGGGTCAATTTTCATCGCTGTTTTTTCGGTAATCAATTGGTGAAATGTGTAATAGAATTGGACTCTGTTTAACACCTCCATTTTACCGTTTTATATCGGCAGAAAGACAAACAGTTAGATCCGCTGGTTGACAACCGGACAGATACGAAATGAAAGGTACTGGAAAGTCCAAAACGTCGATGCTTAACATTAAGTTTGTAATTAATAAACAAACAATATTTAAATCAATAATTTTGGAATTTATTCATTCATCTCTTTTTATAGGCCGTTAGGAAATGGATTTAACTTCGTATTACTTTAAATTGCATTCAAATACAATCTGAAATTGTGACCACATAAAAAAACATTAAGCCAATAAAAACATGAAAGTATATAAAATATTCCATATTTTAATTATAATAAGAATAAAAATTATGTAAAAAAAAATTACCACCTACAGATTTTGAGGACCGGATATGATTTGTACTACCAAATAAAACACAAAGAAAATTATACATGACTTAAAAAAAAATCTCAATTTACTGAAGAATATCTTTAAAAAACTATAGGTAAAAGATATATTAATTATTCAAACATCTTGAATGTGTATGTTTCTTATAAAAAGAAATTTATTTTGATTTTTTTTTTTTAATAAAAAACATTTTTTTGTTGAATCATTCAATATTTTTGTCTAAAAACTATACGCCTTTATCAATAATAAATCAAATTAACTTAAACCATCTGCTACTACGTAAAAAACTTCTTCGCTTCCTTACTATGTACGATCCTTGTGATATTATTTAATACCTTGTTTAAAAAAACAAAGAAAAAAACATCTAACACAAACATATGTCGCTTATTTTTTTCAAAGTGTTTTTTTTTTCTTGTGATTTTTATTAGTAAAAAGTAGAACAAAAATTAATTCCATATTAATATCATAGTAGAAAAAAAAACTATTTCCTTTAAATTTGAATGAAATTATTTAATACAAAGAAAAGTAGAAAAAATTAACGTTTTTGGGTTAGGGCAGAATTGTGTATGATTTCTTGCATTTATAGCATCTTGTACTGTAATTTCAAGAGCTATGCAATCAGGGAAAAACGAATTGTCTTGTATAACCCTGATAAATATTTCGGTCAAATAAATTACAGTTCTAAAAAATGTCTTTGTAGAAGATTTTATTTTTTTTGAAATTATTTGTTAAATATGGACTGTAACAATTCTAGAATAGATAAATAACCGGGAATTTTATACGCAGTATTTTTCAATAATCATTACTGATATCTTCGATGTGATTTAAAATATGTTTGTAAAAGTTTAATTTCATAATATTTCTGACGTAGGGGCTACCAAATTCTCGCTGTTTCCAAAAAAAGTATGAATTAAGTGGCATACTTGTACATATTTTATAATTTTATTCTTAATTTGGTAATTGTGGTGTATCGGAATAAAATATCCAAATAACATTTTTTTTTCCTCACGAATCGGTCAGGATATAAATAAGGTTCACCTAATCCAACTAATTTCTGGAACATTAAAAAATTAAGGCTTTTAAACTAAAAAATGATTTTCCACTTTTACAGAGGAAAAATTTAGTTCATAATCCATAAGAATATGGATTTTTTTAAATTATGTTGTAAATATTTTGTTTAGAAATCAAATATCCTTAGTATTATTAAAAAACTGAACTGCATATTTCCTTTAAAAAAAAAAAAAAAAAAAAAAACAAATTTAGAAAAAAACTCCCGTAATGAATTTGTTAAAAAATAAATATATTCGTTCAATTATTTCCTGGATAGTGAATGACCTTTGAACTAAACAACTTTTATGCAGTCATTTCACATATGACTGCTGTGTTCATATATATCCTGACATTAATATATATATATTATTTATGTATGGATCTGACATGTGAAATATTCACTCAATAGGACGTACTATACAAATAATATGTATGTGAAGATCGTAAAACTAGAATGTAATAAGGGAACTCCCAGGAACTGATGAACCTGTTTCCTGCGTCTTTAACTTATAATGTCAAATTAGGGGATAAGATATTTGTTGAATATTTCCGATTAACTTTTAATATAAAAGATGGTGTTTCTTATTCACTATGTATGTAGTTTCTCTATTCCCTAAAATTTTTTTAATATTAAAGTTTATAAACATTTTTATAAATTACATATCCTTGTTGATACTTTGAATATGTTAAAAATGTCATACATTCTTTGAAATTATTTAATTGATATGTAAACAGGAAATCTTATCAACTTTGAAAATTTTGTTTGTATTTTTATACTCGACATACGTATACGAGGTTATACTAAATTTAGTAACAAATTTTTATCGCTAGATATGACAAAAATTTCATATTTTGTCCGTCAATCCGTTCATCATCAAGATACCGAACTCAACCAAAAGGGATAGCGAGCTAAAATTTTGAGTTTTGTAAGCCGCAACCTTACGTTCGTAAATGATTAAAATTTGTCAATGGAGTCCCTTAATTAGTTAATCCATCCTATAAACCATGAGACATAGAAAAAAAGCTCCGGTACAAAAACTGTTACCGTCCTAAAAACTTATAACAATTATTTGGAATATGTTTTCGTAAAATGCTTAATTTCGGAAATGAATTAAGAAAGATAACTTTTGCTCTTGCTTCTGCTGTTTATTTTGTTGAAGTTATAATATATAATAAATACTAGACGTGTGATTAAAAAATCGACTCAGAAAATTCACAGGTCGAAGCTGTCCACAAAACCGCTCATTAATATCATATTTTTGTTATAAGTAAGCCAGGCACTGATGATAAACTGATCCAAGTATCGATTCAATCATTATCGGAAGATGCTTTGGCAGTAAAAATAATTAAAAAAATAAAAATAACCTTCCTACAATGAGTGAATCTATTTATGTTACACTTAATGAAAGAAAATATGTATTTTTTTAATGAATTTTCAAATTTAAACTAAGCTTTATTGACTGTGCTGATTATCTTTTTCCAGTTTTTGTTTTGTTTTATTGTACTTAATTATTTGTAAGTAAATAACAATTGTTTTATAATGATGCCAAAGAAGTAAAACTTCTGACGCGCGTTCATGTACACGAACTAATTTTTTTATTAATGAAATACAGCATAGTATTTTTGAAGATAATCATGTTTTTGGTTGAAATGCATTAAAAATATATTACTTTTAAATACATAGTAATATATATATCGGTAATCAACTGTTTATTCATTATCATTTTCTAAAAATATCGAAATATATTAAAAAAGATTTTTCCTTTGTAAATATTTAATCTATTTTATAAAAATAACTTCTTCAACCAATATCATTTTCTCAAGAAGCTATGTTTAAAGCTCTCTTAACCAACGTATGCATTAAAATCTTACGCCAGTTGTAAACAGAGATTATAAGTAAAAGGTAGTAGTATTATGTGAACAACGAAGAGATTATGTAAATAAGGAAGCGCTAAGTGGTAAATGGTAAAAGATTATATCGAGAGAAGTCTATATAGAATATATATTATACCTATACGTATTATATATAAATTACTGGAAATCTGCATAAAGGACAAAGGTTAATGAACAAGGGACTAGCAAATATATATCTATGGTAACAAAAATAAATTAAATCTAAAAACGTCTATACCTTCCGTTTGTATCTCGTATACAATTATTTTAACACCCTCAACAATAGTGATTATATTTATTAAATTAGCATAAATTTTCTCATGGTTTTGTGTTGAACAATTTAAATATCTTTCAAATAGATTTCATTCTATTCATCAAATTATCATTATTCTCAATCATTGTATAGACAGAGAGATTTTCTGATGATTCAGTAATTATCGATTGTACAACTAGAATTCTCAAATCGAATCTCATCCACACCCCCCGTTATGTTGTGTGTTTTTAATAAAACGAACCCCTCAACGTCGGTATGGTGATAATACTACAATATAAGCAAAACTTAAATAATAGGTATTAAATGAAATTGTCGACTGCATACATACAGTGGGTTAGGATTTTATTTCGGGGGTGGAGAGGGTGGTTGATACCTTGCTGACTTGTTAGCTAGCAATAGTGAAAGCTGTTGTTACATTTACAATGGATTGGAAACTTACGTTTAGTACCAGTAATAATAATAACACTACCAAATGCATGGTCAAACGATATAGTTTTGTGATTATAATCGGCACACGCTAATGATGTGACAATTTTCAATAATTACAAAATCCCATATTGATGGTTGAAATCTTTCACATTTGACACCATCAATTTACCCCTCGAGTGGGAGACGGAATATATGTGGTACATGTTTGCGAAGTATCGGCGAAATTGTGACTCAGCCATTTTTATTGAATGTTTTACCCACACTTTTGAGTGAAAGACGTGGCTGTTATTGAACTGCTTTAGCCGTTTCCAAGAAGAGAACCATACAAAATACGACCACTTTTTCGAGTACTAATAGAGGTTTAAGTAAGCCAAACCAACGGTTTAAATAGATATAGAAGTAGTCAAATAGAGAATAATTGTTCTACAATTTTGACCATTTTGAAAAAAAAATAATAATAAAAAATTCCCTCCCATAGTCATAAAATTTTAAGAAAAAGGTCGTTGACTGATTTAAATAAACATCATTTTCCATGCAAATTTTAAACAAAATATTACAAAAATTTTATTTGTGGAAAGACTTACAAATAAAATGTTTGTAATATTGGCAAATGAAAATGTATATCCTTGACCTTAAATTTAGATTTTTTCCCCAATTTCCTAGATCAAATTATTTTGTATTTTTATAAATACGTATTTCGACTACAAAGTAGTCATCATCAGTATGAATAAGCTAGTTGTAATGATTCTCTGAGGAGATGTTACTCGTTGCTAATTTGGTGACGGTTTGCACGACCTTATATTATTTTAAATTTTACAGCTATGGGAGTCATATTTTGGTCCTTTATGTTGCTTTGTCGGTTTGCTAGCGTTTGATTGGACATTGTAATAATAATAATATATTTGTATCAATAGGATAGAGATGATAGATATTAAATGGAAATACCATCCCCAATTTTAGTCGAAAGTTTAGCTTGCTGTATCTCGAATGTTAATGAATGGTTTTGAAGTGGGGTTGCATGTACGTTTTTGTTTGAATATCATGATTGTATTATTGCGTAGTACCAAATATTCTTAAATATTATTGAATCATTAGAAATAGATTATTTATGCATTAAATAATATAAAAATAATATGAAAACCTTATGATATAAAACTAATTTTTCAGTTCATTTTCTGGGCTGATAATTAGGTAATGATATTATTTGTATTTTAATCCGACTACTACAAAGTCAAAAGGAATGGTTTAGATTTTAGCAATCTTTGCATGATCTACGTACCTACGTTTAATCATACTGAACCGATTTTTTATTGCTATATATTTATACCAATAATAGAGTTGATTCAATATGGCGGAACAAAAATAATGGGGATTTAAAATTTATTTTTATTGTAATATATATGGATATCACTTTGCCATTGAAAATTTAATATCCGTTAAATTATTGTCAACCATTATTTAACTGGAAAATATTTAAAAAAAATAGAAATGAAATTTTTAAACTAAAGCCCTACTATGGAAATGTACGCTTAAAAGTATGAAACAAAAAAATTTCTTTGTATGATATTTGATAAAGTGATGTTTATAGGATAGCCGTGGCACCCCTAAAATACGAATTTTAATATAAACAGGGAAGATCGGTGCGTACATGGCTATCCTGTCCACATCTATACAATTTCGATAAATAATATTTTTTTTGTTTCGTAATTTTAAAGGCACAATCTCCGGAGCTGAGTTATAGTTCCTTAAAACTTTATTCAAGAACTACAAACACTTCTTCCCTAAATATATTTTTCAAATTCCCATAGAAATTATAATATGAAATATTTTCTTAATCTCTTATTAATATTTCTATTAAATTTAACAAACATATTATTTTCAATATACCCAAATGCCATAGACAGAAAGCATGGTGGTATTATATACTATTGCTAAAATTTTATATCAAAAAAATAATAAATAGTATTTGCACGTGTATATTGTTAATGTTCAAATATGAGTAAAATTATTTTAATCCTGGTACGTAATTACTGATTGTGTGTATATATGTATGTCTATATAATGCTGATGTTACCATCCATATTCACCAATCACCACCATAGGATAACAAAATTCACATTAAAATAATCCTTTGTATGAATTTATAATATAATATTATTAGTATTTCAAGTACTTTTATGTTGTTTTACATTACATTCATAATCTATGTGTTGTTAGATAAACTTTTTATATTTATTTATTTATTTATTTTTTTTTTTATAATTCTTTTTTGATATGATTTTAATTGATGGATTTCTGCAATGCATATTTAATTAGTTGCTTCTGTAAATCTTACCAAAGATTTATTGATGTAAGGGATGATGTAATAAGGGTTTCTTCAGCTTAATTTTTTTTTGATTGAGTCCATTATTAGAGGATTTAAATATATTAATCATTACCTTTCACTTGGCCATACACCATGGTATCGAAGACGTATGTAGTAATTAGGTCGTATCGAGAATTATGCTAAATAAGTGGAGTTAGTTCAATTATCATAGTAAAATAATTCTTCAAAGTAAAACTCAGACGTAAAAATCACATCAATATTATTCATAGTTCTTTCAAACAATACTAAATATCTAATTCTTAAAGTTTTTATTATTTTTTGTACTCGAGTGTAAAACAATGGCAGAATATATTGTCTAAGTTTTATTATAAATTATATTCACGCAAGATCAAACAAATGCAATGAAAACATTTTTCATTTATTATAAAAATATTCTGTGTATAAATTTTTTTATTTACAATCATGGCCCGACAATATATTATCTCAAAACACATATCAAGGCCTAATACGTCATTTCTTGAGCATTCCCAATGACTTAATCAAGTTTTACGGACACGACTAAACGCCAACCATCGACTTTTCTGTTTAAACCTTATCACCCGAACTATTTCCACCTCGGAGACTTACAACGATCCAAAAACAGTAGTGAAATATAATGAAAAAATTACCAACTATTAAAATAAAAATTTTCCGCCACCGAGCAGATTCGAACGCCCTAACTTATAACGCAATGAGAGCTTTTTACAGGAAGTGATGTGCCTGATCGTTTAAAATGTAGATCCGCTAATACGGATCTTAATTTTTCAACTCAATGAATCGGTATAATATTTTGAATTTCCTTAAAATTTGAAAGTTTATAAGATTGAAATATGATTGTGATTTGTGATATCACTTTGCAGAATTATTTGATGTAAATAGTAATAATGGATTTGAATAATCAATTTGAATTTAGATAGTATAATTAGTAATTAGTATCTTATGATAAGGTATTCAGCTATAGAATTACTAATGACTTCACTATAATAATGGATGAAATATTATATTTTTAAATATGCAATTTTTAAGAAATAAAAACTATTTTAATAGATTTTAATAGTATTAATAATTACTATATTAGTACTTATAAATTAAAAGAAGTCGTATTTTATTTCTTACAGATATCCGCGGATATGGATTTGGATACGGATTCCCAAATAAATCATCA
Source organism: Chrysopa pallens (assembly GCA_020423425.1). Classification (NCBI taxonomy): domain Eukaryota; kingdom Metazoa; phylum Arthropoda; class Insecta; order Neuroptera; family Chrysopidae; genus Chrysopa; species Chrysopa pallens. The sequence continues at coordinate 59,521,127 of CM035594.1, forward strand.
AGGGTCTGCCACTAATCTTTTAGAGTCATTCCACTAATCTTTTAGAGCAGATCTAATGTAAAAAATGAAAATAAGAAATCAAATTTCTTTTGTCCGTATTTTTAAGACTAACATATCTAATTAAGAATTAATTTTACGTAATATTTAAACATTTATTTGTAACCATAAAGCAAAATTTAATTTTTACATTTTCGAAAATGAAAAATTTAATAAATGATTATTATTTCCAATAAGACTATTTTTTTACCAGTATTATTTGTTAATTCTCTTGAGTACAAAAAGCTCGGACAATAAATACCAAACTCCGTATTTGAAATATTCTCGTCCATAAAGATCTATTGAAGCGTGTTACATGGATATAAACCACAATAACTAATACAATATTAATGTTCTACAAGAAGAATTACACCATATTTATTATAATCTAAACTCCTGCCTGCACTCTTCATCAAAATAACAACAAAAAATAAAATGTATATAATAATAAATAAAATTATTTCCCATCAATGTACTGGTTGAACGAATTTATATATTCTACACCGTGATCTTTTTGATAGGCACGCGTCCCTTTTTCTTTCTATATGTGTTATTTCTATTACATGCTATATAATTCTATCTTTTTCCAATTATAGAAAGTTATTGACTTCACCTAGAAAATGAAAATCATACACTTAATTATTATGTTTATAAGAAAACTGTTCCAGAAAGTGAAAAGTACCAGCGTGTTTTTTTGAATTTGAAAGAAAAACAGAGAATGTGCAATAATTTGCTAGACTTGTGCTAAATCGTGACGTTGAGAAAACAAAAAAATCCGGAAAAATAGAGCAGCTTCAGGCAATAATACATATGTCGTCACGTTTTGATTTTCGAAAAAAATGTGCTAATATGTACTTGGCACATAATTTATTTTTTTGAAAGTCAATGCAGAAGAATTTATTTTTGGCTATAGCTACACTATTTTTTCCACAATTCTCATGAAAATGTGTGTACCCAAACAACAAGTTGTAATGACGACCTATCTCTGAAATTGCCGATAAATTCTATTCTACTAATTCTATTCTAGCTACCTGTATTATTAATTTTTGCATGTATAGACAATCTTTTATATCTTATTAACATTTTCAGTTCTGAAAAGATTTCTAACACTATTTTTCATTCTACTTTTCAATTTTTCTATTAAAAAGAAAAAAAAAAACAAACAACAAATAAATTCTTACTTGAAAGCTAAACTAAAGTTTAGTATAATTTTTGGTTTAAATTTATTTAATCTAAAACTTAATGATCTTGCTTCTAAAGGTTACAACCATCACAGCTTGGTTAAATCGTGTTCCACGTCAATGTAAAATGTATAGACGCTCGAAATTATTGTCGGTTAATATATAGATCGACAGTTGTCCATTGAGTATTATGATACAGTATTGTATATCATAATACAATACACAGTTGTCTCCAGAGAGTTAATGTGAATATCCTCACCGATTTTATTTCGATACCTATTGATAAAAAAAAAGTGTGAGAGTTTTTAATTTGTTGTGGTTAAAAACATTTAGATTTTGATTAGAAAAAAAATATATATATATATGATGGGAAATATTAAATTTTACTTTCATACACTTGCTATTTAAATTCACTTGTTCCAATGTTTTGATTTATGTTCAAAATAATTGATTTAAATAATAATATTTTCATTGGTTCTTCTAATAACGAAGTACTTTATTATTATTAAAATAAATAAATTAAATTTCATTCCCAACTCGAATATTCAAAAATTCATATTATTTGTGACCTGTTTGTAGGGTTAGCACTTGTTTTTTTCAACAATCTTTAGTTTTCATAAATTTGTAAGATACTCCTGTTTCCAGGATCCCATTAACTTACACAGTATTATTTCTGGACTTCGACAATTAAATCAGAGGTGATTTATAAGACACAATTCACTAAGCATTTTGTCACTTGAAATATAAGATTTTTCACGGATTATCAAAGTGTATGCTGGTCCAAATATAAAAATCTAAAAAATTTACGAAAGCGTGAGAAATCAGATTTTAAAATAAATCTAATTATTAAATTTCCAGATTTAAAAAAATCATTAAAAAAAAGAATTCATTAAGTCGAATTTATTTTATCGCAATGTATCTTGAAGATGAATCAATTAATAATTTTATTCAAATATAAAAAAAAGAGAATACACTTTTCTATACATTTATGAATATCTCAAGTTTATATTATTCCATTAGATGTTTTGTTCATTTTGAATATTTCATCTTAGTCTCAAACAATTTCAAATAATTGTTTTGATATATAATAAAATACTTAAGAATATCAAAATGTGAGCAGCATCTTAACTACAAAATAAAGAGGGAACTATTTTAATATTACAAAAATAACATTATATCACCTATTGTCATGTGTAAAAAAGTTTTCTTTCAACGAAATTTCAAATATAATCCATCTGTTACAATAAATAGATTGCAATGAAAAATGATAATGACACACCAACATCTCGTAAAATATAGTATTTTGATCACGCAGTAAACTTGAAGTACTTAAATGTGTACCTAAGTTCGAATCCAAGCTGTCAGAACAGTAACAAATACATCGGAACGGATCTAAGAATTATATAGTAAAAAAAACAGCCAATCGAAAAAAGAATATCCAAGAGAACTTTTTTGAATAAATTTCGATTTTTTTGCTCCAAGTTTCAAAAATTTTTATATTTTATAAACACGTATTTCGACTACAAAGTAGTCATCATCAGTATGAATTAGCCAATCGTAATAATCCTCCGAGGAGATATTGCTCGTTGCTAATTTGATGACTGTGCAGATCGTCATTTTAGGAACATGAAATGGTTTACAAACTAATTTTCATTAATTTTTGCCATGAAAAAAACTCAATATAAAATGCTCACTATTTACTTATGTGTCAGAAAATTCGAAATTTTTCAGAGACAAACCAAAATTAATCCGTCTACGTATTTATAGTTGTTTTATGGCGTATTTTCTTCTGCTATGGGAGCTTGGAATGATACGTATGAAAATAGAAAATGAACTTTTCAAAAGAAAACTCATCAAACCCCATTAAATGTAAGATGAAAAGTTGTGTATATTAAGAACAATCATATAATAGTTTTCCCTCTTACATTTTTGTATTGAAAATATAATGAAAGAAATTTAATACATCTGTGGCAAAAATATCCACCCGTCATATGTTTTATGGGAACCATGATCTGCAGATCAATATACGTTAGGTGTATGGATGGATATATGGGCGTATAGGGTTAGTTTTATTATTAAGCGAAACTAATAAAAAAAAAATATTGTAAAAAATAGTTTTGTTGTTTTATGTCTTTGACGTTGAATTCAGGAAAAACGCAACATGCACAAATTTAATAAAACATTTATTGCCATGCAGCGTTCACAAGGTATAAAATCAAACAAAATATTAAATTGGAACACGGGCCGGTATTCTTAAACATTAAACTCTGAGGAAAAACTTCAGGTTTTACAAATGGAATATCTAAAAAAACTGCATTTTTTAAACAAACCTGACACTATTAATCATTCAAATCACACAAAAAAAAGGAGATGAGCATATATGTTGTACTCTCAACAATCTCCAAATAATGTAATTTGAGTGTTTACTAGCTCAAAAGATAGGTATTGAATCATTGAGTATTCTTAAGCCAAATTATATAATATGAATTTCGTATGGGGCAATGTTTTGATCTCAGAACACCTAGTGACTCAAGTCCTTTCATTTAAGCTATTAAAGACTCAAATCATGGATGTGATGGAAAAGATTGAATGGGATTTTCTCCACTTAAAGTAAGATATTTCCTGTTCTAATGAAAGTTCGTTTTGGTTTAAGAATACACAGTACACTCAAGAACTTTCATTTCTACTAAGCACTCAAATTGGATGAGATGGAGAATTGAGCAAAGTGCGGACATTCAAATTTTCATCAATTTTCTCAATATATTGATTGCAAATACATGTGCTATTAGAATTATGATATTGTGGAGAATTGAAACAGTTTAAGAAAAAATATTTCAAACAATTTTATCTCTTTTTTGAGTTATTTTAATGACGAACGGACATGCAAAAACAGGCTAATTAGGAAATGTAATGAACACCCAAAAAAATTATCCCTTCATTAATTGTATTTAACTTGTGGAATTGCCTATTGAATGAGGAATTCAGCAAACCAAAATTGTGTTTTTATTTGCTTAATTCCTCATTCATGTTATAAAAAACCTGATGATCTAGTAATCCAATATGGGTGGTTAGTATATACGTATGTATATACATGTGTGTGGCTTAAAGAATAAATTACTGTTATTATATTTAAAAGAATAAATTGTAGAGAAGAAAACTAGAAAACTGGATCAATCTGTATGAAAAAAAAAAAATAAAAAAAACAACAGCATTCTGTAATAATATTTTATAAAACACTTTGTATCAATACTTATAAAAAAAAAATCAAAACTCAATTCTTATTTAATAAAAACTGATTAAATTAGTGTAAAGTATTTAAAAAGAATAAAAAAAACATATCAAGTTGGTAGAGCAAAGTATTCAAAATTGAATTTAAATATGCTCAACATTACAACCTCTTTGGGTGTCTCTATGGTGTGTCTTCAATAAAATTTTCTTAGTTAAAATTTTACGCACACTCTTTAATTTTGGAGCGCATAAAAAGCATCTAAGAAGCACCTAATTTTGTGCAAATTTAAATTCAATTTTGACTAGCTTGACTAGTATAAAAAAAAACTTTCGTCAATATTGAGTTCCAATTTGTCGATCGATTTTTATATCGAATTTGTAAACGTACAAGGAATTCATGCAATCTTCTGTCATTTCATTTATAAATTCATGAATAAAATTGATCCATAATTTTATGGTTATAAGAGTTGTATCGGTTTAAATTACTCGATATTATATTTCACCCCTTTTATTTCACTTGCTTTTTATACTGTCATAGAACTGTGATTTTATATGAATAATTTAAATAATAGACGCATTTTATTGTTTCATAACTGAAGAATATAACGTTAAGTGTAAATTTAACATAAAAAATTTTAAGCCTTAAAACCACATTGGAATAGAGTTGACGTACACCCTGTTTGGAAAATCGAGAAAAAAAAAGTTTGTTTTCGAATTTAATAAAAATCTGTCTAATATTGTAATTATTGTAGAGCTCAATTTTATCTGAAATTGAAGGTGAATCTAAACAGTTTACATTTTAAATGTTTCAAAACGAAAAATGTTTGCGTTGAAGATACAAAATTTTTTGTTTTTACAATTTTTCGTCATTTATGGTTCAAGAGTTGGGTCATGGAGCTATTGGACTCTATGCTAATAAACAAAATATTATTCCACTTAAATACTAATTAGAAGATTGTAGTTATTAGTGCCTTCCCTATTTGCTAACGTTACAAACTCGAGACTACGTAATTAATTATTGAAGAGAAACGCAGCGTACATCCTTACATTTTTTGCGTACCTTTTGATACACGTAGAAAAGAATAGTAGGCATCAAAAAAATATTAAGTCGAGTTAATAATTTTTAAATATTGCATTCTCCAGTTGTAAATTAATAATGAAAATAATAATTTATTACGTATATTGAAGTTCATTGCGTGTATATCAATTTAAAATTTATTGTTAGAGACAATACAAGACAATTTTTACCAGTAAGCGGAAGGAAATATGAATATGTATTATTATTACAAATTGAAACTAATTTACTACTTCAATTTTATGTAGCTTACTTTCATAATGCAAAAGAATGATATTGTGATTTATTTCAATGATTTTTAAACATGAATATAACAAATAAATTATATTATTTACTTAACATTTAGACTTACAGAAAACAATCAATGGTACAACGTGGTTCATTGATAAAATTGATAATTCATTGACGGATTTACAGGTAAATATTTAAATTTTATAGTTGACTGGTGAGCGGTTTATTCTAATAATAAATGCTAATTGCGCCGAAGAGGAATCTGATACAATCCATACAAACTTACCCAAACATCTGCATTGCAACCAATAGAAAAAAGGGTATTATAGGATACTATAAAACCCAAACATGCACAAATAAAACATCATCGAATTTTTAAAATGTTAAATTTTAAAGTAGAATTCTTACAACTCGCTTAAAACAGGTTAACGGGTTTGGTCATCAGTTATATCATTGTATTCATTCGGCGTACTTCAAAATATTTTTTTTTGCACTATATTAAAAATCCATGAAGGTCATTACTAATGACTCGTTGATCGTTTCTATCATTTCTTCCAGACGATTTGGAAAACTTTACTGGGACAAGTTCTTGAAGTCTTTCAGTGCAAATTATTAAAGCGTCTTTGATTTTTTCCTAAAATTTTATTTATTCCCTTTCTTTTTGGTATTAATATTCGGCCAATTCCACAATCATCTCCACAATTATTCTTATATTTTCTCTGTAATTTAAACGATCTTGATCAAGTTTCTATAACGAATTCATTTATGGTACAATACAAATCTCTACATGGATTCTATCTACGGCAAGCTTTGCTAGTTTACAAGGGTAAACTAGTAAAGCTGATGATGATAATGATGAGCCTTCTCCATGCTTGCGTCACATATACGAAGATGGGAATCCAACTGCATAAATTGATTTTTTGTAAAATTTGTAATTTGAGAGATTTTTTAAAATATCATATTTGAATTCAATTTTCTAAAAAGAAAACTGTATTGAAATAGTGTTCAAATGATGAGAATTATTTTCATTTCAAAATGTATCTATCTTATTACGTAATAAAAAATATTTATTTTTTATTATCAAACTAGATTCGAATCAATAATTTAAAATAATTTTCTTTTATTTACAGAAGTGTTCAAAATGGATATGAAATAAAACTTTGACATTGATGAATTCTATTAACAGATTAATCAATAATTGTCTTATTTTATTTTATTAAAAAAACTTTGATTTGTAAAGTAAAAAAGTAATAAAAACAAAAGGTTATCGATCAAATCAATCTAGATGTTAGCTTTTTTTTCAAATTATTACATTTATTTGGTCAAACAGATTTGTTGAAGCTTGAATTTGTGAATAGTCTAAGGTTATTGACATGAAACTCAAAATTTGTATCCTAACGTGGACCGTAGATAAGTTTATTTCTTCAGGATTGGCCATTTAAATAGTAATTGATTTTATTATCCTTTCAATGTTCACATACACAATTATAGCATATTATTTTTTGTATTTTACTGACGTTAATAATTATATACAACTCAAATGATAATAGTCAAACATTAGTAATAAGCATTATTACAAGTTTATTACATACCTTAGTTTTACCTTCTTCTCATTTATGATATACATTAATGTTTTAAAATTCTTCAACATTTCGGATTTCAATCTAACTTTATTACAATATCAAATACCTAAACTTATAAAATTGTATCTATATAAGTTGAATTCGAGGTTGAGCTGTTTCCATAATGTCAAATTTGTACACTTCAATTTTATGAATACTGATGTAGTTTCCTTACAAAAATTTTGATAGCATATAAAAATAAACAAAGAATTTGATTTTATTATTTTTTAAAAGTAATATTTTTCTGCTTCGTTTGCTATAAATATTCTGGTTCGATGAGTTTCTAACATCTTATTATTTTTTATATTTATATTTATAAACGAAGATGTTTATTTCCTATCAATAATAACTACAATCAATAATTCTTATATTGAATATTATAATTTTATTATATACATCAATTGGAAATATATTAATATAATTTTTTAAGTGAACATAAAATACGTTGTACTACTATTAGATATAAGTATAATAGTTTAAGGTAGTTCCATCGCGGTATAGTATAGCTTGGATAATTACTATTATTGAGAAGCAAATGTACGTATATGCGAATGACACAATTACTCGCAGAAAACGGATATAATCAATATAAATTTTTACCGTGGATATGTAGCTGATCAAATATTATCACATAGACTACAGTCCTAAATTTAAGATAATAAAAATAAAGTTTCAAATGCACAAAATGATTATTTTTTAAAAACAAACAATTTTTGTTTGAAATTTTTTTTTATAAACTGTTTAGATTCTAGCTGAAATATAGCTAATAGATACATTAATTATATAATATATTTATCATTGTATTGTATGTATTATAAACAATTACAAAATAATGCTTTAATTGGAATAAAAAAAATTTTTCGGTATCTTAAATTTTTTTTTTCGTTGAGTTTTCTTAATTTAAAAAATAATACTTTGACGAAATTTCAATTTGATACTTTAAGACTACGAAAAATAATTGGAATTAATTTTAATAATAAATAATAATAATTTATTTGTTCAAAATTGTACAAGTTACAAATACAAAAAATTTTTATTTGTTATACAATTCGAATAAGTCAAATAAGCATGAATCAACTAACACCAAACCAAAAGCAATCACAAATAATGCAGATAAAACTACTTACATTAATAACCAACAACACGAATAACCTCTTTAAAATAGTACTTTCTCGGAAACCCCCAAGGCTAAATATGGAATGTATCTAAAATTTAAAACAAAAATAAATTACGCAAACAGTCCACAATTAAAAAAAAAAAGAGTAAAATTTAAAATTAAAAACAAAAATATAAGTATAAAGAATAAAATTCATACTACAATGCAGTCTAAAGGGCTACAATGTAGTGCCATGTCAAATGAAAAGCTACCTCTCAGACCATATAGACATTGGGACAAAATTGCTTAATTGAAATTTTAAGTAATATAATATTAAGTATAAAATGATGTCTCCGTTATAAAAACCTACTGATTTCATTTCCAATGTATTATCAATTCTCTGTATTACAGAAAATTAATTTACTGATAGCAAATCTTAAATAAACATTACACAAAACTATTAAAAATGAATTTTTATTATAATAAATATGCAGAAATTACAAATGCTAGAAATTTTCCACATATTAAACGTCGATATGGATTTATTATAATCTTTTCAAAACAGAAAATTTTCAAAACTTCTATATTTCTATAGCTTAGAAAAATGAGTGTACTTTCAAGGAAAACATTATAAATACTAACTTTACTTATCGAAACTAATCAAAAATATAATATTAGTGTAAACGATTTTTTTTTTTATAACGAAAATAAATTCATTTTTATATGATATATTTATTGTAGTTTCGTGTTTCAACAATACACATTTTTTAATTTATTTTTTTTATTTTTAACAAACAAATATGTAATTATAATCTTGATAAGCTTAAAAAGCCCATTAATAAGCTATAAAAAGACAGCATTAATTAAAGTGTAGTGTTTTCGAAAATAATATGTAAATAATTTTAAGTGTCTCGTTCATAACGAGTCCGTTTAACTTGTTGAAAAATTAATTGTACTCTTTTTTGATAAAATATTAGTTAAAAGATTTATAAGAATGCAAGTTTGCTACAAGAGTTTATACATAAAACATGAAAAAAAAATAAATATAAATAAAAAATTTTTTCTGAATCAGAGTGTGGTTGATAAGTGCAAATAACAATTAAATATATTAATTTTCTTTTTAAAAGTCTTCGAATTTTCTTTAATTGTGGTTACCTTAAAAATTAAGACCATTATTTTTTTAAAAAAGTAAATATAATTTTATACAAAATAATATTTAAACAAATTATTTTTTGACTACGCAATTGATTCTTTATTTTGGTTTACGAATTTTGAAAATGTTTGTTGAGTAATACATACTTCCTGATTGGTGTTAAATTACTTCAATATATCTTAAATATTATTTTTTTTAAATGAGTATTTTTGAACATCGGACATTTAAGAGGATACACAAATAATAGAAGCTATTAAAATTATGTAATTTATAAAATTTTATTCTTTTGATATAAAAAATTATCTTCAAATGTAAAAAATATTATTTGATGTTTTAAAACTTTATTACTAGTGGTATAAAAATGATATTAGTTTTCTTATTTATTTGCATTTTTGAGTATAGGTGAACAAAATCAAATTTGAAATTCGACTAAAGATTTCACAAATTTTTTACTGAGCCAATTTCATAAAAAAATTGTATAGTTATATTAAATAATTAAAAAAAAAATTATTTTCAAAAAACTGGATCATTTACAAACTTATTAATTATTCAAAAATTTTTGTCTACACAAAAACGATAAAAAAAATTATGTGAAGAATCACGAAAAATACACAATAAATTATATTTTTTTATATTAATTTTTACAATAATTTTTTTTATTTATTTAAGTTACGTTTTCTCGAATGTAAAAAAAATGATGATTAAACTATAGTTTGTCTTGATAAAAATATGTGTCATGTCGTGACAAATATTGTAGATAATTAAACTAAATTTGTGTTATTGCATTTGTTTTAATACTAAAGTTATTCTTCAATGAATTGTTTGCACGTTTAAATGTCATATTTGTTTTGTAAAACACACGAACATCGCATATTATTAACACTCTCAATGATTTTGTTTACCGTTGCAGTGATATATACAGTACTTTTTAACGCAAAATTATTTTAAAATTAAGTGCAGATAAAAGTTAACAGCTAATTTATTGTGAAAAAAACACGACATTACGTATGTTAATTATTAACATTAAAAAAAATTGGATGTATAAACACATATTCACTATAAAAAAACAAATGAACAAACAAGAAATTATTATTGCTGTATGATAATCTGTATAATAATTACATGTGTCAATGTTTGAAGTGGAATTGTAACGAATCTAAACAGTTTATGAAAAAAGTAATCAAAACTAAATTTGTTTGTTTTAATTATTCGTATTAACATTCTTCATGGTTTAAAAGATGGATCATGGATCCATTAAACTCAGTGTTACCATTTTGATGATTCACGGAATAAAACTCATTTTTCAGCTTGAGAATACATCATCCAAAATTCAGATAGCGATTTCCTTTTGTTTCTGAGATATCTTAATGATGGTCGAATATGAAATTTACAACAATTAAGAAAAATTTTGATGGAAAACAATAATAATATAGTTCCCTGCGCCACCACCAAAATAATTTCAGCAAGACCTGGAAAAAATTGCATTTTTTATATTTAATATTTTAAATTATTAATTTGATATCAATGATTTATTCAAAATCAATTACTAGTTGTTCTTAAACCTATTTGAAGTATATAAAAAATTTTAAAAATGATACCTTTTGAATGAAAATTCAACTTTTCAAAATGTATTATGAATTAAGTTCGTTACTTAAATACATGAACATTATTTAGATTACCTTTTATTGATTTCTTAAAATTAAAATTTTTTTTTTAATATCAACTAAAATTATTTTAGCTTATTTAATTTCATAATACGATGCAATTCTTATAATTGGTGTCAAAAATCAATTCTATCTAAAACAGTTGATGCAAATTTAAAATTTTTACATTTAAAAATTAATTCTAACAAATATTTAAACATAAAATTGTTATTATAATAAGAATTTTTAAAAATCCAATATCTCCGGCTTTGTTGAATAATGACAAGTAATTTCCATTTTTTTGAGTAAAATTGAAACAAGAAAAGTGCTTCGGCATCTGAAAATATTTAGAAATTCAATATGGCATTTTATCAGATACTCATTAATATAATTATCATATTAATATCAAATATAGAAACAAATTTTTTATTAAATCATACAATAACAAATTTAAAACCAACTCATCTAGGAATTAATAATTTATATAACAAAATAATATCGAATCATAAGAATTTTTCATTTATTTTTCATGTTGATAACTATACGTATCATGATCACATCCATTGGAAATATTTTGAATCAATTGATATTGTTATATTAAATTATGATACAAAAAATGATTCAAAATTGTATTCATCCGATTCACCTGAATATATTCATTTAATATTATTGAAAAATCCATGGAGATTTCAGGTATATTTGAATTATACAAATTGTTATACACAAGCAATTATTTTTATAACAAATCAAACCTATTTAAACGAAGGCAAAGTTTTATCACAAAAAATTCAACAGGAATTTAATGGCTCAAGATATGAACAAGAAATAATGAATAAATTATTCTGGACCCAGCATGGACTTGAAGAAGCAAATTATATTTATATACTTACGTATAATTCTTCATACAGTGTCTGTTTTTTTTGTGGTGAAAAAACTGGACAATTATTAAGTTTTCATTCTCAAAATTATAATTTTTATGGACATTTTTTTAAAATTGGTTATAATAACTTAAAGCCATATATGTTTTGTGAGGAAAAAAACATTTCAACTGGTTCAAAAGCACTCAATTGCGTTGGAGTACACAGTTTTGAAGGGACATTAATACATATACTAAGTAAACGGCTAAATTTTACATATAAATTATATTCACCAAGGATGAAAAATTTTACTCAGGGACTATGGAGTGCTTTAATTGACAATGTCCATGAGGGATTATTCCATTTTGGTGTAGGTGGTCTTACAATAAATGCATTTCGAATGGGCAAAATTGATTTTATTGATCAATTCGCGTCCGAAAAATTTATATCTTTGTATTCATCGAAAAAAGGTCAAACGATTTCAATTTTAAGTATATTTTTACCATTTACGTTGACCGTCTGGTTTCTTTTATTATTGACTCCTGTCATTTTAGCTATATTTATTTATCAAATGGTGAAACTATTTCATGAAACTCATCTAAGTTTATACGTAGTTATCATAAGCAATATGTATTTATATTTAGTTGAACAATGCTCAAAATATTGGAACACATTTAAATATTTTCCAAATTCGATTCGAACTATTATCGTAGCCTGGTGGGTATTTTGTCTCATAATGTGTAATACATATAAAAGTCATTTAGCTGCATCAATGTTAAGTTCATTGGATTTAGATCCAAACAGTTTGGAAGATTTAATTTATCAAAACTACAATTTTCATTTGAATAATGAAGATTCAACGGCACTCAAAGATTCATTAATCAATTCTACAAATATGATTTATTCATTAATTTATAAGAGATCATTTAGTAAATATGATGGTTGCGCAGCTTTAGAACATTCTCTATCCGATAAATTTGCTATTATCGATGAATTTTCATCACTTAAATTTCAAATATATTTTGAATGTAAAGAATTAAGTCACTATCATAAATTTCGTAAGCTTCATGGTGATATTCTACCGTCACAATATAGCTGGGCATTTCAAAAACGTAAGCCGTATATACAAATATTTTCACGAAAAATGTCTCATTTATATGAAGCTGGAATTGTTGATAAAATGTATGGAAATGTATTTTATAGAGGTGGTGCAATTCCATATCCAAATACAGAAACGTTTACTGATGACACTGTCTTGGATATGTATAATATTTTATCGATAATTATATTTTGGGCAATTGGTTTATGTGTATCATGTATTGTATTTGTTTTGGAAAGATATTGGCAGGTTATTAATGAGAATGAACGATTGTATTTGTTTATAAATAAATATGGTGTTTGAAATGAGAATTTTTATATTTTTATTGAACCTTACCCGGCATTGCTAGGAGAAACCTCGAAGGAAGTGTTAAGAATTATGTGCCACTTAACAATTTTTGTTTATTGTTACGTAAGCACTATTTGCAAGATACTTTACCTCTTGTTGAGTACCCCCACCAAATCTGGCCTCACGCGTATAGAGTAGCCGGTCAGAATAGTAAAAAAACATCTATAGTTAGATTTTTTGAAACTGGACCAAAACTTTCCAAATTTTCTTGTACAGGAAATAATTATTTTCATCAATATTTTTCTATGTATTCTGTTGTTTGTATCGCTTGAATGGGGTGAAGATTAAGAAAAGTTTTTCTGGATTATAAGAAATTTTCCTCAAGAAAAAAATATTTTCCTTTATTTAAATATAATCAGCAGTCCCGAGAAATAAGGTTTAGATATAATGGTTCATCGTTATAAATTCTATTGTTAATGATACAGCTTATTCGAGACGCATTCAAAGGATATTAAAGTAATTTTGTAAACGAGGGAGGTCATCCTTTAAAAGACCTAAATTTACATCAGATAAACGTATAAAAACGTTGTTAAGGGTTAATATATTAGTTTTTATCGTTAATAATCGATGCTTTTGTTAATACTACAGCTTGTGCGAGAAGTATATAAAGGATACTAAAAAAGTTTTAGGAAATATACTAACCAAAATCTTTTAAAAAATTATTTATATGCAAACATATGATTATTGAAATGGAGCGAAACTTATAGATCATGAATACTCATCGTCAGACTCTTCTTATTTTGAAAAACCTCATAATCTGTTTTATATTCTATGATGTACTACACACTGGTATTCTTCTGCACAATACACAATTTCTTTGAATACAAAAGTCTGCAGACGTGACAAAATTCACTATAGATATTTATTTGTATGATAAAGTGTATTTGATTAATTCTTAATTAACACGATATTAAAAATTGGGGGTCGATATGAACTTCATAACATGTTAAATTTCACTCAGTTTTTCTTACGTAAGTAAGCAAATCTATAAAAAAATATTTCTTCTGTATTATCGTACATTTATTTTCAGTAACAGTGTTTCAGTAAGTTTAGAAAATTTTTAATAGTTCGTTTTAAATAGTTCGTCACACGATCAAGGATAAAAGACTTTATACAGAAAAATCAGAAAAATGTATGTCATAGGTTTTTTTGGTAACAAACATTAAAAATATTTTAATAATATAGGTCTCTTAATTTTACCTGTAGTCATTATATTATTGACCCAGCTAAGGACACAGATTTTAGATCATTAGAACAATTACCGCAAAAATTATCACAGTGGTGTTTATTTCACGATTCGATGAATTGTGACGAGGAAAATGATTGAAATCGATTCGAGAAATCCATCTTCGTATTGGATTTTGGAATATCTACAGTAGGCGATGAATTAAATTAAGTTAAATTAATTAATTAAAAAAAGTTTTAAATAATACAACCTGTCACGGTTATTGTGATTCGAATTCTGCATTAATCGAAAATTAAAACATTGTTATGGATTTTTAGCAAACTTTGATTGAATAATTTATATATCCCTGAAGATTCCCGAAATATCGTTTCTATTTGAAGACGTACGGCAAGTTACGTTTCTTCATTATTTTGCGTTTTTGATCCATAATCTCTAATTTGTGGTCTACAAATGACGAATGCTTTCCAGATGTGATGAGCATGGAGACATTGTATAAACAAACCATTAACTTTTATTCATATTGACTACCAGTATATCCAAAGGGTTATTCCCGAAAATTTGTGAAAACATCCTTTCTAGATCTGAGTACGTTTATATGGAGAATTACAGCATTACGCTTGTATATAAATATGATTCGTCTAAATATACCTTTAATAAAAGTTCTTTTTGTTTTTTGATGTGTGTAAAAAGTGTATGAAATTGTGGCTGAATATCTAACCAAACATATTTACAAAACATAACACACGTAAAGATACATTATCGTCATCGTTTACCTTTACCGTATACAATATATAGGTAAAAAAGAAAACTTTACCGCCGACATGACAATATGTATGCCAAGTTTGGATTCATACATCTATGTACATATCTTTCATACATAGTTCTTATTCATTCGTTTTTTAATGTGACATGATAGTCGAAATTATTTCAAGCTACGTGAACTACAGACATGAAATTTTTAGGAATCTAATAGAAATATTACAGTGGCGTTTTAATTTTAATATTTCAATTTTTCGGAGAAAGTCACTCACTATTCGTCTACTTATAATTCATGATCGAGGTATGGAAGCTCCATGGAGTTTTTTATAAGTTGAATATAAATTATTTTGTACTTAATAGTTTGATGTATAAACCTGGTTATTGGTCTTTGATACGTCATTTTAACACAAAACATTGAGTGATTGTTTGTTTTAAACTTGAGTTGTTTTATGTGATTGTACAGAAAACCATAAAAAATCGCCGAAAAGTTCAAAATTTATTTTTCCATGTTTATGAGTTTTTTAGGATAATTAAGATCTGAAAAAATCAAAAATAACATTTAATTTACAATCGGTCGAATTGATTTTGAGATATTGCATGAAATACATCCGCTAAATCGGCCTCTGGATCGGATTTTTGGTGATATCTCAAAAACTACGCATCCAATGGTTAAATAGATGTTATTTTTGAAATCTACGGATCAAATTACCCTTATGAACATACGTCTTTTTCGAAATCGGATAAAATTTTTTTTTTCGAATTTTCGCATTTTTTTAAGGGGTACCCCTTTGAAAAAATCGGGAAAATCGAAAAAAAATTTTTGATCATGATTTGGTTGAAATATATGTACTAAGGTAGATTGAGACCCGCAGATTTCAAAAATAATATCTATTTAACGATTGGATGCATAGTTTTTGAGATATCACCAAAAATTCGATTAAGCGGATGTATTTCATGCAATATCTCAAAATGTATTCGACCGATTGTAAATTAAATGTTATTTTTGAATTTTTCAGATCTTAATTATACTAAAAAACCCATAAACACCGAAAAATAAATTTTGAACTTTTCGGCGATTTTTTAAGGTTTCCTGTACAATCACAAAAAATAACTCAAGTTTAAAACAATCACACAAAGTTTTGTGTTAAAAGTTTTTGAGATATCAGTAAAAATCCAATTCAGACGCCGATTTATCGGATGTATTTCATATAATGAAAATTCCAAATTTCATAACATTTGCGTAATTATTTTTAAAGTTATTTGTGCCCGAAAATTAGAAAAAAATATAATGCATATTACATTAGAGATTGTCTTCACTATAGTCTCAGTTTTCTCTCATTACATTTATTTACTTACAATAATTGCCGAATCACAAAGCTTTATTTTCTGAAAGCAAAATTGAATTCACGACTGAAGTAAAAGTTCTTTTGCTCCATGTATATATATAACTTGTATCGTCCTCTCACCTTCTGTTCGACTCGCCCGATGACACTTTTCGTAACGCTCTCGTCATGCTTTACTTTAAAAATTCTTTTGTCCCTTTTCGAAAAATTTCGGTATCGTAAGTTTTCGAATATTTAGACAACTAAGTTCGAAATAACTGAAAAATCATTAGGCGATTGAAGTTTGTGCATAGATCATTGATAAATAGATCATTGAAGTTTGTGCATATAGAGGTGGTGTGGCATATCTCTACCACACTATATGCTTGTTGTTTGTTAGTGATGTACAGGGTATATCAAATATACAAGAAACAACAACAGCAGACAGGTAATGTGTTAAAAATTCTTCTTAAACATAAAAGAGATATCTTTTTTTTTTCTAAATATTTAATATATTTATTTCATATATCTTTTAGTGTATATGACTGTGTGTACTAACAGTATGCAGTATAATAGTAGCAGTTATATTGTCAAGACACATTGATGTTAGATCATATCATGTGTAAAAAAATTCATCACTGCACACACATATAGTACCTACATACGTTATCAACCATGTGTAAATATTAAATAGTAGGTCTGTTTTTACTTTGGTTTTCTATGAGAACTAAAGGGCATATTGACAATTACTCACTCCATTTTGTGTATTTGACATATATAATATGCCAGAGTATATTAATTCTAAAATTTGTAATGACAGAATATATTGAAACCACAAACAAAATTTTGGATGTTCATAGAATCGCCTAATTAATCCATTTCGGGATGTCCGTCTGCACGTCTGTCTGTCCGTCATCAAATAAACTCAAAAACGAAGAGAGATAACAAATTTTGGTAACCTTTATTTGACGTTAAAAGTGAAATTAACTTAGTAAACGAGCAATATCTGTCACTTGGACCCATGACACAACTTTGTAACAATAAAAGACCAGAAAAAATATTTGGTTTTTAAAAACAAACATTTTGTGTTTTGGAAACATTTATACGAAAATTGCTTAGTTTAGCTACAATTTCAGCTCAAAATTAGCTACTTTGTACATATATTTTCAATACACATATACTTTCAATACAATAATATTATTATATTTATTCATAACATTAATATGTGTGGACTGCATATTTAGATCTGCAAGGATTCGAATATTTACTAAATAATAAGCCTTCTATTCAATTCTCTAACAAATTTTAGAAGTAAAAACAGACCCAATAAATTTTCAACGTTAAAAATTTAGTTAAATCACCGATAAATATTTTATACTTCAAAGTCCTTTTCAGAAATTTTTTATATATTTCTTTCTTAATGTTTTTATTCTTCGTTTTTTTTCGTCTGTTATTGTTAAAAATTATACATGGTTAAAATTTGGTCAAATTAAATCATCGATTAGGGAATTTCTTTTAACCGCTCCATTTATTTCTTGTGGATAAACCGTTGAAGTAGGTGGAGCAAAACAATTTTTATGACATTTTAGCGTATTTTAAAAGCGAATACTTTTTGAAGTTGCATAAAGCCGTGAAAAAGAAGCAAAATATTTTAACTATATATCGTCAAAGTTAGGTAGCTTTAAAGTTGATTTAGTCAAAACAGATAGAATATTTTACATTTTAAAGCCTAGATATCATTTTTAAGAAAGCCGTATATTGATGGATAAACATTTTATCCGACATAGTGGTGTCTAAGGTTTATCTCCTCAAAAACAAAACCCGTTATAAGCATTTCTGGACTGAATACCATGTTTTATTACTACTTGAAACTTCTAAAAAGTTATTCATTTCTAAAAAAAACTTTTTCTAGACAACGTCAAGTGCGATCGCCAGCACTAGCCTCAATTTTATTTCAAATTGAGTTATTAAATGCATATATAATTAACTCTGTTAGTTGTTATATTTACTTGTTAATTTTGAAGTTGTTTAATCGTATTCTCCTAGAACCTTTATACGAACGAAGAATATAGTTACAGGTCAAAATCAAGCAAATTGAGACAAGACAAATTTAAACTGAACACTTTAGACGAGATCTTTGATTTGATATTTTGATTAAAGTTGATTGATGGATTTCCAAACCTACCTCAATATGGTAGCTTTTCTTCAAATTTTTTTTTGATAATTATTTATATCTTGCTTCCAATTTTATTATATAATATAGGAGTACAAAGTCGTTTTTCGGTAACTATATTTATACTTGACACCATAATTAACACCCCATGATTTTTTTTTTCTTTTGTAATTACATTCTGTAAGTACAAATTAATACATCTTAAGGTTAAATATAAAACCATATTTAAGACGATTATACCTATTATTAAAGTTTTATACCGGTGTCCTATTTTAACAATATTTATTACACTTGAATAAAGCCATACTATATTCGATCAAGAATTCAAATTACAATGAATGTTTATCGATACGTAAATAATTAGATAAAGACATTGAAGACGATCTGAATGCTGTAGTAGTAGCTTTGTGCTATTATTTATTCTTTTATATAAAAATTCTTTTTATATGTTCTTCAAAGTAAAGTAAAGCCGCTTATGTAATAAAAATATATTTAGTATCATAATAGTTTGAAGTGATATTTAGAATCATATAACCGTATTTAATTTGTAATAGATCACTTTTTTTACCTACATTATTAATATTTGCAATGTTCTGGTTAATATTTAGAAACCATTAAGTGTGGTTTAAATATTGGTAATAATTTTGTATTATTTATTATTAGGTCCATAGATTATGTCATATTTGTTTGAACTACTAATGGTCTTAATAAAAATAATACACTTAAGGTTATTCGTTTTATTTTTCGGAAAGCATAAAGGACTAGACCTTTGAGGGAAAATGATACGTTAAACCGATTACATAATTTAGTTCGAGTTTAATGGAATATTTTTTTAATTTGGTAATTTTATAACGTATAGTTTACAAATCAGTTCATACTATAATTTCAGACGCTTATTGCAACGTTGAACTTTGTCAAAGTTTTACACTGTTTGGAAATCTTCTACTAGAAATATGATTTGATTTTATAGTCATTTCGAAGTATGTAAGACAAAATGACAAAAATTTGATTACTAATAATATGATCTCAATTTTTTACAAACAATATATCTCAAAGTAATTGCAAATTTATCGCTTTTAAAATATATTTATTAGTATTACAAATACCCCACTTATTGAGAATCGAATAACCTTAATCATCTATAATTTATTATTAAGTTTACATAGATTATGTCATATATATTTGAAATAATAATAGTCTTTAGTACATACTTAAATAATACTTATGAACAAGAAATATTTTTTTTGTTATTGTATATTTGAATTTAAACTTAAATAATATTAATAATATATTGACATAAATAATAATAATAAGTCTTTTTAAAAAGAACAATTTGTATTATATATGTTCTTGAAGTATATTAAAATGTATATCTAAATTTAATTATTTACGATGTGTAGTTCACATTATATTTTCATTCATCATTTTAGCGATTTTATCCTCGCTAAAATGACATAAATAACTGAATGTTAATGGAGTTTAAATGATTTATACGTTTTAAAATATGTTATTATGAATGGAATCATAAAGTAATATATTGTTATTTGGAAGCAATTGCAAAAAAAATTCAAATACTGACTTGCTGAGAATGAAATATTTTTGCACCTATTTATATTACTGTTACTTTTTGAGAAAAGATGAACCAATTAAATACTTTAAAGAAACCACAAGTTACGATACGCTACGGATAGCATTTTTCATGTATAAAAATGTGTTTGCAATGAGTATCCAAAAAATTCAAAAATTAAAGTAAACAAGTAAAGATATCAATCAAGAGCGTTCAGTATTTATATACCCAATATATGAATATTCATTTGATATCCATTTAATAAAAACTTCTAAAAACTAATCTTAAAAGGTACATACAGTTATGAAAAGGCAATTATTAAATAATACTTATAATATTCATGTGTACCAATTAGGTAAATCACGATCATTCGAAAATAAAAAGAGATATATGAGCGAAATCGGTCCATTGAGTCCAATGGATCCTTTACTCAACTTTAAAATTATAAAAGAAGAAAAGTTCAAATAAATAAAAATAAATTTAATTTAATTTCAAATATAATCAAATATTTTTTATTCAATTTGAATAAAACGTTTATTAAATATGTAGAAAAAAATGACTCCACCTTAATCAAAATTTTTGAATAATAAATTAAATAAGATATTAATATCACAACATATGACATATTTGAAATTCAAAAAATTAACTAAATAACTAATTATAGTAATTAGATTTTATGAATACACATAAATGTAATAATAATATTTACCATACAATAAAACAAACTCTTTTATAAAATGACATATGTTCAACAAAAACGATTTTAATTCAAAATTCATTTAAAACCATATTATTATAAAATCAAAACAATTGTATTATTTAGTCATATGTCCTCCACTTCAGATTTCAGATAGAATAAATATTATCATTATTATTATTACCTACAAGAGAAATCTTCAATTATAGAATTTTATTTTTGAAATGACATCAAATGATATTGCTCAATTGACTATAATGAGAAATAACTCTATCAACTATAAACGAACAAATCAATTGTTCGTATTCCAATTATATTGAATCTCTTACCTCCATATACACATTAGACAATGTTTTATTATAATTTTACTTCTTCGTTAAGGAGAATCAATTAATGTTCGGAAGTAACCCGGTTAGATTTGCTCTGTCCCCCATAATTTGGTGCTGGATTATATGAAATAAAAAAATCAAAGTTCTTTAGTTAGATAATCGTTGTCCCCAAGTAACAACACAAAGAGGTTTTTTTCGAAATTTCAATTTTTGTCTTTTTGAGAATACTTTGAAGTCAAAAACAAAAACAAAAAAACGTTACCTCGTAAATTATATACAGAAATAGTGTCAAAATATCAATAGAATCTGTGCAATTATGAGTGGCACCAACTTTGATATCGTGAACTGTGGGAAAATCGGAAAAAGTTGAAACAGTTTCAAATAAACCCATTCTGGAAATGATTAACTTTCTTGAAAACCAAGTGGCTACATTATCTGTATGTAGTAGTACAAGAAAGAACCTCAGAAATTGACAGAATTCAGGCGGCTTTAGCATATTCTAGTTTGGATAAAAGTATTAGCAGATGTGAAAATCTCACAGTGTCACACTTAGTCTCATTTATTTCACTGCTCACTGAATAATGTTAGGATATGTTGGAAATTGGAAAATATATGTTTATAGGCCCAATATATATGATATATAGAGTTGTTTGGATAGGTTATCACCAAATTTTTCAAATATCTGTAATGAAATAGTATTAATTTTCAAATGCAATTGTGATTGACAAATTGATGAAACACAGGAAATGGGTTGGGATAATTGACATTTAGAAGGTCGATTCATATAAATATTTTATAACAATACAAAGGTATTTCCTTGTTTTGTATAAATATTTTGTATTTTTTTATGTAGAATGGATAAAATGTTTTTAACATTTTTATTTGAATTTATCGAATAATTTATTATTACCAAGTGTAACAGATATGTTGTTTGATATTTTAAACAACATTCTATGTTTGAATAAGTCTTAATCGCCTATACGTTAAATGTTTTTGGTCATATAATAACCGAACCTCAAAGTCTTTCGATTAAGTTCAGAGAAAGAAAACAAGTGGGACATTTGGAAGCTCTCCTTGTGGATCGCACCTGGGCCTCTTATTTTTATTTTGGAAACTCATATTTAACAGAAAATCTTCTCAATAGAACAGCCTACATTTTCTCAATAGTTTTACTTTTTTTGGAAATATGAATTTAGTCTCGATTAAAATAGAAGGCAAAAAATTCTTGTAAATTAAAGAACCGCTTTTAAATTATCAAAGCTCATGTGTCAGCAAATCTCTCTGAAAGCAAAAAAAACTAATTAAAGTCGTTAATTAATTATGAGTATATTAATTTATGACTTTTATCAACTTTACTCCAAATTCTTATAAAAAAATGGATAAAGATTTTAAAATTTCATCCAACCATTTAGAACAGTTCTTAAGGTTTTATTTAGATTTTAGCAGAATAGAAAAGAAATTAGGCTGTACTTTACTTATACGAGAAATATTTGTGATATTTTATACCAAGTAGAAATTATTTGTTTGTTCGAATTTCAAGAAATGATGAAATATGCCAACGTTTTAGAACTTGTTGATCATTTTTGTCCATGGGTCTGTCGGTCTCAGGTACTCATTCAGACGAATGCACATAGCTCTATAACTAATGAACAAACATTTATCAATTCATTTAAATGTGAATAACTAGTGAACCGTTCACTCGATTTTGATAAAATTTTGTAAGTACATACGTGGTACAAATATACATTAGCCGTAAATCTACAGATCTAGAACATCGGTATAAAAGTCGAAAATCGGAAAATTAAACGTTAAAAACAAAGTCAGTATACTTCAACAGAGGATTTTATATTATATTAATATTGCAAATGTATTTTTTTACCTCATATCCAAATATGATGTGGTCGTTTTGCTACATGGTTTTTTATATATCTATAATCACAGAATTTGAAATTTTAAAAAATTTATTATGCACAATTTCTGTTACATTCTGTCTTTTAAGGTAAACATATAATTAAAAATTTATCCTCTTCAATAATTCTGCATTGTAATAACTGAATGATAATAGCTTATATTCTAACCACATTTTTCTGTTTTCATTATGATTTTTGATATTTATTTATTAAATGTTTGATTTGACAATTTTTAACCAAACAAAAACAATTCATTCGTCGTGATGTCAGTACAATTTTATACAGCATAAAAATATTTGAAAATAATTTCTTAGTTTCAATCAGAATGTTGATGCAAGATTGGATTACAATGATGTTAAAACAAGGAATATTTTGGGCAATTACACGGTGTAAAGTTAAAATAAATGTTGATTTTTTTTCTTACAATAAAATGATATTCAAAGCAAATTGATTTTTATACTTGCCATATGTACAGTAAGTCAGACTACATTAATTTTAATCTAAAATTTGTAACGCTAGTAAATATTGACGGTATAAACAAAACTTTGGTACCTAATTAGTCCATTTCTATTGGTCCGCCTGTCATCGAAATGGCTCAAGAACGTGTATTTTAAATCTAAAAAGTAAGATGTTCATGAATGAGCGAAATCAGTCAATTAGATGGATTCAATTCCAACTTATCTTCACGTGTTTTTTATATTAAAATTTGCAATGCGTTGTTTATACAATGGTTGAAGTTCTAAATTGATAATAATCCTTAAAGACTTAAGACTACGTATTGTAATGTCTTATAAAAATTAAGGTTATATTAATTCTACCGCTCACGAAGGATAAACAAAATTCAAAAACACTACACTTTGAATTTAAATCATTTTTATAACAAAAAGTTTTTTCTTAAAAAATATTTTACCGACAATTTGTTTGTCGGATTATGTGATAAGACAAAGGATATTTTAGTGATGATCATTTGTTCTTAAGCCACAATTTTATAATTATACATTCAAGTCTTGTCTAAACATTTAATATTACACACAATACAAAAGTCGATTTTTTTTTCTTGGCAGTTGAAAAACAAAAATGCCGTATGATTTTATTTTTTATTAAAAACAACATCATAAAAGCGTTTGTTTTAAATAGTTTCAACATATGATTTTTATCTATAAAATACTTAACCCAGCTACCCAACGAATTACATATGAAGGAGATATATCAGTAAAATACAAAAAAATATTTTAGTTTAACTTATTCAAAAAAATAAATTTTATAAAATGTTATTAGAGATGATATTTAGAGATTAGCGAATATAAATTATTATAATTTACAACATTTTCTAGATCAGTATTTTGTATCACTGTCAACGTGTTTCGAATAAAAATTGTTATGGATGAAATGTAAAGATATCATTTGAAAAATTTGAAAAATAAAAGAAAAGTTTTATTTCTACGAGAGACCGAGTAATATTGTCGTAGCAATGGAGGTAATTAACTAAGATACCCTGGCTAACTTTCAGCGAATGTCTGAAATAATTCATCAAGAATCTGGACAACCATTTAATTTGAGTAACCATTCTTCGAATTTTTTATTCAGGGATACTCGAAGGAAAATTCATTGCAATAGATTTATTGCTAAGTATTTTACAATGTCACAGCAATTATATTTAAGTAAAATGCAGGGATTTTTATTTGATTTTTGTATTATTTTTAAATAATTTTTTTTGGACCGGTAAAAATTTACAGACGGCCATATGCAAAATTTATGCGACACTTTTGCTATGATTCTTAAAGACTTTGCTAGTATTGTAGATCCATTTTTTTCTAATTGATGTTAATTTATGAAGAGGAATAATAGGACAGTAAACAGGAAAAGAAACGCGGTTCACCTTTGATTCAGTGGATATCATTATTATCATAGCGTTAATTCATGGAAGCTTGCTATTAAAATATCCCTACAAAATAACTACCAATCGGTTTAGTGATGTTTCTTAGTGGCCACAAAGTCTATGAATTTGTAAGGACTCGAAGTTAATCTGTGCGTATGGCTTTTTTCCAGATGGATTTCGTAGCGTGAGTAGGAATCTAATGAATACAAGAATTTCGAAGCATTTGGAAGACGATATAATTTTAAACATTTTATTATTCTGTGTCAAATTTGCAAATATTACTTTTTAATCTCGAGAAAAACTACTTACCGTAGAATTTTGAATCTCTGGATTGATGACTATAGTATCATCTCGAATACAGTCAACCCTTTTATAAACACTTTTCACGAAATAAAATAAAAATTTTTCATTTTATTACATCATAGAAGGTAGGTGTGGCAAAATATGAATTGTTCTTTTTTAAAGCTTGATTTTTATTTTTAAAATTATATTGAAATCAGAATGAATTAAATAAATAAAAATAATACTTACAAATTTCAAAGAATTGTATACTATGAGTACTATTATTATTTACAGAGCTATATGCTCTGATTTAAATAACTTATGATATTGTTGTATGTTAATAAAATATGACCAACAATAAAGTTTTATACCATTATTATTATTTTTGAATTGTTTACCATTTGAATATATGAATGAGTATCATTTGAATACTTTAGCATATGCATTGTAGAATATTCGTTAATGTTATTTTAATAGAAAACATCGGTTAAGAGTTACATTCGTTTTGTCATGGGACAGTAGAAAAATTTGATCTGTATAAATTCGACTTATTATATAAATTATCAAAATGTTTATAGATTGAAGCAACTCAAAAGATTGAGAGCAGTGAAACTTACACGCATTTTTTAATTTTTCATATAAGCCGATAATGACAGTCGTAGGAACACCAAAAACCATATATCGCCTAAGTCACTTTTTTAGAACAAACACTTTTCATGTTTCACTATTTTGTGTGTCTATCCGGGTAGAATTTCGAATTGATTTAAAACTAACTTCCCGGTGAGCTGGATACTTGAAATTTTGATCATATCTCTGAGGTGGAAAACGATGCATGAAAAAATGTAAGAAAAATGAAAAGAAGGTGGAAAAAATTTAAAAAAACGACTCTAAATTAAAAACACATATTATAATGACTTTCAGAAAAAAATGTTTCAGAAAAATTTACTGAAGCGTTTATTTATATAAAATCACAAAAGCTTCTGCAAAAAAATAATATATATTACGTTAGTGATGGATTAAAATCAAGTGTAGGAAACGATTTTCTATGGATTTCATTTCTTCATTTGCGCTGCCAGCCCCTAAAACCTGCAAATATTATCACAATTTAATATAATACTGTATATATACGAAAATAGATTGTGTTATATTCAACACTAAAATGTCTGTGCATCATGACTATAATGAAAACATTTGACTTTTCTTTTAGATTCTAAAATACAATTCTCTTTTATTTCAAATATTATTTTAAGTAAAACACAATATTCAACCAAATTGGAACAGTGCCAATGATATTATGACTAGTAAGAAAATAATAATTTCTGTTGTTCTAAAACACTTTATCATCAATCCGATATGGTCTAGTGGCTAGGATACCTGGCTTTCACCCAGGAGGCTCGGGTTCGATTCCCGGTATCGGAATAAGTTTTTTTGAAATAAATACATAGTTTCATGATAACAAATTGAGTGATCATCAAAAACACATTATCATAAATCCAATATGGTCTGGTGGCTGGAATACCTGGCTTTCAACCAGGAGACTCGGGTTCCCGGTATCATGATAAATTTTTTGAGACGAATGATAACCAATAGAAGGATTTTGTAGCCTATAAATAATTTTATAATATTTCATATTATACAATAATCGCTCTTATATTGGAAATAAATTATTATTATTTTTGTTAATTTGTACTGTCTTATAATTTATAAACATTTTGTATATAAAATTTACTACACTGTTGAGTTTTACAAAATAAAAATTTCATAAAACAAATGAAAGTAGAAATAATCAAATAATGTTTATTAAAAATTAGTTCTAATTATCAGAAATCAATAAATTGAGAATGAAATTTATATATATATACTTTTTTTAAATATTTTTCTATTATATAAAAGGTGTTATCGAAATTATAGCTAATAGGATTAATGTTGCTATAATTATACCTATCTGAATATTATTAATTATATTAACTTTCGAAATTCATCATTTTTACTTCCAGCATACACAGTATATATATTAAATTTATTCTAATTATTAAAAATTGTTAGTGTTAATAGTAAATTATGATTAGTAATAAAATCATACTGTTTGTTATTCTAAAACATTTTATCATCAGTCCGATATGGTCTAGTGGCTAGGATACCTGGCTTTCACCCAGGAGGCTCGGGTTCGATTCCCGGTATCAGAATAAATTTTTAGCGAAAATAATACATAATGTTTAATATAACAAATACTACAGTAAGCACTCCACATAAAGAACAACCTGTATATAAACAGACCTACAAAGACAACTTAAATAAAAATTATAAATATCTCACTTTTTTTTAGTTTACACCTAATTCTGGTGACTATTTGATTCGTACGGTATTACATAACAAAATATGAGTTTTTTTGTTTATTATTAAATAATATTTCTAATTTTTATTTAATTAAAAATTATAAAAACTATAAATTAAATTTCGTAATCACATATACACTTAATAGTTATAATTATTTTTAAATTGTAGTGACATATTAAACTAATTATATAATGCGTATGTTCACAGCAAAATTTTGTAAACTATAATTATTATTAATAAATTCTTTTTATTTTATTATTTTTAACATTAAAATACTTTTCACATCTCATAAGTAATTAAATATCAGAAATGAAATAAAAATAAAGGTTCCGAATGATTTACACAAAAGTTTATTATAGTGATGCATTTCATTTGTTTAAAATAACAGTGAAGAAATTTGAATTGTAAGATACACAATCTGTACTTAACCGTACTCGAATAAAAAAAATATCCAATGATGTCTGAGGGTTTCTTTGGCCAATTATGTTGGTTGATTAATTCGAGAGTTTTATTATATTGTTTTTACTATTTCGGAAACAACTACATTAGAAAATAATTTCGGCGAGAGTTATTCATTTATTGTTCCGCACTTTTCTTTTTACGAACATTACTAAAATTGAGAATCCTGTATAATTTTTAGACGGCTGAACAAGCTTTTATCAAACATTATAGTATAGTAATTCATACAGCTTTACCAAAAAACAGGAAGGAACTTTGGTGATGGTGATGCCATGTTTCGTGTGTTTACCTGTTTCGTGTGACGCTATTAATATTTACCTGTTTCGTGTGACGCTATTAATTCCAAATAGAAATGATAATTCTCGAGAATAACTGTTAGAATTTAAAAATTTGAAGGCTATTCAGTTTTCCGAGGTAAACTACATCTGTATCAGGTATCGAAACGTAAGGTATAAATACCTATGTAAATTAGTATTGCAGTATTTTGTATATTTTAGTAACAGTTGTACCATTGAAAATCAATAGCAAGTGCTGAATGTTTCAGCAGTAAACCTTTTTTCTGAACTATGATGGTTTACTATTTTAGTTATTATTTATTATTAACATATAAAACCAGAAGTCACAAAAATTATTAATCAACATTTTTTATCTTATAAAATTTTTTTTATACCGTTAATTTACATAAATATAAATCAATGAAAAAAATGTTTTATGTACATATCCTTATTTCAAGATTTTACTCTTAAAATTAGCACAATAACGGTAAAAATAAAAAAAAAATTTTTCTTAAAAAAAATAAATAAATAAAAATGATTTAACGCTAATTACAAATTAAATTAATGGTGACATTTTTTTCATAATTTTATTTTATTTTTTCATAAATATTCTTTTTTGTTTTTATACTAATTAAAAGTTGTTTATTTGCAAAAGATGTAGGGAAATGACTTCTTGGTTTGAGATTGAAATTACGCATTTTTTTGCGAGATATGGAACGCATTCTCGAATTAAATTGAAGTCAAGAAGATTTATAACGGAATTCCCTGGAAAACTTTCTAAGGGTTCCAAGAATTTCCAATACATCAGTAAAAGAGTAATTTCTAATTTCTCCAAAAGAGAGTTGGTACAAAGAAATCGGTAGCAGTAACCAAATGTACTTATTGAGTAAAAGCTTTTACCTTCTTTTGATTTGTTTAGTAATTTGCATGCTAAATAATGCCATTCGACTGTTTATCGACTATTTCCTAGCTAATTAGTACATGATTCATAATGATTGCCACAATAGTCTCTCTATTTTGCTGATACTTTTCTTACGTCTTTCAGTATCCTCTAACATAGAGTACAGTATTACATGTTAAGGCACTGAAATCTTAAGCATTTTGTGCAATTGCTATGAAAAAATAAAAATTATGTTATAAACCTTTAAAGAATCCAACTTTTATAAAATTAAAAAACACCATATAAACTAAGAATTAGATAACATTGACACTCCATTTAAATTATTAAAATGTTTATGTAAAATAACATTATATAATTATATTTTATATTCTTTGATTTAAATAAATTGTTGATACATATTAATAAATTAAATATAGTTTGTCTACACACACTACAAAACTCATTTGTATTAACAAATTAACTACAATAACATACTATAGACTAGGCAATTTAGATCAGTTTTAATCAGAATATCTCGATTTTAAACTACAAGTTGTAGAGACATGAGATTTTTTTTATGTTCAGAAATGCATTAGACAAACAGTCTACCCATTGCAATTCATTCGTTTTTGATTTTGTATTTAAACTGCATAAAATAATGTGCATTTTTCTAAGATCTGTAAAAATGAATAAATATTTATGAAACTCTGAAAGGATTTTTGAGGTCGCTGAATTATTTAAGTATGCATTTACCAAAAATCTCTAAAAATATTTATTTGACCGAAATATTACTTTAACTGTATTTATTATGCGTTTAAGTATAAAATGCATAAAATAAGATTGTAATCCTATTAAATTTGAATCATAGTTTTAAAATTTTTGGTCAAAATCAACATATTCACCATAAATATCAAGAAAGTGAGGGTCACCTTATAATATTTCATATAAGAGTTAAACCTAGCGAATAAAGAGTATCAAAAATGAAAACAATGACCCAAAATTAGTGAGTTTCAAAAAAAAGTTCACTCAAATCGGTTAAAATATGACCAAGATATTGAAAAAATTAATTTTTGGAACTTTGTGACGTCACTAAAACCTAAAAAATTATTTTTGTTCTATTACGCACAATTTTTATCCAATTTTGGCAAATGAAGTATGTAATCCTACTAAATTTGAATCAAAGTTTTCAAATTTTTGGACAAAATCAACATATTCACCATAAATATCCAGATAGTGAGGGTCTCCTTATAATATTTCATATAAGAGTTAAATCTAGCGAATAAAGAGTATCAAAAATGAAAACAATGACCCAAAATTAGTGAATTTCAAAAAAAAGTTAACTCAAATCGGTTAAAATATGACCAAGATATTGAAAAAAATAATTTTTGGAACTTTGTGACGTCACTAAAACCTAAAAAATTATTTTTGCTCTATTACGTACAATTTTTATCCAATTTTGGCAAATGAAGTATGTAATCCTACTAAATTTGAATCATAGTTTTCAAATTTTTGGTCAAAATCAACACATTCACCATAAATATCCAGATAGTGAGGGTCACCTTATAATATTTCATATAAGAGTTAAATCTAGCGAATAAAGAGTATCAAAAATGAAAACAATGACCCAAAATTAGTGAGTTTCAAAAAAAAGTTCACTCAAATCGGTTAAAATATGACCAAGATATTGAAAAAATTAATTTTTGGAACTTTGTGACGTCACTAAAACCTAAAAAATTATTTTTGCTCTATTACGCACAATTTTTATCCAATTTTGGCAAATGAAGTATGTAATCTTACTAAATTTGAATCAAAGTTTTCAAATTTTAGGACAAAATCAACATATTCACCATAAATATCCAGATAGTGAGGGTCACCTTATAATATTTCATATAAGGCCTAAGTTAAGCGAATTAAAAATGTAGTTTTGCTCTATTACGCTCAATTTTGGCAAATAAAGTATGTAATCGTGTTAAATTTGAGCCATAATTGTCAAATTAAACATATCTACAATAAATATCCAGGTGAGGAGGATCAGGTTTTAAAACCTTATATTGTATATACAACCATTTTACCTAAATTTTATATTTAATAAATGCAGGTAATCCGCGATTTTTGAAAAATGCTCTTATTGTATGCATTTTATACAGTTTAAATTCAAAACAAAAAAATAGCAATGAATACCAATGGGTCAAATTTTTTTCGAATGCATTCCTTATTATAATGCAAAAACTACATCTCTATACGACCCGTATTTTAAATTCGAGATATTATTTTCTGAATAGCCTCGTCTACTACTGGAGTTAATAATAATCATGAAAAGAATGATGATGGGTGACTGGAGGGAGGTAAGTTATGTTGTTCATTTGAACAGTAGCAGCATGTTCATTTTTTATTATTTGATATTAATAATATAAGAAAATAGTGTGTAGAATATTTATGTAGATTATAATAAGATTGTTATTTAATAAATATTATAAAGACATTATCTTAAATGAATATCGATTAACTGGTTTTTTAATTTATTGTTTTGAATGTCCTTCACTGTAGTTTTTATTTTTATTTATTTTTAATTTGTTTTTGGTTTTAGTGTGTGCCATCCGTAATGGCATACAATAACCAGTCCATAATGAAGTATATAAGCCGCAATTAAGTAAGCGTGGAAGTTTAATAAAATTTATTTAACCAAATCTCAAAAAAATTGCTCCTAAAATGCTCTATCAGAATCCGTAATTGCTCCAGTTATTAGGTTATTATTTAATTAATTTGTAAACAAAATAACATTTTCTTTATATCTCTGCTAATTAATGCTTTTTTCTATATTTTTTTAATTCAATAAATTGCTCCTGATTTGCTCTTTCTATATAAATGCATTTGATTCATTAATTACTTTTATTTATGCATAATTAATAAACATCTAGATTTAACCTCAAGAGGTAAAAAAATATAAATAAAATTTAAGAAGAAAATTTACAATAAGGTGCAAGGTTGCACTCTTGTACACTCTAGGAGGATTTTGTTGGTACTTATGTGAGCGATGGTTCTTAGGATATGATTCTTATGGTGCAACTCTTAGGGTATGACATCATCATGGTCTTACGGTGGTTATTTAAATCCTAATTAATAATTTTAATAATTATGTATAAATAAAAGTATTTTATCCTCACAGGATTTTATCCTTGATATTTCGTTAAAGATATAATTCTATTTTAGTTTTTCCATACGTTTCTTACAAATTATTTTCAATAAATAAAACAGAAATGAATACGAAACATTCACACATGTTGGAAACAAAATGTCCAGAATATTTATTATTAATGAAGTATATAATTTCAAAAAATTTATTTTTTCACGTTCAAATAAAAAAAAAGAATACATGAAACCTATTCAAATATTACAATATTCTTCCCTAAACAAAAGGTCCTCTTCTTCAAAGTTCTTCATTATAATTTGTATTCTTCAATTTTGTTAGTTATTTTCTGCATCTGTCTGATTTCAAATCAATTATAATAAACATGTACTGACTTTTACGTTACGAAACATGACCAATATAAAAGTTATGTATTATTACGGTCATATAAACTGAAATTATGGGTAACACATTAAAAAAAAACTGAACGTGACTTTTTAATAATCATTTTTAACTAAAAATATTTTAATCTCAAAATATAGTGTTCAAAGCACGATTTGTAGAAGACATTCCCACCTTATAAATGCACAGGCCTAACAAAAAATGTAGTGAGCAACGATTCGAAGACACAGTAGTTTCATTAATCAAAAAAAAAAAAATGATGATAATCATTATTTTTGGGTAACTCAATTTTGTTATTATTATTTAATATTGAAAAGGGTTTAATGGTTGCTTTTTTTTTATCAAAATTATAGATTTTTGTTTAAAAATATTCAAAACAAATCCTTTAAAAAAATATTTATTTTAGTTTGAACAGCAATCGCTTCCTGTAGTGATTCTGAATTTCTACTTGGTAAAAATTAATATGATTTACCTACGTAAGTATGCCTATGAATAAATTATACTTAATTATTAATAATAGGTTTCGTTTTACAAAAATTCAATAAATTATTTTTAAAAAAATCACTTTATTAAATTATTCAAATTATAGCAAAACTCAATTATTATTCAAAACAATTCTACTACTATTAACGAAATTTCTGAAAAAATTGGGTTTGTTTTTACTAGAATGAAATTTTGTGTTAATCATTAGAAAGCAAAATCCAGAAGAAAATCGACGGCTTGGTGAGAAAAATAGAAAATTAGAAATTGTCCTATAAACAGTATTTACTATATGTATTTTATTTAATGCCAGTGATGCCAAAGATAAGGACAGTGATCAACAATCGCAATACGTTAGTGCGTTTCACTCGCAACAATAAAATTGCCAGTACTGTGACCTTTTTCACAAACATAGGATGGAAAATGTAAAGCTCGTGAGACTGGCTAGGGTACAAACGTGGTGGAGAAGTCATTGTCAAGTTCATCCAATCACCAAAACACAATTCCAAAGTAATCATATAGAAAAGACATTCATCACTCACGCAAAATATATCCATCATAGCATATTAGTTGCAAAAATATTAATTTCAAGTCACATACAATCATTTATCTATCTTTGTGGTAATGATAAAAATCGATATGTTAGTAAAAAAAAAAGCTAAAACAAATGCAGGGTCTCAATTCCCGCAAAAAATGCGGTAGTGAAGTAAATTATTTGTCTAAAACAGTAAATTGCTGTACTCAAATTACAATAATAATACTTACTTGTAACATAATCCTAAATTTATTAAAACAATTTTTATTGTTTGATATAAAATTTTTTCAATCAGAACACAACTGATTAGAATAACAAGCGTTTATGGAAATTGAAACTTAGAAGTTTTATAATACAAAAGTTAATGATCTAAAAAGTTTTTAAACCAATTTGTTTCGTATAAAATTATCGTCACTTAATTCATTACTCTATAACCAGCTACAAACAACAAATAACCGAACATAAAGGTCTATTATATTTCTTTGCGTTTACATGACATTTCACATGCTAGCCAAGTAATTACATTTACAAAAATCTCTGTAGAAATACCTCGATTTGAATTGAAATAATTTTACGATTTTAATATTCACAAGATATAAATAAAACGTTGCCTTAGTACTAAAACAGCGTGGCCAGAGGCCAGTACTAAAAGACTTAGCAGCTTATATTCGATAAACAATAAAAATTAGTAATTAAACTGAATCCATAATTTAATACATAGGAAAGACCCAAATTTGCTGGGATTATGTTGTAAGCATTTGTTTATTAAAATAGATAACTTTTATAATTTTTATCCATATTTTTAAAAAAATTTTGTTAAAAATAAGTAATAATTGATTTTTTAGGAACTGTCGAAACTAAATATTGCAGAAGAGTTGAAGAGATAAAATCAAATCGACTGGAGTTCCGGGAAAGTTCATGATATTAGAAAGTCATAGGACTAAAATTTTCTAAAGGACTAGATGTTCCTGGGTACTCATAATTTTTTATAAACTTAATGAGAAATTAATATTTCTAATAGGCCTATTTTCCTTTTTATAAACTTTTATTTAGTTTCACATGTCCCGCTCCCTGCCCATAATCAAATATTGCAAGTTTAATTTGACCCACTCAGTTTTCGATTCAGTTGAAGTTGAGCACACAATGCAATATTATGGTATAAAATAATATATAAATAATATGGTAGCGTTGTAAAATTTAATTATTTTAGCTTCAATAGTTTGGTCCTGGACCCATTGGACCCAATGGAGCAATTTTTTCACGAACTAGATCTTACTCTTTAGGCCTAGAATACACATATTGAAATTTCAGCAGTATATATTTATTCTTTTACGAGTTACCTTTATGACAGAAATCTATACTCTGACATGTTCTGTATGTTGAGTATAAATTCATTACAAACTCGATTATTTTTTGTGGTCATTGTCCTATAGTTTTGTATTCAAACTTCAGAAACATTTTGCTCCTGCTATCTTGTAACCAGACGATATTTTATCTAACGATGTACGTTAAAATGTTGAATACATAAAAAGCAACAGCAGTATGTATTTGTACCTTTTAAATATCAATGCAGGTAGCCGTTTTTAAACTAACTAATATAGTTAATATCACGTTTCCAATTATATGGTGTAAATTTAATGTATTATGAATGTGTTGGTAGTGTTGTATGTTCAAAAATGCCTTTGGTCATTTATTTATAAGATGACATGTAAACCCATAGCAAGCCCAAGCCATTCTTTAAGCCATTCATAATCAAGATACTACAAAATGTTATTTAAATTTACTTATAACTACTGCCTTACGTATTAGTTATAGTTTTAAATTATAATACTAATTTATTATTCAATATTAAGAAATGAATTTTAAAATAGGGTCTAAGAAATAAGAATGAATATTGATGATGTATAAGGTCTTTGAATATCAGGCCAATAAATTTATTGATTATTCGATATTTCGATTCGTTTACATAGAATTTACTTATAAACAATAAGGCTTCGACGTGAATATTCTAGCGTAGTCGACACATAAAGTCTCAAAAATAAAGCTGACGTTTAACCGAAAACAGGTTAAAGAAAATAAAAGACCGATTAAAAATTGTTGCAAGTCTTCATAAATAATATTAATTATTAAATATTTTTCTCATGCCAATTTTATGTATAGCTTGTTGACGTATTAGTTCATCTTATGGCCTAATTGTACTGTCATTTTCCTCTAAAAATCTAAAGAAGCGTTGTTTGTTAGGAAAATTTATCTAATTTTTTTATTTTTGACTTGAGTTTTTGAGTTCTGCAATATTAATCCAGATTAACGGTGTCATATTTTTATAGGACTGAAGGTAAAGAATTATGTACACAGTGTCGGACTCTTTCGGAGAAGAACCTTCTTTCTATAACTTCTCAAACTTTTGGAATCACGCTATCATTACTTCAGGAGTGGACTG
Source organism: Chrysopa pallens (assembly GCA_020423425.1). Classification (NCBI taxonomy): domain Eukaryota; kingdom Metazoa; phylum Arthropoda; class Insecta; order Neuroptera; family Chrysopidae; genus Chrysopa; species Chrysopa pallens. The sequence continues at coordinate 59,557,735 of CM035594.1, forward strand.
CCTTTTAACTTATGCTCAGAAAAGTTTAGTTTTTCACTGCTGCAACTTCAAAATTACGCGCCAGTGTTTCAAATATCGTCCACTTTGGGTCACTTAGTATAAAAAATGAAGTTAGCGAACTGAAATTTTGATGGTGGGCTGGAATTTTAAAGCATAATAATCTGTTCTATGTTAATGTTAATAACTAAACACTATTGAAATATTCATATTCAACCATGTGCAGAGTATATAAACAATTACATTGTTAGTTTTTACCTACATTTATATCATAGTAATTATGTTAAGAGAAATTACAAAATTTTTTTTTTCTTGAATGAATAAAATAATAATAACTGAGATAACGTTTTATTCAATTAAATTTCTATTTTACTAATAGTTCTAATTTATAATATAATAATATAAATTGATGATTCTATAAAAAAAAATAAAATATTATTTTGATTATTATTGTTATTTATAAATAAATAATATTTATTATTTTATCATTGTATTTTTATTTTCAATTCACCAAAAATATATATAAGTACTACAATAATTTTTGTTCTAACATACAATAGCTTTTATTGTTCTGTATATAATTTTTTTTTCTTTTATAAATTTTTGCGTGTATTTATTGTTATTAGTTTTTTTTTATTTTTGTATACTAAATAATTTTTAATTCATGAAAATATTATTTTGAAAAGTGTTACTAATCTATAGCAATTTAAATATAAAAATTACCTAATTATAATGAAATTATTGACGTTAGCTATTTATGAATATTGTAAGTGAAAACAATTTTATTGATTTATTTTGACATATCTTTTAAATGAAATGAATAATAAAAAATTGTTTATTGTTTATAATTACTATAGAAAGTGAAAATCTTTTAGTATCTATCGCATTCTCTTAGATTTTTTTACTTCTGTTAAAACCCAAAACTTTCTTTGTGCGTCAAATTATTATTACTTATTATTAAAATCAATATATTTAAGACAATTACTTGTTACTACTTTTTTTTTTTAAATGAAAATCAATATTTACAAACGTATGACTTAACCAAAGTCCCAGGTAAAGGAAACCTAAATAAAACCATTAAAAATGAAACTATAAAATCATTTAAACAATAATTGAATTCATATATAGTTATTAATAATTAAAATTGATAAAATATGAATTGAAATTCTATTCATATGTAGTAGTTAATAATTCAAATTGATAAAATATTAATTATGTCATTAATTACAAATCCCCTATTCGACAAGGGAACTAAATTTATTACATTTTAATAATTACTATCAATCAAAGAGCTTTTAATTGTATTATAGTATAATGAGGTGTGTTAATTAAATAAAACAGTTAAAAAGCTCTGAAAATATTGTTTTAACTTCATAGTGTGATTAAAATTTTTCGTCAATGATTTGTTAGAGATATTTTTATAAAATTCACGGAGGTTGCTTCTTTAGTAATGTATACAGTATCGGACTTATATTTTTTTTAATTGATTACACTGTTTGAGGTTTTTTTAATAGGTAATGAAAAATTTTAATAGTTAATTCTACAAGTTTGGTACTGAACCTTGATTGTATGTATGAGTTAGCTAAAGAAGAAAAGTGTAAAGGGGAATAAGAAAGAAATAAACTCTTTTACAGTTTATTGCAGAATATTTTATAGGCACAATCAGCTACAATATCTTCTGTCTCGATTTATAGAAAATCTAAGGAGTTTAACTTTTTATGACTTACTGAAGAATTTTCCTAATTCTTTACTCGTTTTAAATAAAAATTTAGTAAAATAATTCTCATTTAGTAAAATAATTAGCGGCTGGATCTTAAAGCACAACACGTAGAACTAGAGCGTGTTTAGATTCATCGTTGCTCAACGATTGGTTCCTCAAAACTGCACTGGATGTTAGATAAACAATCGAAGAAATTCGTAGGGTGGGGAAAACGTGCTTAAAACAGGCAAATTTATTACTCAATTTACATGAATTGTTTATTTAAAATGCTATTTTAGGTATCTAATAATAGAAATAATGTTTTTTTTTTTAAATTCTTCTTTTGTACTAACAATTTATGTTAATTCATTAACATGATTGTTAATAAGCTTAAATATTAGCAATATGAATTAGATATTCTTTGTGATTTCTATCAGAATATTGTAACAAAAAAATAGACTTATTTTCTAAAAAATATTATACAACTAAACTAATACAATATAACGTTATATTCTCACGTCTGGTAAATATAATAAAACATTATTTATTTAACATGATGTTTACACCTATTTTAAAACCATATTCTACATTATATTGTTAATTATTTTAGTTAACACATCTAAATGTATATTTAGAAACCATGCAGAACCCATGGAACAAGTTACCTAACTGAGTGCATTCATACTATACACAAAAATCAATACAATATATTATGAAAATAATAGCTTTTGCATATATGAGCTTCGAGTTTTCTCCACAATTACCCGATGTTCAACTCATTAATTTCGTGGTACATAGGTGAACAATGCTAACGAGAATACGGAAGTCCAAGTAGTTTACTAATTAACGTGTATAATTTATATGAAATAACGATTTTGGTCAGGTCAGGTACACTTATATGTTGTTTCGATTGACATATATTAAGAAGTTTTGGGCGCAAAATACACCTATTATAATATATGTTTCTGATGAAATAATTTTATATACTGTTCTTGATTTTTTCTATCCAAATATACAGCAGCCTGGCCCAAAGAAATTTTATCAATAAATCCAATGAAAAGAACTTGGATATTTGTATCCAACTAAACCTGAATTTTAATAGTACATCAATTTTTTTAAATGAGTTTAATTTTTAATTGTTCTTTAAAAAAACATAATAAATTTAATATAATATAACATTTTACACTGAATTTCTGTCATGTTTTTCTGTATTAGAAAAATTTTATTTTTTACAAGGATTAACTTTATGGAGTTCAATATTCTTTATATCATTATCGGTAATATAATTATGGTAAGTGGAGCCCAATTGGGGATTTTTGGATTTACTCGAGCGCGTCAGATTAAAATATGGGAGATACCCCTTGTTGATTTTACTAATCTGACGTTTTGGCCGTGACACAAGATAATGAGAGGATCACAAACATACAAAATAAAAATACACCACCTGCATCACGCTCAAATCGTCAGATTAACACTTTTCAGCATCAACCACCCATCTCTTAATATAACGCGCTCCATGAACTATTAATTGCTTTTACTATACTGATGGGCTGAAGTGAACGCCACGGCAGAATATTAAGTGTTGATGTTGGTACTCGACAAAAGGTAAGTTATCTTCCTACTTTGTTCTGACGTGCTCGACTAAGGCCAGCTTGGTCCCAATGTCCTAAATGACCCCAAATGTCAAACTAGTTTCCAGGTTTTCTCCGGTTTAGCTTATTTTATATGGAGTTTTTTTTTCCGAACAGGCATTTAAGTACAAAAGAAAGTAACGTTTCTAGAGTTATGTTCATTCAGTACTGAAATTAAATCATCAAATGCCCATATAATTATGTCATTTAATTTAATTACATTTTTTGATTTATTAGTAGAAGAAACCATCTCTTTATTCTTTATTTCAAGGTAAAAAAAATAAAACTATATTGACCTAGACATGTATCTATTATATTTAAAATACAACATACTGGTATATATGCGGCTTAAATACAATTTAATCGTTTTCTAATTTGTTTTTCAAGAAAAAATTAAAAAAGGAATTATAAAACTATATTTCCGTACCCAAAGTATTTAAAAGACATTCCATTTAATTCATTATAACATCTATAAAAGATATGAGATTCGAACTATATTAACCATGAATAATAAATAAATCTTCGACTATTAAAAGTTCGACATCTGTTTTGTATATTATACATACATATTCATAAAATCCAATTTCTGGTGATGACTTATGATTTTTATGTTCACTGTTGGTGGTAACTTTACCATAGCTATTTTATTAACTTATTATTTCCAAGTAAAATTTTAATAGCAACAATGATCATGATATTTAAAAAAAAAAAAACATTTTGAAAAAATAGAATCGACTTTAAAAATATGACGAAAAAAAAAAAGATTATTTAAAAATAAATACTTTTATAAATAATAATTCTCCAATTATCTTTCGGAGTCAGTGCTGATCATATTCTTGGCTGGAAAATTGATCCACATTAAATTATTTATAGAAGTTATTAATTTAAAATTATTTTTTACTTTTTAGTTTATTTTTTCGAAGTTTGTTCTTTTTTTCGAAGAATGTTTCTTTTTTATCTTTGAGTAATTTGAATTTATGACGAACCCAATGCAAAAAAAGTTATTAAAATTAGTTTATAAACAAGGAAATTACACACGAAATAAGAATTTTCGAATAAATTTCGAATGAATTTCGATTTTTTGCCTCAATTTCCTAAATCCAATTATTTTGTATTTTTATAAATACGTATTTTGACTACAAAGTAGTCATCATCAGTATGAATTAGCTAGTTGTAATGATTTTCTGAGGAGATGTTACTCGTTGCTAATTTGAATTTGACTTTGTAGTCGAAATACGTATTTATAAAAATACAAATTAATTTGATCTAGGAAATTGGGACAAAAAATCAAAATTTATACGAAATAAGAACTCTTTTTTATCTTTTAGTTCATTTTTCTCTGAAAACGATGCTATTTTTTGGGAAAATTATTTAAATTTTAATATTGTGTTTTCTATACAAGCACAAAACTTGATACTCATCAATAAAAATTTCTTAGATCCCCTTCCTTTTTGAGCTAAGATATTTTCTTCAAATTTATATGCGAAATCTATCCAAAGAATAGAAGTAATACAAACACCTATATTTAAAAAAAAAAATATATATTTATGAACAAATTGATACCATTTCTCATTTTTGAAGTCGGTTAATAAAACTATAATAAGAATAAAAGGGTTTTAGTTTTCTTTTTAAAAGTTATTTTAGATTTTTATCAATGTCTTCATTTAACAACAAAGATTACATTCAGATTTGTGTTAATTATTTTTTAGATTTTATACTAAAACATATAAAGATAATATATTTGTGTGTGTGTGTTATCAAATATGCATTTGATGCATGATGAAGGGTTTTTTTTTATTGATGTGAATTAGTTCAGTTGTTTTAAAAAATTTTTGTTCTTATTTTTATTATATTCTATTTATGAGTTGAAAGATGCTGACATATATCACGATTATCGCGAAAGAATCTTAAAATAAGACTAATTGGCGACAAAATTGAGAAGCCGGTGTCCATTGACTATTTTAAAAAAGAAATTTCTAAGCTTAGATCGAAAAAAAACAAGTGGTAATAGAGAACCTTTTGCGTAAGTCTTGGAGCCGAGGAAATTAAATTGTTAAAAATAAGAAAAAATATTTGCATTTCTACCTTTTGTAGACCTAAATATCGGAGGATTTCTATTATTTTATAAATTGGCTTCAACAATCTATTTGAATTTGCTCCGTTTATCCAAAACAATGCAATGTAGTCAAAAGTAGTTTGGATTCACGAACAGAAAACACAAAAAACATTGATAATGGAAATAACCAAACAAAATGGATTCGCTCCAAATTTGGCAATGATATTTTTGGTATTCACAAATCACAGTGTCCACAAAATAATATCTAAAACCAAACACACACATAATTCAATGACAACTGTTAAAAACATAACAAAATACAATTTTCAAAATGTAAAAAACGTCGTTTCATTCAATTTACCAAAATAGTAAAAAAAAAAAACAGCAACAACCTATATATCTATTTTTCTTGTATACTGGGGTGACATTTTGTAAATTGGTCAAGTAAACTAAACATTTATTCATTGTTTCTAAATGTATAATACGTTCCAGAATAATAAATTGTACAACTACAATTAACAACTTTTCTAAATGGATAAAAAGAATCTAGATTTTTTTTGTTCCGTTTGATACAAAACTCTAACAAAATAAAAGTGGCTGTATATATAAGTTTTATACTGAAAGGTACAGTTTACAGAACGTTCGATTTACTCCTTTTCTATGAGCTGAAAATCGTTAAGTTTATGAAATGCACAAAGAACTTTTGTTTTGAAAAATGTCTCCATTAATATTTTTAATTGGCTAGAATTTCTTTACACGTGCTACAAATCTTCATAAATATTTGAGCGTTTTGTGTTTTTGAATAATCTGAAACAAAATAATAAGTTCAAACATTATCATTGGGTATTCAAGAAATTTCTTGTGTAGTTGAGATTTTCACCTGATTCACCTGATTTCACCTGAACCGCCTAGAAAATATAACAAACCTTTGCTGACGTAGCGCATATGTATAGTCGATTTTGGTAAAATAACTTTTTTCAATCGGAATTTTTCAGATGCTCGCTAGTCATTTTACAATTAATAGAATATTGAATAATAATGAATTTTAAACTTCAAAACATGAAAATGCACTTAATATCATAAAAAAAGCTCGAAAATTACATTAAAATTGATTTGATATCTGATATTTAATATTTGATATGAAAAAGTTATCAGCCCCCAAGGACTATTTTTTCAAACGCATGAACAAACTCCTTTGAACATCCACAATACATAGTAAAGAAAAATTTAGTGTTTATATTCTACGCAAATACGTCATACATTATAACTCTATGTTAATCTAAATTTAAATTTTGCTTAATTTAAAAAATTCATTTTTCTTTCAGGTAATGAAATTTCAATCGATGCAAATGAAAAAATAAAAGATAACATTCCTATTGTTTGTATGATTATTCAGAAATAAAAATCTTTGAAATGTATTTTACCAACTTTCTTCCATATTTGATACCTTGCAGTGTACAATGTAGACCAAAAGTATACAACAATACACAGACAGCGGTTTCGTTTGATTGAAACCAATTACTATACATTATCAATAGAACACATGTCAATAACAATTGAATTTAAACATTTCTTTCAATGTTTCGAATTCTTATTATTATTTTTTTGTATTTTAAAACAATGGTCAATTCGATGTTTTCTATACAGTATATTGACGCCTCGTCTTTCTATAAGAAATCAAATTAACAATGGATATACAAACAAAAACTCTTATGTTCATTCTTTTGATATCTACTGACATTAAATTATTCTCTACTTTTATTTTTTAACAAAATTCGTATTTAATAATACTTTTAGGAAAAAAAACTGTCAAGCCATGTTCAAGAAGACGTATAGTCCAAGATCCCATAACAGTTACGTATGAATGAGCGGATATAAAAACAAATAAAAAAACTAAAAATAAAGTTACCACGTTTTTAATTATGATTCGAGAATTTTAAGCCTTATCCCGAGTCTTTGGAAGAATAATGGTATAAATTGTCATAGTACCTACAAAATTCAAAAGTACAATCGATTAAAGCCATAATGATTACCAAAATACTTATTTGTTAAAAGAATACTTAGAAAAATTCTAATTCATACAAAGTTTTATTAGTCTCACCTATCTCGGTTTATCAGTATGTAATCAAATCTTACAAATAAAATGTGGTACATTTCTCAATGTTAGTTTGAGCTGAAATTGATACATTTGGTCACGTTGTAAAATTTAATGTTTTGCTTCTTGCGAATCCACCATAAAAAGAATATATAAGAAAAACAAAATTTGTTCTTTATTAAAATAAGTTTATGGATTATGAAAATTCCTTTATCGCTATCACAAAAAGCCGAAAGATGAATAAGCTCATAAAGTAAGTTGCACTCAATTAATAGTATATGATGTTATTTCATGACGTATTTGGTACTGTCATGGAAACTTGGAATAGTTTACTGCAATCTCAAAAAGTGCTTGATAACACAGTATAAAAAACCACTGACCCATGTAATCAGATTAAAAAATTTTTTGGAGAGGTTTCAACCTTTTTTTTTCTATAAAAATCTTTATTTTTTTTATTGTTAATTATAAGGTTAGAAAATTGAGTGCTTGTGGCCATATTAGAAATATTTGACATATGGTTTGTTTGTAATTTTTAATTGTAACAAGTGTTAGTAAAAACATTATGTTGCGTGCATTATTGAGGCTATTTCTATCTGTTGAAAATAATATATTAAAAAGAAATTAGGGTAAAAAGTCAATTGTGAACTTGACCCCTTGTTTATATTTAACGAACGGATAGTTTAGTATACAATTTCTTCTCGGCTGAGACTTTAAAATACCTATACCATCAACAGAAAAATCAGAGAAAGCTTGCCTAATAATGCTGTACGGTCAGGATCTACTTTTGATTAGGGACACGGTATGAATCAAAATCGGTAATTGACTCCTGAGTAGTACTCATATAAGTTCTTTTCAATGTTTGTCTGAAGATATTGACACTTTTTCGTACTGCTTATTTCCCAAAAAATTATCGTTACCTCAATCACCAACAGTTTTGCGAAGCCTCAAAGTGTTGATTCATTATATTCCTTCCAACAGATTTTTGCTATACGTTTGATTTTTTTGTGGATAAAATGTCTAGAAAAAAAGCATCGGTATCTTAGGTTATCGTTGTAAAGTAAGTTAAGATCATAACTTTATAGCATCAAATTATCGATACTTTCAGGTAATATTATCGATAATATATCGATAATTTGAGACTGCAACATTTATCCATACGCGGACAAATTAAATTTTCCACTCTTTTTCAACACAGGCGCTCAAAAATAGTACATTGGTTTAAATTATCCACAGCTTAAAATTGGGTTAAAGTAGATTATCCACAGCTGCTATTGGTATAAAAAGAGTGTGCTTCTAACAAGCTGTTGGCTTAAATTACATGCATTAAACATTGTATTTCTTTGGATTTTTGGGTCGAAATAACTCAAAAATACTTCTTCAAATGTTTTGAAGTTTGGTATGTACAAACATGACATGAAAATGAGGGCTTGTCAAAGAGTTTTCTCGAAAATAATTTGAGGTGAAAATTAAGTTTGATTTTATATTTAGAAATGTTTTTTTCCAACTCTTTGACAAGCTCTCCATTTTCATGTCAATATTGTGCATACTAAATATCAAAACACTTGGATAAGTGATTGAGTTCTTTATACGCGAAAATTAAAAGATTTTACATTTATATAAATAACGATGCTGATTATGTAAACAGGTGCCAAGTTCATAATGGTGATTAAACCTAATCGCCTTCAAATCTTAATTTTTATTGTTAACGAGAAATATTTTAAAAATTATCTCACTTAATCTAATTATTATAGATCAATATAATTATTTTCAAAGCAATTTTTAGTTTAGATTCTAATTTTGATTAATGCATTAAAATTAATAGAATTGTGTGTATATATATTTAATTTGTTAAAATATTTCATCTTCATGAAAATAAAGAAGTATGTTGCATAAATTGCCTTCAGCATAAAATCGTTGATATAAGTATTGATCAAATTTTAAAAAATAATTAAAATTTTTAATCTTTATTTAAGACTCATATTTAAATTAAATCCCATGTTCCCATTTTTTGCTTCTATAATCAAAGACTGAAGGTTTATAAAAACTGAGAATGATTTTTGAAATTTGACATAAGGCACTTATTTACTAAATTAACCAGGTATTATTTCATGCACTTTCAACCATAGAAGAACCTACATTAAAAACACTCATTTTTTAGATCTTGCCTGTTTCCATTTACAAACTATTGCATTTTCTTTCAAGGCACTAAATTTATAGACCCATTAAATTTCTAAATCTCACTTATTCCTTAAATAATTTGAGGATTGGTCCTTTATCTGCAATATATAAGAGTTTGTAATTCATCAAAATATGAAAAAATCAAGAAAATAATTAGATTCATAAATCTAAGTTTAGAATTATATCATTTTTATATTAATTCAATACGAATGTTAGAAACTCAAACAATTTCCCTTTTATTTTCGTCACGCTGGAATACCACAACCTGTTGAAACTCGAAACAATATGACTAATAACAGCAATCGCGTGCTTTAAACATTACAACAAGTTGGTATTTAGTTTTTTTTGTTTGTACTGTATAGTCTATACACAGAAAAATAATTCCAATATTAATTAAGATTAAACTTTTTAGATTAATCTTAGTTAATATAGGAGGTTAAAAATGTTATTCTATATATAAGTGCTAGAATAAGTCGTTTAGTTGCTAGAATAAATCGGTTTTAGAATTGCGTTTCAATTTTAATTTCATGAGGTATTGAGATTGAAATTAAGTTTACGAAATCAACAAAACTGAGTTAATTATTAAATTATTTGGAAAATCCATTGCATATTTGGTGTGTTCGAGCATCAAATAGCCCTGTTACTAAGTCCAAATCAATCACTCTGCTAATCAAATCGCTTACGCGATTTATTAATCGACGAATATGTATTATAAGGGTGATAAACTGTTGCTGAATTTTATAATTTCCAGACAAATTTATCTATACTTCACTGTATCATTAACCTGCAAGTATGAATTTTACAGTTTTAAGGATAACCTAAATAATCGTAACACTCTCAAATATGCATGTTTTTTTGTGATTGATCGTGACATGTAAAATTGTAGGTGCTCCATTTACCAGCCACTTCTTTTTGAAATATTTAAGAATCTAAAAACACTAGAATTTGCTTGAAAATTTGGCCTGTAAGAAATCTAAAGGGCAAATTTACTTCTTATCGTGAAAGAAAATCCACAGTTAAAATTTAGATAATAATTCAATCAACCTTCGTAGAAACTCTGATTCAATTTCCTCATTGTACGTAGTCTTACTAGTGTTGATGCTTTCGACATTAACGAGACTCAAATAAAAGAAATCGTTCTTCTATCCAAACCAAACAAACAGGGTTGAAGAAGGGAAAATGATCAGAGCGATAGCAGAAAAGGTTTATATTCAATTGTTTATCATTTGATTATAATCTTTCAGCTGGTTTATCTTCTCAGTACTCATCCGGAGTGTTGACGTTTGCTGGCAAAAGCAATTCATAAACTATCAAAAGGGTAGGAAAGGACAGTAAAGTAGTAATAGAGGGCAGAAAATAATAAAACAGCAAAAAGAAAATTGGAAAGTTTTGTATTATCTTAAAAACGGCGCCGTGATAATTACGCGTATAACATGCAGTATAGTTCATTAAATACCCTATGTACAACATTTCTATCATTTGGTTCACCAGCCGGTACTGTCCACTTTTAATGGTCATTATTCATTAACTAAGTAAAGGGAGCAGGTGCTCTCTCATTGTAAAATTACATGATATTAATATATGCATATTACATTATAAACTGCTATGCTGCTGTTAGCACAAGTGTAATTCCGCCATATTGTTCATAGAAGCGTATCCCCGCATTTGTTTGTTGTTGTATTATCTCTCTACAAAAATTCCATTTTTTATGTTATTTTTATACAATTCATTAAAAATGTGTATTTCAAAATTATACAACGAATATAAAAATAAATATTTACTGGGCGCAAATATCTAGTTGAAAAATTAGAAATTTGTCATAGAAAGATTAAACTTACTAATATTTCATATAAAAAAGAGAACGTCAAAATCTCATAATTTATTATTATAACTAAAATTTACCCATAGAAAACTATCATATGGATCTGTAAACAAAAGATTTTATGGTGTTTTTTTCTCTATCAAAAGCCAGAAATTCTTATTAATTTTAACAGAAGATGTCTTAATTCCACTACAATCAAATCTAAGCATAATATTAAACATAATCTAAACATACTATTTACGTACTAATGGACTTCGATATTTCTTCGAATAAAGTACTAAAAAATTTAATATACCTCCTCAGAACCAATGCAAAAATGAATTTAGTTATCAGAATTTAATTTTATCTATAATTACTATAATATTTATTAAAATATCGATTTTTTCAAAACGTAATCAAAACTGACTTCATTCTAATTAAATTGAAATTTTTTTAAATAATATTTAGCGAAATATATTTTTGTTTTGCAAATTTCGTGAATGTTTAAAAAAATGATGTTTTAACCAAAAAAATTACCAACGCATTCCATAATATTTGAGCTTCATGTCTCACAATAATTTTGATTTTAAGGGCTGAGAATTTTATCTTGAGAATTTAAATCACATTGTACTTTAATTACAAATTTTTTTTCCGTTAGACCTTACTTATTTGTAAAAATTTACAAAATTTAGTTTCATTTTTTTTAACGTTCTATTTAATTTCAAGCGTTTCAATTTTCAATCTGGTTTCTCGGGAGCTGAAAAATTGTACGATAGCGAACGTCGTTTGGTTTGATGAGAGTATATACATAATTTAAAGGGTTGAGAATTGAAATTACATCGAATATTCAACGAAATTATTTATACCTACAGCAAATAAATATTATAAGTAATATTATTTTTATTTAAACTTGAAAAGTATAATCACCGTCACTATTGTGTACGATGGTATGCATATGATTATTTTAAATAGGTAAGCTATATGATTTTTATTGTATTTATTATGTACGATTTGAATTTGATGTTGAGGGGAGACTGTGATATGAATTTGTAAAAAGTTATGTTGTTTTAATGATATGCTAATTTATTGTTACAATTTTTTTAATAATAATGTATGAATTTTGTTGTTGAATTTCTAAGAACAGTTTTGTATGTTTGTGCAAATTCATTGGCTCGTTACTTACAATCGAAACACGTGTTCATATTGATGAAAAAAATTACAATTTAATAGAAAAATCGATTTTTATATTCGATTTTGCTCAATCGATTGTCAGTTTAATAAAAGTTTCATAATATTAATAAATAACGAGTTTTTCAAATCCCACTGAAAAACACTCGAGATAATACTGAGTCGAAACAAATAATTAAATCATTTCTTCACAAAAAGAAGTTTAAAGTTTGGGTCGAATTTAAAAGGTCGTCTCGTAATATCGTAATAAAAAATAAAAATAAAATCGACATGTAAGTATGCTAATGATTTTCATACATCTCCTAATTCGACCGATCATTCAAAATCGACCAAATAATAGATCATCAAAAATTTCTGTTTTTTTGTCGAATTAGGTTTGCTAACGTTATTCATCAAGTTTTTACGTATAATATAGCACAAAAACGAAGATTGTATAATTTGGATATATAGACGAAAAAAATATACACTAAGGAATTCTTATCGTTTTTTTTTTTTTTTATTCTTGAAATTATAGTATTACCATAACAACTCCTTAATAACTAATATACGGCGTGATAAATAATTACGAAGGACCTCCAAAAAATTGTATTTGAGTCCGCTTGCAATAAAATTTTGTTTTTCAAAGAAAATATTTATCTTGATTGGTCTGAAATTCCTTAAATTATCATGAGAGCAGCTCAAATATGAATAATAGAAGAAGCAACGGATTTTATTATCCACTGTATAGCGTGCTTTAGATATTACTATATTTTATTTATATTTAAAGCTATATTTGATTAAGGCTCCCTCATTTCCCTGAAGGAATTATCTATGAATTCCGGCTTAAGTATTTAAATGAGTACACACACATGAATATTAATATTTATACTTATGTATGTAAGTAATATCATAACTTATACTTTACAATGACCTCAGCAAATTTGATTTAATAAGTTTTAATTCTAATTTATTTAGAATACGCGTACATTTTTTTTAACTCCAACGCAAATATTTCAACTTTAGACATACGGTTCAAACTAATAAAATTAACAGTAAAAAAGTTTGTTCAATTAAATTTATTGCACTATGTAAGTCGTTGCAATGCATAATTTTTAATAAATGATGACAGAATTTATAACTGCCTGTACAGTTTTTAAATTACAAACAAATTTTTTTCCCTGTAGATACACTGGAAATAAGTGATTTATGCTAGAGAAAAAAAACTTGTCATTTTCCTGCATACAAAGGATATTTTCCTCGAAATTCGAATTATCCATAATCACTATAAACTCCATCCCTCAAAACCACCTGGAAGTGATAATTGTAATTTCAGGGCGTAGTCACTGTTAATCTCTAAAAATTAAAAAAATTTGTTGTATATTCAAATTGCCATATTGTTAATGTAATTACAAAATCATTATTGAATTGATTTGATTAAATCAAATGGAACCAAACCATGGTTTTATTTTTTGCCAAATAATTTATCGTATAGTGCTTATTATTAAGAAAATATCATAACATCGGCATATTTTTTTGTAGATCATCACTTACGCTTTTGTTATACTGTTTCAGGAAATTTTAAAAATGAATTTTATTAGCCATTATTTTAACCACTTTACTTAGAATTTTGTAGCTGCAAAGTTTGAATAGGATAACACGACTCATTTTCTCCTGAAAATTACAAAAATGATTGCACATGATAATTAAATAGATAGAAAAATTTTGTAATTATTCTAAATATTATTTATTTTGAAATCTGATTCAAATATTTTTGATTTCATAATATCAGATGAAGAAAGATTATGTCTGTCATCTAAAAAATATAAATATATTTTTTAATATTATAAAATAACCAATGCAAAATAATAAAATTACAAATTCATCTGAATGGATAATCAAAATAAATTGCTTAATATGCTACACAATTCAAAGAAAATATTTACAAATAATTTATTTATTTTTAATTTTTTTTTTTATATATTTTTCTAAATGTAAATATTCTTAGAATTTATCATACAGTACGATGATAGATTATTCTTTTATTTTTTCAAACGGATGTTTAGTGTGTAAAAGGTTTGGCTCACGTAAAGGCTACAAACACTTTGTAATCTATTGTAAAGTGTTAGTCAGCAGGTACGGGTACTATCATTATGAATATTACAATAATTTTTGATTTTACATCTATATATAAACTTCAAAATTCCAAAGAGCTGTATTTGATTTCGTATATTTGCGGATCAACCTCGTTTATTTTGGTGCATAAAATTATCGATATTAGTTTAACTTTTGTCGTTTAAGGGAGCGGTAATAAAATAGCTTTAATTGTTGTGCAAAACTTGATAAAATCATGTGTTTTATTTACTGGATCAATTTAAAAGCAATGTTATAGGGAAGAGCGGAGTAATGGTGAGCACTTAAGGGGAAATGTAAATAAAGTGGAACTTTTAAACGCAATATTTATTTAAATCAATTTAACATTTTCTCTAATAAATAACCTTTATATTTGTCTTTTAAATGGCTTTGGTATAATTATAAAAAGGTAGTTTAAATTTAAAATAAAATTCAGCTAGCCACACACTTCCATTTCGCCATTTCGATAGACCGACGTCTTATTTTTGGCTTCTTTATAATAAAAATAAATTAAAGCGAAACGGCAATCTGATTACAGTCAATAGCCGATTTCATGTAAAAATGAATTACTATATCAAAAAGAAAATTTTTAAATTAATGGATTGTTGTAATAAGATAAATGTTTGGATATATGATCTATGTTTGGAGATCAATTTTTGTGGATCCTTAATGCTATACATAGAGGTAACGTGATACTCTCAACAAATTTTTTTTGATTTTGTAAATGATGTCACTTAGTTAATATTTAACACGCGTAAATTTATTTAGTTTTAATTCAGATAAAGATATTATTATTACAATATGCTATTTTGAAGGCGGTATATACACTCCCATGAATAATAACGGAAATGCTTTCTAAAAAATAAAATTATATCAGTATTGTTTTTAATAAAGTGTAACGCCAAACCTCAGCAATTCTGGCACATTCATTTTTATGCTTCATTTTCAATTTCCAAAATAGTACACACAAAATTATAATTTAATGTCCTAAATAGACTTTTTGAAGGCATTACCCGCGTAAAAAAAAGCGTAGGTGGAATACTCACTCGATCATACTATTTCGTGAAAGTATTTTTATAAGTCAAATTAATATTTATAAAAATATTGTTTCATTGAATTCATTAAAATTGTTAATCAGGTCAGATGTCATTTTAATTGTGGTTTAAAAATAGAACATTGGTCTAAGCACGCTTATGTTAATTAATGCCTAAGATACTCTTATTTGAATTGATTGAATTTAAGACAATTGAAGTTGAAATATTGAATTATATATCGTTTGAAATACACGATTTTTTGATGATAATGTGGGCTCGAAATAATAGACTGCAATTGAAGGAAATCAATTTAAATGTGTTCAAACTTTTGTAGTTCATCAAAGTTATTGTGTCAAATAGTCAAACAAAGTTACAGCGTTTGCATTATTGCCAATATTTTGCTTATAAATATAGTCCGGTGTGAGAGAAATCAGCCTCACATCTTCGTGCGCCTAGATTAGACACGGCAAAATCAAAGGAATCCATTAACAAAATTCCATCCGATTTTACACAAAACAAAACGAACTTTCATACAGATATTGGCAAATACTCGATTTGACTTCAAATCAGAAGGATTTATATGTTTCTCGAAATCGGTCTTAAATACAAGAAGAAAAAAAACAAGAAATCATGTAAACAATATTATAGGTCCGAGAACCGACCCGGCTGTAAATGAAATTATTTTTGGTATGTGCCTCGTATTACTAAAGATCTTAAGGTATGTTTCTTTGAAATTGTCAAATTTTGGTATGCATGTAACTTCCTGTTGGTGTGGTATTTTTTCGAAGTTACTTTATAGAAGCGATTTCTGGGTAAAAAGATGTCCTTATAAGAGAACGCGTATAGGATGTGGTTTCTTTTGGCATAAAATTGGTCCATGTATCTTATAGGGTAAGATAGTACTTAAAAGCGCCAACTGGAAGTAACTTATACGGGAAAAATTAGACATTTTCAGTAGTTTCGACCTTTATCTTTAGAGTAATACTGCACACACTCCAACCACTATGGTTATATAAGAAACCTTAAAAAATCGTCAAAAAGTTCTAAATTTTTTGTTCGCTGTTTATGGGTTTTCTAAGATAATTATTGTCTAAAAAATTCAAAAATAACATTTATTTTACGATCGGTCTATTAGTTTTTGAGATATTGCATAAAATACAACCGCAAAATCGGCCCCTGGACCGGATTTTTAGTGATATCTCAAAAACTGCGCATCCTATCGTTAAATAAATATTATTTTTGAAATCTACGTATAAAACTACCCTTAAAAACATAATTATTTTTTAAAGTAGATGGAAAAATTTTTTTTCGAATTTTTGCAATTTTTTAAAGGGGTACCCCTTTGAAAAAATCGAGAAAATCCAAAAAAATTTTTTGCTCCCGATTAAGATGAAATATATGTTCTAAGATAGTTTTGACCCGCAGATTTCAAAAATATCATCTATTTAACAATCGAATGCGTAGTTTACGAGATATAGCAAAAAATTCGATCCACAGACCGATTTTTTGGATGTATTTAAAACAATATCTCAAAAGGACTTTTATACTACCACAACTTTTATAAGGTCATTGTACTTTTGAAGCCATTATTTAATATGAGATTTCAATAATTTCAAAAAAAATATTATTACATAAAATATGGGACACATAGACATAGTATTTTGAAAAAAATATTACTTATTTCACACTTGAAAAATGATATATTATAAAAAAGACTGTTATGGTCTAAAAGAGTCTCTAATACTTGGTACAAAGAATTTAGTCGTAAATCAAAAACCATAAGTAAAATAAATAATTTATGTTAAAAACTGGCCATTTAATGGAGCCGCACTCATAGAGTAAAACCCATAGTTCAAGAGGATATTAAAATTGTGTTCCTCAATCGCTTTACTCACAATCAAAGTTCCTTTGCGTAATCAATAAAGATAATGCAAATTTTTTTAAAGTATCCATTTTTTCACGTTTGAAACTTAAATTATACCAATTTTCCACTTCAAAAATAAAATCAACACACTAAAAGCTAGATAAATTTTTCGAATTTTCTTTGCAATTATCCTTTAACTGTCCCCAGAGCCTAGCGATCATAGCAATTACATTTTTTATAGTTAAAAAGTTGAGTCAAGGATCTATGGGACCTAATGGACCGATTTTGCTCATTCACAATCTTAAACATCCTTTTTATGTTTAGAATACGTCCCTAAAATTTCAACTCGCTATTTCTTCTAGTGTATGAGGTATCATGATGATGGATGAACGGAAGACAGACTTTGTTAGTGCCGAACTTTTAATTAATAAACTCTGATATATTGTATAAGTCAAGTATAAAAATATACAGAGTAAAAATGGATTATTCAGTTTACTGAAATTTTTTATTTCCATTTCCAAAAATTTGTTTGACTTAATCGCTATTGAAAATAATAATTAATGTGCGACTCGTGCATATTGTGATATAAAATACCTACCACTAAGCGCAAAGAGATAAAGCATGTAACAACGAACGAATCCATATGTCTAGACATCAAGTTCAGAAATGAGATGAGATTTTAATATAAATAATATTTACTGTACCTACATTGATTAGTTACTGCTTGCATGAATGCAGTCAGTATGCACACATCATTTTGAGCATAAATTTACTTATAATATGACCAATTTCTTGTACATTTGCATACAAAAGACTTATAACTCAAAGATTTTACAACAAAGTTTATGTTTATTTAGATTCAGTATTGAAAAAAATAAATTAATTAATAAATAGAAAAGTTGTTGGCAAATTAAAAACAAACGCAAGTAAGCTTAAGGGTAATTGATTTTCGTCCACACAATTTTTTAAGAAATTCGATATCTGAAACATATTTATATTTGATTTTTTTAGAAAAAGAGCTGAGCCAGCTGTCTCTAAGCAATTTGTAAATTTTTCAAGTAGAAATTTTTGATTGGCTTGATTATACATTGCTTAAAAGCATTTTCCTCTGCGAAAATTTCCATTACGCCTGTTTAAAATTGAAAGATATGCAATCTTTGTTAATTCAAATAGATAATTGCATTACAAGTTTTTTCCTATATTCGATAATTTACTTTCCAACAATTCATTTTTAAAATTATTATCCAAATATCTGCCTTAAAAAAGATTCAATACGCCTTACCAAATTTTTTTTTAAAATCAAAGTTGTAAAGGTATATTTACATTATAGTAATTATAGTACTATAAATATTACATTAAACTCCTTGATTGCAGTTTTTTTCGAGATTAAAATGTTCTTTTTACAAAGAATGGAAACACATTAAGAAATTTAATTTAACTAAACTGTATGATTTAAAAAATAATAATTTTATAAAATTTTGTTTATTTTACAATTTTATTCAAATTATCTTTGCATATTAAAAATTAATGATTGATTACTCAAAAAAAAAAAAAAAGAATTATTCAAAATTGAGTATAATATATACACTAAAATTATTTACAACAAACTGTATAAAAATACATAAATAATAAATATTCAACATCCTTTTTTGTGCTTCATATTTAACTATAATATGATTTATTATATTCCAACAAGATTCACTCCTACACGATATTCATAAATAAAAATAATTGCCTAATTTAAAACATAACATTTATTCTTCTTCATTTTAGTTTTATTTTTGTGTACTTAATAAAAATTGATCTCAATTTGTTTTCTTAAATATTTAAATGCTAGAAGAAACACGTTGAAAACACTTTTGATATGTGTACCTCCAAACTTGTTCAAACAAAGTTACGAAGTCAAACATTGTGTTCCAAGCATTTCCCTCAATACCTTTTCTGACAATCCGTTGCCTGAGCTATTATAAAATATTATTAATGGTATATTTGACAATTAATTTTTTGCGAATTTCACATATTTTTAATCGGACAGAGAACATTACTGATACATTGCCTTATTATACCCAAAAAATATTTGAACATCATCTTTCTGATTAATAAATAATAAAATTTGATGATACCTGTTGTAAGTTCTGTTAAAGTTTCTGTATCGATTTGTTTTTAATGGCTAACAATATAAAAATGTTAATAGATAGTAATAAAAATACATTTTATAACATATTTAAATAAATAAATAAATAAATAAAAAAACTTCTATTATAAATAAAATATCTGATATATAAAAATTTACTTTTAAAGCTATACATTAGTATCATCATTAAGTTACTTAAATTGATATATTGTTTATTGCTTAAGTTTTATAGTCTTCAAAATGTACTTTGTGTAACGAAACATAAGAGCGATCATAGTTTATTGTCAGGTTAATTAGAATACCGTATCATTAGAGATTGCAGGTGATCAATAACTTTATAAACACAACATTGAAATTCATTTAGTATAGAAGTTAGCAACGAAAAATTATATAGAAACGAAAAACAATTTTGAAAAATGTCAGACATTACCAAAACAAACAACCTTTCTTCTTGCCACCCTCTGCATTTATGTGTCTACTTCGCAGATACAAAGATATATTTCGTAATGGTTTTGAAACTTTGAAAGATTCTACTGAACCGTATCTTTACATCAGATCTTGGAATGCAATTTTTAGAGCAAAAAAACTATTACAAAATTAAATTAATCAAAAAATATCACAAGTAAATAAAATTCTTGAAGTTCATCAATTATTATAATATCTTTTTTAATAAATCTTTAAATTTGATAAAAATCAGAACTAATAAATCACACCTGTGTATGAACTCAGTAGCTAGAATAGCACAAACATGCATGGAAATAATATCAAAACGACACTGATTTATTAAAAAACATAAAATTATCAAACTAATATCATTTTTCTCATTATTATTACGAAACTTTTGTTTAATATCATAGCTGCTATTATGACAGTTTTTTAATATGAATTTAAAAAAAAAAAAGTTTTATTCAAACAGGTTTAAATCATTCGTCTATTATTCTATATATCGAAAAAAATCTATTTTATCCTAAAACCATATCATATATTCCAATCAAACAATAAAAAAAATATTTTTTTAATAATTTTTTATTTTTATTATTGTTAGTTATGATCTATATCAAAAAAAAGTGTTCATTGAATTTTATTCATCATAATAAACTGCCAAAAAATACCTTGTGGCCAAATTTATTATTTTCTATTCAAATAAAAATAAAAAACGAAAGGATAAAAATTAAAAAAAAAAAATCGTTATATCTAGGAGTTTAGTAAATATTTTTATAAATTTATTTGAACAATAAGTGATTTTTTCTTTCAAGCATACATAAGATGAATTTGTTAGATTATAATTTGGGCTCTAATATACCTGAATCTAACACATTTTGTATTGTTACTACTTTGAAACTGAGCAATAATAAGATAAGTGAATTTTTCTCTAAAAACATTGTTACTATCCTTAAAATGTCCTTTTTAAATACTCGTTTTTGTATAATAACTGGAATAAAAGAGATATTAAGTTTCTGTAGCTCTCTTTTACAGCCCTCTAATTCTCTCATCCCCAATTTAACCCTCTACACCTGATTAAATTTCTTCTAGCTCTGTGGTTAATAACAAACCTTGTAGTCTTTTTACGAGTATAGCAAGTTTGGTGACGTTTTAATAAAGTACATACACAGACCAATATTTTGTGTACAATATTTTCTTTTATTATAGTAATAAAAGAACGACTAAAAATGAGCGACTTATAAATTTAGGGCTATTAGTACCATTAAAAGACAGATAAAAATGTTAAAAAATTGCTTGTAAAGATGAACATAAAAACTTGGGACCAATTACCATTGGTAGTTATACAAATCAAACAAATTTTGTAATTGATGGCAATAAAATGATTTATAAAAGTTTTTAATTTAAAATTATTTTCTACTTTTTATATCAAGCACAATTTCTAAAACTAGTGCCCACATAGATGTATATAATCTAATATTTATTATATAAATTTATTTGAACAATATCTGATTCTTTCTTTGAAGCATACATAAGATGAATTTATATGTGATCCAAGGATTAACTTAAACAAAGTATTTTTTCGAAGCTGCTACTGTATTTCCAGAACAACAACAACAACAAAAAATAAACTACCTTGGATATTTTTAAAGTCTTTTGTTAAAACGTCAACTCTTTATTATCCAAACTTTATATTAAGTTGTTAGTTATTTTTTTTTTATTATTTAACTTCATCAAATGATTTTTATATTGAATTAAATTTTTGTAGATAATCTTTCAAGGTTAAATGTTTTGATCCATATTTATTTTTTCGTTGCGAAATATAAAAAAAAAATAAAGATTTCAGCAATATATCTTTTGAAATTATAGAGTTGTATATGGGAGCATATTGTTTGCGATATGCGTCGTCCCACTGTGAATTGTGAGATATATATTTGTTATATGAACAAAAACGAGACCACCTACAATTTATTTATTCACCATAATTCAAAATAAATTTTAATATTTTAATCGGAAATTCTTAAAATAATACCGTGTTTTTGTTTTTTTTTTTAAATGAGTTTTTAATAGAGCAATCAATCAATAGATAAATAATGGGGCTTATATCGTTTCAATAGGATAAAATAACAAATAAAAATTATATCGTTTCACCACAATAAGGCACAAGCACAGTTTGATACATATTTAAATAAATTGAAGGATATTTAGTCTCCAATTTTGAATGGATATCAAGGCAAGAATCAGATATATAGCGCACATATAAATAACAAATCTATAAAATTAGTAGTTCTGTGAGATGTAGACTTCACTCAGAAATTATAAAAAATCACGTCTTTCCTGGTAACACAAATGGTTAAAGATTCAAAAAAAATCAAATTCAAATATTTCCTATCTTTTCTGATCATTTCATTTCACATTGATTGTTAAAGATCGCGTCTTCCTAGCTTGCATAAAAGAAAGATTTTCTATAATAGGACTGGAGAAGGGTGATTAAAAAAAAACTTATACTAAGCCTATTTTTTCTCATCATATCACGTCGCATCCAAAAAACTCATCCACGTAGCTTGGAAAAGAAAAATTTAGCATTTTTGGTGATTTACAACGAAAGAATAAAGGGATTCAATAATTAGTTTTCCTATTTCCCCTAGTCATGCCATTCGATTTTCCATCAATTGAAAAAATTCGGATCTTTCTAATATGTATAGAATAAGGTTGGTAGTTTTAGAGATTTTACACAAAGGTATTGAAATTTTTCCATAATCTATACAATAAAATTTCTGAATGTGATAAACGCGTTTCTCAAGTTCCATCAAAATTGAATAATGTGTTCTAAAGTTACAGGGAAACAAACATACATAGACAGATCGAGTTATTTTGTTGTTTTTACCTGAAAATTAAATTTAGTGTTTTATTTGTGACTAGTTTTCTTTTCGAAGTTGTGATTTCATTGCCTCTGGGGTTACAATTAAGTGTCATTTCTAAGATTAGGAAATCACTACAACATTCCGTCTTTTTAGAAACGCTTACCTACCGTAAGTAAGAAAGTGTTTATCATAGGAGATGTGCGTATAAGGTCAGTGAAAGGCCAAATCAGATTGATGATCGGAAAATGGGATGTAATTAAAATTGTACCTTACACTTGAATTTCGATTGACCTAAGTTACACTCTAATTAGTAAATATTTATATACCGTTTCATCGGCGTCTTATTGATAGAGGAAAATTCAATACTATAAAATAAAGTACTAGAAATAACTTGATAGCATTCGAAAAATATAATAATTTTTAATTTTTCAACGTTGGTACCTCATTTCGATACATACTCTTTTTAATTTTTTATTGAAAATTCATTATAAGCTTTAATTGAGCTAGAAAATAAAACTGAATTTTTCCCCCTGAGCTATTTACCTATTTCGATTTGTAAATTTTTAAAAGATTTAGGCAGTTAGGATTTATATTTTAAATTCAATGCCTCGAAATTTTACACAATTAGTTGGTATATAATGATCGGTTCCACAAACCAGATTAGAAAAATCATTATATTCAATCTATCTCCACCCTAAAATCCCCTACAAATTACTTTCTTACAATTGTATATTATTACTAAAACAAAAATTAAAAAATGATAACCCACAAATATTGAATTATAAGGAAATTGATCACCTACTGCCACAGAAAATAAAAAATAATAAAATATACATAAATACTAATAAATACGTTACTATTAAAAAAAAAAAAAAATACTTTATACACATAATAATAATATAACTGTTTATATTACATACATTATTATTACATAGGTATAGTACAATGTACATGTAGTAAGTATAACTATCTATCTTATATTATCTATTACCTAGATATGTGAAACGTGAACAAATAATGTGTAGTGGTATGTCATTACAATATCTATTTAATACTTAGGTACTTATAATTTAAGAAAAACCTACTATATTGTATTAAAAGTACTATCTATCTATTCATTACATTCGTATATGTGACAAGATGACCTACAAATTTATAATTTTACTAGCCATACTCAACATTGCTCTCAAATTTCAATTGTGTAAAAGCTCTGTATCAATTTTACTTCCAAGAATTTTAAAAATTGTTATATATGCCTTCGTTTTGGAACTTTTTAAGCAATTTTTACTTCCGAGTCCCGTTACAGCGATCGAAATTCGATCATAATCTCTCAAAAGTAAATTTCACTGCCTTGAAATCAACTACACAGTTTCAATAAGCATTTTGTCAAGATTCGAAGTTCGATATACACGGGAAAACAAAACTACTTTTTAGGGTAAATGTTGGTGTCTCCGTTAATATATTACAATTTATTAAATTTAAATTATTGATCAGTGAGTTGACGGTGCAATTCAAAATGTAATGTTGAATTTACGAAATTGTTTTAAACCATTTTTTATGAAGCTTTTACAGCTAACTAATATTTGATGCGCTGTACCAACGCCCAATTTTAAAAGTAAGCTGCTTTTCTTTCTATTAAATAAAAGCTTGTCTATGTTTTTAACAAATAAAAATACTACATCAATTTTAAAACATCCAGTAATTGTTTAGATGAAAATTAGTTTTCTCTAAATGAAGTTGAATATCTTTAAGGCTTTCCGGTATTCTAAGAAAATTACAATAATATAGTCGAGTATGAAACTATTGTAATTTTTGTTTGTTTGTATACATGTCTATTTTCCAAATCAAACACTTCAAAACTTCAAAAGATTAAATTAAGTTTGTAAGTGTAATAATTACAATTTACTTACAAAATTATATTAAATTTAAAATGAATTGTACAATATTACTAAAATACTATATGGGTGATTATACCAAGAACCAAAAAATCAACAATCAACGAGTTGAAATAATGGAGTATCCTTTATTCAATTATTGACTATCGGTTCCGTTTCTTTCGGGTATTCTATAAGCCAACTAATATAAAACAGTTTCGATAAATTAATGTAGATTTGTGGTTTCAAAATTTGTTTGGTACGAAATAAGAACGTAATAGAGATAGCCCAACGTGATTTGGAAATTTTTCATCAACTATACAAACTTTTGGTGTTCGGAGGCCTGGGGTTTTTTATGTGAAAAATCCTCCATTAGTCCATTAATAATTATTAAGTTCTAATACGTTTAGATGAGAACTCTTATTGTAGTTGTGTGTGTCATTCGATCCAAGAGACAGATTTAGGTTAAGAGCTTAAATTTTTGATCAACAACAGTCATAACTACAGTAATTTTTTACTTACACGTTCTATAATTTGATTTTAAAAAAAAACAATCATAATTTTAAGACTATTTTTTGTTGATTTCAATTTAGTTTTATCCTGTTCGTTACAGTTTGAATTTAATGAAATTTTGGCTATTTATTTATTGATATATAGGCATATTTATTATACATTTATCATTTGATTGAGATTTGATAACATTAAAGGGCTATACGCAGTTATAAGGCCTAAAAAACGTTTTTTTTTTTTGTACGAGTATTTTATTTTACAAAAACTGAAAGTGTCACTGTTGAAAAGTGAGTGAAAGACCTGGTGGTCTTCTAAAAAAGTGGTGTTAAAATTTCAAACTGACAGATTGAGCCGTTTCTAAGAATTCTTCATCACCCACTTGGAAAACATAGTTTATAGCGAAACGCGCTTAAACTTTCTGAAAAAATTGATATTTTTTAAATTCTTACTCTTTCTATTACTATTCTTTTGATTTAATGATCTCACACAGAAAACGCCATATTAAAAATTATTCTAAGTTTAAAATCAATGTTAATGCCTTACATACTTTTATTGCATCAACCACCTTAATATATAGGTAGCTAGTGATGTCTTGTTTGTTGCTTGTTGAACGTGAACTTAGTAAGTGTAGTATCAATATTACAATAGTCAAAGGTATATAATGACTTCCGGTGGTTCCACAGACCGGATCTTTGTTAGATGGGGCTACTATCATCGACGACTGAATGCAGGAAATATGCACATTGAATATGTAGTGTAGATCCAGTCGACCTGTAATATAATAAATACCTATATACTGTTGCACTACTCACCTTTATATCACAAATATAAATTCTAAAATACAAAGAGAAAAATATACGCTTGTATAATACTCTCTTTGTCATATGAATAAATCTACTTGTTTTTGAAAATACGATTTTTATTTGAACGTTAATAAGAGAGAAGATTTATATCTTTAATAGTATTTTTGTTTATGACTCTCTTTGTTTAATGGTTATAAGCCAAAAATAAAGTTGAATAGAATGATTGAATAAATTTAAAATATAATTTGTATGTTTCTGGTAATAATTCTAATTTATTGATACATTTTATGATATATTTTAAATTAGAATTAAGGACCCACCTTTGATTTGCATGAATTAACAATGATATTTAGATTCAGTTAACAAAGATTTTAATTAAATCTTAAAATTATTTCCTTCATTGTATAAGCTGTAGTGTTATTGATATCTCAAAAAATAAAACAGAATAGAATACCACCACCAGAATCAAGATTTACCGGGAATGCATTAGCTCCCATAGCAATGAGATTAATATCTGGAGTAAAGAAAGTTTCTAGCAGTTCTTAGAAAGATACAAATATTTTTATATTTCGTGTGTAGTGGATATTGTATTATAATAATCTTTATGCTTCATTTATATTGTTGATTCCCAAATTGAGTATTAAGGATGCTCAACGTATCATCAATTAGAAATTAATCGCCATATCTTTCGCGATTTTCTGAGATAAGTACCCGTTTGAAAAAATCCAGTAAAAAAAGGTTGTTTAAAATAATTGTGCCTCAAAAAACTCAAAAATAATATGCATTTATCAATAATGACAGTTATTTCTCAGATAACGCTGGAAATCCGATTCAAAGATACTTTTTCAATGTCTTGAAAACGAAATACGCAATCTTTAAGTGAGGTAAGTTTTTGTAACTAAAAACTAAAATTAAAATTAAAAACAAAAAACAGAAATTGTGAACGTTTTGGAAATTTTAATAGTAATAAAAAATTAAAATCAATTCACCAACAGCGGGTTGAAAAAATTAATTTTGAAAAAAGACTATTTAATATGCCCTAGCATCGTAGAACTTTTAGAATGTCTATTACTTTGGAGATTAAATGAAGATATTTCTACACAAAACCCTTTTTTAAGCCACAATCTCAAAGAGAAACTTCCTTTTTTTTCTTTGCAATGGTCCCATTTTAAGCACAGTTACCTTCATCCACTATTGATATTAAGAGTCAAAATTGAGATGGAATAAAAAAAAAAAAAAGATAATTCATTCCTTCCCTGTCTCAAATTTTGTATGATATAAAACCGTTAAAACCAAATAATAGATAATATTGCATATTTTTTATTAAAAAATATTATTGAACCCACAGGATATTTAAAATTGAATTCAATAATATTTTAACAATAATAATAAAAAGGATGTTTTATTTGAATTGTTATTATCAAATACAATTTTATTTTGGATTGCATAACTGTAAATAATTGAATTTAGATTGTGACCATTTTCGGTGTGTTATCACACCGTTATAGAAATAGTTTTATAAAGTATTTTAATAATGTTTATTTTTGGTAGAAATATATAGTAAATTGTTGTCTATTTCATGTATAATTATAAATGTATTTAAAGGTATTTAGTAGTGAATACAGTTTAGTGGTTTTAGAATAGAACTATGTTATCTGTGTATGTTATTATTACAGATTAACGAGCCATGATACTAAATATTCTATTATTATTTTGGTTATAAACAAATTGTTTTAATGTATACTCAAATTCAAATAAACCGATCGAACTGAATGCTGATTTATTACAAAATATCCAATTTTTATGATGTTTTCAGGTCATTTATTAGATATAAGTTTTATATCTAAGAAAAACTGATTAAATTATAAAAATATACATAATAAAAATTGTGTGTTTTGTTAATTTTAAATGAATATGAAACATTCAGGTTGGTACGTTTTTTCTTTTATTTGAGTATATATGTGTTACACATATTTTAACGTATTCAGATGTAGGTAGATGTATTTTTAATTTTGTAATTAATAGGCTTTTATAAAATGATTATATAGTACAAATAATTTAAGCTAAAATATATAGGACATTATTTAAAAACGGGGTACCGTTAAGATAGAAAATAAATGTTTTGTTTCTCAAGTCGTTGCAAATTTTTAATTGAGATATGTGTGTCCATCGTTTCGTCTGCCCCTTTCCTTCGAAACTGGAAAGTGATAGAAGGAGTTGCAATTAGTGGCGTAAAAAATGTATTCTTGAGTGAGGAAAATCAGTACATTTAATTTCATTATTCAATTTAAATATAATATCCATCACATGTTATTACAATTTGACATAAAGCGAGTTGACTACCAAGCAAGCAATAACAGTTAAATAAACACTCTAATATAATTTGTAAATAATAAGATAAATAATTATATGTTTATGCATAATTTAATTAATGTTTATTTACACTTATATGTATACCAAAAGAACTAATATATCACTCACAAAATATAATGTATTGTTCAAGTGTAGAAAGCACAAATATACTATGATGCATAAATAATAGATAATCATGACAATATACAAAAAAGAAAAAAAAAAATTATTTATTAAAAAACTTTCTATAATAATTATACAAGCAATATGTATATATTTTAAATATTTGTATTTGATAAAAAAATTAACATTAATACAGTGTGTGTTTTGAGAAAATTGGCTTGCTATAATTAGTCGTCATTGAGATAATTTACTTTAAATGAGCGAAGAATAATAATATCTCTTCAGTCTAGGTTCAACTTAGCTGTGTGTTTCATTGAAAAGAAATAGGCAAGAGATGCAAAAATATTTCCTCAAACGCTTTCGCTGTGATTAGAATTGATCGTAAATTTATTTCAATGTTATTAAAATTTTCTTTTATTCATTTTAATGGGCATCCTTTTCAAGGGTTTTAGAGAAAAACAAGCTCACGAAGCACTCAGATCTTTAATCATGACCTCTGCAGAGGCTTTCGCAGTGAGAAGAACAAAGAAATAATGGCTCATCTCTTATTATGGTAATAATGATATTATGGCTCAGCTAATCTCCTTGAAGTAAAATGCATCGACAAAGCTTCTCAATCCCACCCGATTTTCCACCAACGCAACCAGTTAATTCTAGATTTGGCCTTGTTGAGAAACTTCCCTTCGAACCAAAAGCTGTCACTTTGTGCATTGTGTCGTGGGCGAACCGGATAGATTTCATGATAAGAAATTACGTATGATATTGTTTCAAATCTGTCAAAATATGTGACTGATTCATTTCCATTTTCGGCGGTAGTTAAGTTAAATATAGAAACTTTTTGTCATTTTTCAAATTTCACTGCCATATAATATAACCGATTATAGATTTGAGATGTAACACACCTCCAACCGGGACTCATTTCTCATGCCAGTGATAAATTGCAATAAGAAGAGAGACACATATTGACCATTTTTTGTCAATTCTGACGCCTTTAAGTATGTTGAAGTCTTGTCTCTTAGCTGTAAATGGTTTGCATTGTAAGGGGCGTTTGTCAAGTGACCTTTATGAAGCTATAACAATGAATCTTACATCGTTACTATGATTAGATTCTAAAAATGTAAAAGGTTTAGAAAAAATTTTATGAGAGTAATTGAAAAATTAAAGTTAATTATTGTTTTTGTCTAGTCTTTTACACAACCTGTAAATGAATGTAAA
The DNA here is from genome assembly GCA_020423425.1 of Chrysopa pallens. Taxonomy (NCBI): domain Eukaryota; kingdom Metazoa; phylum Arthropoda; class Insecta; order Neuroptera; family Chrysopidae; genus Chrysopa; species Chrysopa pallens. Next base: position 59,587,703 of record CM035594.1, read on the forward strand.
TTTCAAGTTCAAAGATCATATAAAGAAATTTTATTATGTAGTTTTAAAAAACTTAATGTGAGTGTTAATTGTATACTTGCTAAGTAAAGTGAAATTAATAATAAAATTTAATAAAATATGGTTATTAATTTATCAATTTATTTAATTTGATTGTATATTATTATCTTTGCCAAATGCAGCCGACATTTACGAACAAACATCTTTATATACCTAATGTGTGATTTTTATAAAAATATTACTTTTTAGAAAGTTCATTCAAATTATTTAATTTATTGTTATGATTTTTTTTTTTATGTATTTACTGAAAATATAGCAAAAAAACTTTTTAAATTTTAGTTCATTATTCTTTACACGGGTCTCTAAAATTTAAGAATTAATTTTGCGAACTAGTTAGTTAGTTTGTGCAAACCGTCACCAAATTAACGAGTAACATCTCCGCAGAGAATCATTACAACTAGCTAATTCATACTGATGATGAATACTTTGTAGTCGAAATATGTATTTATAAAAATACAAAATAATTTGATCTAGGAAATTGGGGCAAAAAATCGAAATTTATTCTAACATGACATGCTCAAAGTGATCATTATAGTGGAATACTAACAAATCAGTAGCTGAAAATATTTCAAATGGCGTATGTATTGCGCTACATAAAATAATTTCTAAATAAGGAGAAAATAAATAAAAAAAATTATCTAAGGATTATACACAGCTTAAAACAATTATAATTTTGGACTAGAACAGCTTTCAAGTATAAGTTATGAGTTGGGTTTTCAAACATGGCCTAGACCTGATACCGTTAATATCTCAGACATACATAAAAATGTTTTAATTCTGAATCATTCTTTTATGATTATTACCACAAAGTACGTGATTTAAGTACATTATTATTGTTTAGGTTTTTTACTTCAAATTATAATTTCCGATAAATAATTTCGATTAATTTTTGTGACTAATAAACTTTGATTTTACCTAGAGAATGAGAAGCTATCTATATACGTGTACATTTCTACAGATTGTGATTTTGCTACCAGAGACAGGCTCCCTATTTTGCCCTTTTCCTGTAGATCAAAGGTAAATCATTACTTACACTATGAATTAATTTACGTTAAGATAGTGAAAATAATAATTGAATATGTAAAAATGTCGATGCAATAGCTATAAAATAAATTATGAGGGGTTTTGATTACATAAATCCAATATTCGTAATATGAGTATCAACCTCAAATAAAATGTACGCTTTGAAAATATAGGCCAGTAATATCAGATAATACTATACATAATTTTCGGTTTCTATTTCATAAACCCAATATTTACGCAACATTTTCCGATAGAAAATTTGATTGATGCGATGTATTAAATCGATAAAAATTTATCTAAAAAAAAATATATTCCCATTTAGCGTATAAAGCATATATCAATGGTATCCTGCCTGCTTATACGATATTTAAATAATGACAGAATTTGTATTTACTTTTTAATCGAGAAATATGAACGATATGTAACGGTCGACAAAAAAAAAATGTAGTAAATTTCAAATCAATTTCCTAATGTGTATTAAAAGACTACGTATAATATTTATTATTTGTTGCATATTTTATTTATTTCAAAAAATTATTTCAAAAATATCCGAACCGAAGAAATATAATTTTACGCATTGCAGTGAGATAAATCTCTATTTAATGCCATTCAAGGTATACATTTTATATATCAATTTTTCTTTGCGTGTAATTGAATTGTGTATCGTCCAATATTCGGTTTTTTTAATCCAATATTATTATTATTTTTTTCTGGCTTAAGCTATTTTCAGCTGTGTAACCATTAACCAAAGGGGATTATTATTATTTTTAACAGTACACAGTACTGCTAGGTGGTCACCAATCCAAATACTGACTGTGACTGTTGTTGCTTAACTTTATAGATTGGCCAATGTAAGTAATTATGTTACGTCAGTCTGAGGTCTTTCAATATTATTATAAATGGAAAATTGTAAAATAATTAAGAGTGTTATTATAGATGATAGTGTATTTAGACCCATAATGTATTTTGAAGTGGATTTCGTTTCGGAAAACAGACATCTGTATTAAAGACAATCGCTAATGCAATATTCTATTTATTAGTACGAATAACTCAAATAATAATTACAATCTATAATAATTACAATTTGTGCTAGCTTTGCAACAACGCTAGACTAAAATTAATATACTCTAACATATTGTAAATTGTTTCAATTCAACAATTATAATGATAACAAAATAATATTCAATCGAAATTTGTTGAAATGAATTTTGTAATTCACTGGATTGCATCAATATTTTAGTTGTTTTAATGACCATTTTGGAAAATGCCTGTACAGAGATGGTGTACGTACCTACAGTGATTTGATGAAGGATTGTGTGTTTATATATCTAAAGATACACACATATTCATATAGATAGATAGATATATGAAGATATTTATTGTATTATATATGTATTTTATATTTAGTATTGTTCAGTTTATATATATATATAATAGGTATTTGTTTAAAATTGTAAACGCGGTATGCATGTTTATCAGTTGAAATTTCCGGCACAGCTCATAATAAACTACACATTCTGAATAAAAAATTAATAACAATATGTATATGTAGTATGTATGAATATATTACCTATATGAATGATACCGAGAGTATGATAATATTGTATACCAATGCATAAAAATTATTATTCGTATTAGTTGAAACACGTTGAGAAATCATCGTAAAAATTTTACTTTTAAATATCTCAAATTTTTCTACTCCCATTTTATCGACTTTTATTTATCAACTAAATATTTCTACTTTAACATTTATTGACAGAAATTTTTGATATTTCCTGAAATTTTCCACAATAAACTAAGATTTTTTGAAATACGATGAATGACGATAAATATCGTTGTGGAAAAACAAGTCTTTTTGGTCTTTAAATTCTTGAGAGTAGGCATCTAGTAATAAATAACACACTTTGAAAAACTGTATGTCCATCAGAATTTTAAAAAAAAAAATCCGAAACAGTATAATCGCACAAATGTGAAAGGCATGAAAAAATAACTCTTTATATTTTTTAATATTTTGTATTTTTTATACAACGAAAAAAAAACATACGGATCCAAACATTTAACCTTGAGAGATTATCTACAAAAATTATAATTCAAAATAACAATTTTTTATAAAATTTTAGATATCAAAAGTATTCGAATAACTTTATACAACGTATAGATAATACAGAGTTGACGTGTTGACAAAAGGCTATAAATTCAATCAAACTATTTTTTATGGGATGTTAACAAAAACTTCGTTTAAGTTAATCCTTACATCACATATAAATTCATATTTCATTTGCTTCAATGAAAAAAAATCAGTTATTGTTCACAGTTTTTACAATATTCAGACATTTCTGCACTATTTTTATCGTGATTTCAACTCTATTATCTCGTATTTCATGATAATAAAAAAGAGTTTTTGTATTTATATTATCTTGAAATTTGCCATTTTTCGCTAAAGTTGTGAAGATAATAATATGTTGACGGATTTAAAAAGTATTAGAATTCAATTATAAAGCAAATAAATTAAACAATCTTTTCATTTGGTTTATATCTGAAACGATATGTTGTCACCACATTCCAACTGTGACCTGATCAAATGGCAGTATAGCCTTAGGTGATTCTAGGCGTACTCAACAATTGATCTATATAGCAGTCTGTTTTCGCAATAAACTGTCATCCTTCAATCTTCATAATTTGGAGATCACCTGTAGTATTATCCATCCATCTGATTTTGGACCTCCCTCTTCTCCTTGTGGTTTAAGTTTTTTAAGCACGTTTCAAGGCATTCGAGAGTCATCCATGCGTTATATGTAGCCAAACCATTTAATTCATTGTGCTTTGATAAAACGGACAATATCTTGATTTTGCAAAATGTTATTTATCCCCGTGTTGTTTCGGATTATCCATTTCTTATTTTCTATCACTCCGCCATATATCTTCCCAATTACCTTCTTTACGAATCTTCTTAATCTTTGCTTATCATTGTAAGTCAGCGTCTATGTTTCTCCGCCGTATGCCACTACTAGACGAATTAGTGACTTATAAATTTGCATTTTTGCTATGTGATTTAATAGTTTGCATAGTAGGTCCTGCAACAAGCTTGTATACGATCTTTGAAGGATGTTAAACATTGCACATTGGTGTCGATCAGGTTTTTAAGGTACAAGAAGGATATTCGAATTGTATTTCTATGAATTCTGAATATCTGGACTTCGAGTTTCTAGTTTGTAATATTTTATGCATCTGAAGACAGCATACATCGGACAAAATACAATCATGAAAAAATGACTTTTGATGGCATGATTTGTATCTATTTATGTGTAAATAAATTTGTTGTTTTCAGTTAAAATGAACTGAATTATTAATCTCGAAAATGGTAGATAATTAAAAAAAGTTTATATGATATATGTATATCTGATTTCATTACTCAAAAATATGTATACTACATCAATAACGCCAAAGGACACGTAAATACAAAAGTTGATAGCTGTATATTTGTTTGCTTAATCAACGTGTACCTATGTTAGGTCTAGAGGACGAAAACACTCATTGTACGTTTGATTTCATCTTCTTCTAAATGCCACTATTTTTTTACAGCCAGATAACAAACATAAACGCATGTAATCTCTAATTTAAGACCCCCTCCCCCACTGACGTAACGTAATTTCCGATCTCAACCGATCACCAAAGTTAAGCAACAACAGAAACAGTCAGAACATGGATGGGTGAACATCAAGGATTGCTGTGTACTGTTGTATAATTTGAATATATACTCACTGTAGTCACTATATAACTTTAGTAGTAGAAAAAGTTGAGAAAAGTGACATAAAATAAAAAAACTCTAATTTACAAATTTGGTAACAAGGACGAAATAACCGATTGTGGAAATTTCTAAAGTGCATATATGTTTTCTTACATACATTTTGGAGAAAATTTTAACGGAGACTATCATTTAAGATCTTGGAAAAATTGATTCCACTAGCTAATGAAAAATAAAAATATTCAACTAAATATTGAGATCAAACAATAAATCACTCATTTAACACATTATATATATTTTTTTGATGATTGGCAATGATAATATTTGCAATATATTAACGAAACGTTCACTTTATATGAAATTTACAATGTAATCTATTGAATTTTTTATGATATTAAGCATGAGTTATATGTAATTCAGTCTCTGAGTTAATAAATAATATTCATAACTTATTATAAAAAGCATTATATGATTTTAAATTAATTCTAATAATAAATACAATACTTTGTTAAAAATATTTTATCGTAAAAATGCATAGATATTTTTATATTATTGTTTATATAAAATATCATTGTTTTTAGTCACACTTTATGTATAATAAAATTTTGTAGATGATTCATCTAGAATTTTAAAAGTTTTGCAATTTTATTTTATATAAGTTTCAAATTTTTAAATAAAAAAATTTTAATCACGTGTCTATTTCACGTTTCAGGTTGACAATTATACATATTTATTCAATGTTTGTAATTTCTGCTAGAAAATGAATTTTAAAAGAAACAGTTTAGATTTTTCAAAAATCTTTCACACAATATTTCTGGATTTAATAGAGCAGCATTAATGGAAAATAATAATTAGTAAAAAAATTTTTGCGTGATAGAAGCTGTTCATGGTTTTATAAAAACTCCAAAATGTAACTTATTAAATATTTTCAGATTGGCGTTTAATAATGAATCATAAGTCAAATAAATGATTTAAAACAAACAATTATGTCATTTTTATATTATTTATTATTTTCAATACTAAATAATTACATACCATATTTATAAACTTAGCATCCACCCACACATCAAAAGTATAATCAAATTTGTGTTTTGCTGAGCTAACATTTTTTTGAAAACATTTTTATTAGGTTTTAAAAAGAATCTTTAAGGTAGTACCTGAGTACCTCTGATTTTTTTGTGATCTTACTAATGCATTTGACAACATTGGCCATGGACCTATCAGGAAAAAATATGTCAACATTAATGAATTTAATTCCAAAAAAATTAGCATCTTTCTCTGTGCCCTAAGGATGTCGGGCTCAGATGGATGACTTCCTCAACATCGCTTCCGAAATCCTGGGCTCTACCTATATCACGACTAATATCAGGAATAGTAAATTACTTTTACTATTATTACTTTTACCGAATAAGTATTATTACTTTTTCGTCCAAAGAAAACTTTATTTTTGAGAAAAACTTCGAAAAGCCCTTAAGCCGACATCTCTTATAAGCACACTTCTGACATAAATATTGTGTTTCAAATAGCTGTTGACAATCCATTTTAAGGCCTTAGATATGGAAATTCGCAAGATCGTAATTAAGGTTGTGGACATACCCATCGGGGCCATATTGTTAGATTCGCGCTTACTCCGTGTTGAGATTTTAGAAATAAAATCGAACTCTTTAAATTAAATATAGCTCAGTCGATTTAGATAAATTGAATACACAACCTTAATATAAAACAATAGAAAAAACAATCAAACACAAATTTAAAAATCATGACCAAACATTCATTGAACTGTTTCATTATAAAATTGTTTCAATGTTTTTGTTTTAACATAAATTTATTTACAAAATGTTGTACAAAATAATAAAAAGTTTTTTTATTTATTGATCATTGTTTTTTATATACCTTTAAACAAATGTACCTATTAAAATCTTTCCAAATAGACAGGAAGATTCCTGAGTGATGATTAAAGTTTAATTTTTATTATTTTGAATATATCCTATTTCTGAATTTTTACATGCCTTGAAAATATTTTATTTAATTTTCTATACTTATTCCAATCTTTAATTTTTGTAAAATGTTTGACTTGTTTATAACTAGATTCGTTAATAGCATAAAACATATACAAATTAATAATAATAATATATAGATCACATTTAAATTACAAGAAAAGAAATTTGGTCAATTTTCTACTTCAATACTATCGATTTTATTCCAAATTTTTTATATTTTTCAGATAAATTTTTATATTTGATATGTTTTATATTCGCTTGATTACTGCTGTAAAGTTTTACAACCTTGAAAATCAAAAAATATATAAATTGGAGGCCTTTTTAAAAATCCACTATTTATTTGAAAATCGTATCCATAGTTTTAAGTATTTTGTGTGTGGAGTTTTCGGGTTTCTTAAAAAAATCCTAGTCTATGAGAATTTTAGAACAAAACGATAGAATTTTAGAATAAAAGAATGGACTTTTATTAATATTGGTTTTTTTTTTAACTATTTTGAAAACATTATAATGTAACTGAACGAAATTAAGATTGTAAAATATGATTTAAATGTTAAACATAGGCATTCTAATAAAATTTTCAATTAGCGTTTTTTTTACTGTTAAGAAAGCACTTACAGGGTTATTCGTGAATGATAATTTTTTTTTTTTTCATAATATTTATACTAAATAGCGATGTCATGAAATACCGACATGCATCATAAATATTTGGTCTAAATACTCTTTCTTCATTATATTGTTGTGATAAGATAAATAACTTCTTTTTTTAATGGATGGAGACATTGAAGTGAAGTGGTTACAATTAGAAGTCTGTTTTTGAAAAGACAAGAGACGAGACATGACTCTTATAAACAGAAAATTACTACTTTATGTACAGGGGTTGATACTTTTATGACTAATCACTCATAACATATTAAAAAATGCTTTTTTTTTACATAAATATTTTTGTATATTTAACTTTTTATTCTATTTTTTTAAACATGAAAATAACATTTATTCATTTATATAAATCTCTGTGACATTTGTGAAAAAACATGTCAATTGCACTCACGTAAGATTTGTACAAGATAAATTGATTTTTTTAACCTTAATATACAGGTAAATAAAGTATAAGTCATAAAAGTGTAATTGTTTTAAAAATAGTATGGTGTACAGGAAGTTGCAACATGGCGCCTACTCAATTTTTGTTGTTTTTATTTTATGTTTTAAAATGGGAAAAAAGTAATTGAAAAAAATATAATTCATATTTAGAAAGTTGACATAATTCAAAATAGTGTTGCATTTTATTAAAAAATGTGTATTTTTTTGAAAAAAAGCAATGATTTGACAGTAAATAAACAAATTAATTATTGCATTAAAATTCGAATTGTTTTCTTGTTCGCATTAGTTAAAGAGATAATATTGATGAGTATTCTCACAGGTGGTTACATTCAGCAATCATAATTAAACCAGCCAATAGAACAACAGCATTTTTTTAAACGGAAAATGTTGATTAGATATTTTGGCAGACTTAAGTTACAAATAATGTAAATACCTATTTGTTTTCTGTATAAAAATAATTTAAAAATTTCACAATCCGATAAATATTTTATCTGCTGAAAAACAAAAATGCAATTATTTTTATCTTTAATTAGAAATCCACGGTAATTGCCATTGAAAACCAAAAAAATTGATAACTTAATTGAAAAAAAAAATTGGGATTTTTTCAAAGGAGACCTAAGCTTTCAATATTCAATACAATTTTTTTTTTCCAAAAATTCGATAAAAGTCGTCAGTCATATTAGGTAGCGTTGTCACAAGATTTCCTGAATTGATTTGATCGATTCCTGTCAATTAAACTACAATTTCGTAGTTTCTGGGTACAATCTAGTAAAAAGAATTAACAAACCGAGTAACCTCGTCGTCGAAGACTGATGTCTGGTGAAAAGAATCCAGCGAATAGTATCTAGTGTGGAAAATGGATTTCGACAACAAAAAATTTGTATAATTAAAAAATCCATCTCTATTTTTTTATGGTAGAAAAAAATTAATCTTTATTCTAAAAACATAAACCAATAAAAACATTTAATATGATTTCAACGAAATTATACAAAAATTTTATTAAGAAGTAATAAAATTTTGTTTAAAGTATAAAAAAACTTTGTTAAAACATAAATAAACCATAGAATGTTTGTTACGCCATAATATATAACTTTTTTGTAAAATGATAACAAAATAAAGATTATACTGAAAGTATTAGACCAAACTTTTTACAAAATAAAAAATATAAAAAATAAATATTTCAACAGAAAAGGTTATCTGTGCATTTAATGTAGCAGTCGCCCTTTTTGGTTTATTATTAAAAATAAAGTATTATAATTGATCAAGGGATAAAATCTTTCTCCAAAAATTTGGAGCTTTGCGTTTTGTAGACCGTAGAATTCTTAAATGAAAAAAAAAAAAAAACTAAAGCCAAATCTAATATTTCTACTCTATCAAATCGGAGTTAAATTTTATAAATAATTTTACCCGCTTTTAAAGTGATTCAATGACAAAAGTTTTAATTTCAGATCATATTTCTTCAAATATGATTCAATTTTTACTAAAAAAAAATATCACATTTTCACTCATACAGGTTTCATAATTTGCAGAAAAATCCATGGAAATATGTATTTTCTAAAATATTTATAAGACCATAAAGTTTTCTCATGATACTACAGTTTAATATACCATTTCATATACCAATATGGTAGCGTTGTAAAACTTAGTTTTTGATCTTCTTACACATCCACCATATAATAATATCATCTCTTTCATCCTTAAAAACCATAAAAGTTTCTATTAAAAAATATTTTTACATCACTATTTAAATAGATACAATTTTTTCTGTTTTTATACGAATTTTTGTGCAATTTAATAGATAAATCATTTACTCATAGAACCCAAACGACAATTTTCCTTATTCACTAGCTGAAAATCACTTTTTGGGTCTAGAACACGCATATATAGACATACAGACAACAAAAGTTTATTCTTTGCTAGAATATCTTCAATTGTTCCAAACTATTATGATTTAATTTATCATAGGCATATATAACAATTATTAATAGTATTAAAAAATAAATAAATAAAGTTTTGTGAAATCATTATTACAGATTTTTAGATCCTTTACATTAAAAAAATATAACATTTTACGTTACGAAATATGATATTGTTTGTATTTATAAATAAAAACACGAGATAATGAAATCTCTTTCTAAGTATAATTTTTAATATGTCTTAAAAGAGATGAATAGGGATTTGTTTAGTCAAATGTTTTTTAAGCGAGTTATAATATTTCTTAGTTACTGCTGTTGCATCTTTTAAATCTTCTATGAATTATTATAATAAATTACAATGACAATTGTAATTTATAAATATGAATTAAAGATTTATCAAGACAATAATCCTATAAGTTTGATATATATAAAGAGAGTTCGTACAATATTGAATATATACCTATATGAAGTCGTTGGTCTTAACTGATTTGCATCGTACATAATATTGAATAATATGTGTGTGTCACTGAGATGGACGTGGTTTTGTACTACGCATTTACGTTGTTATTGTAGTTCTAATTTCCACCTCAAAAGCTGGCGAAGTTTTCTTATTTAATATTTATCATTCGATGTACTTAAATTATTAAGAAAATTTAACTTTGAAGAATTTAAACCATTCTAAATACAACTTGAGATTAATTTATGTTATATCTTATAAAACTGAACAATGTTTGTTATTTTCCATAATATTTCAACAGAATTAATTAGCAGGTATTTAAATGATTTTGTTTGAGGCGTTGGAAAATCATTTCCTTTGTTTATGATGAATTGCTTGTTCCTTTCATTTGTTTTATTTCATAGGTTTTTATTTAAAAATATTTTTAGTTGAGTATGTATGTGAATAAACTGATTAAATAATCTTTACATATTGAAAAATATTGTTATTATAACATTTTGAAACACATGAAACTATTTGGATTTATGGACAAAACGTATTACAGAATCTGGTTTGAAATTTATGGAATGCCAAGGATATTGGTGGTAGATACATTTACGCGATTTTAGTAACAATAAAAACCTGTGTATGAGTCCATCTGTGGAGCAAAGGCATCCCTCAGTGACTTCCAATGTTTCTTATTATTTGTCAATCTTGTCCGCTGAACCTTTACATGCTTAACTATGTCATCTCTCAATCTCGCCTCCTTTTTCTTAATGAATGATACGGCGTCCAGAGAATAGCACACAGAGACTACCGATTGTCCGCCAAGTGCCTCACATAATTTGTCCATTACAATTTTAGAGATTAAATATTATCAGTCATTAGTCTTTGATTTTTTTTAAGACTCAAATTGTGTAAACATCAATAATTTACAAGATTTTCTTATTTCAAAATAAAACTGTATTTCGTAGTTAAATTATTTATGTTGATTAATCATAATTAAAGTTGTGATATTAATTTAGTTTTATTATCTTACTTAATGATTTAGAGAAAAATTATATATGTATATATTATTTATAGAGTTTCATTAATTAAAATATTACAATCGAGGAAGAAATTATTCTGTTAACCCTTTTGACTTAGACGTAATGCCTAATTTGTTTTGTCATTAAAAAATAAATAAATAAAGAACTGTATTTAAAGGGTCTTTAATTGAGTGTAGAATATTTGAATGTGTACAAAACACGTGTCAAAACCTTATACATCATAAAGTACAAAATAAATTTTAAACGCTATCAAAATTGTTTATAATCTTTGATAAACAGGATATCTTTTGATTTAATAGTTTTTTAAAATATTTCAAATCAAGTTACTTTATCGCAAAATATTTTTACCGGAAGGATTGATTGCGTGAATTAAAAAAATGTCTGTTTCATTTGTAACAAGTTAATCGTATTTACGAAATCATCGTCTAAAAAATAAAATTAAACTGAATATTAGACGCGTGGTTAATGATCAAAAATGTATGTAAATTACAGTGTTTTAACGAAATAATCACGCTATGGTACAGACGCTAATAAATGTCAAATATTCTGAATGGCATAATGACGATGGGAGGAGAAGTTGATGTTGCATTGTCCGACCTTATTTTACGAATTAATATATTTATTATTTTTTCGGTGATTTTCCTTCACCAAAAAAGAGATATTTAAATACCTCATAATTGGCCACAATAAAACAAAAATGTGTAAAAAAATCGATAAAACCTTTTAACTTCAAAGATTTGAACAGATTCAATTTGAAATGATTCTGGAGTGTGGGTTAAAATAATTCAAATTATCTATTGTTCGTTGATATTATATCTTTTTCACTTCATTTTAATAATTTATTCAATATTTACAAACACTAAAAATTTTTAAAAAAATATTGTCGCGATATCATAAAAATAATATATTATAGGAAATGTTTTTTTTTTTACATTATTCTTCTTTTGACAATAATTTTCGTTTTGATTTATAATACTATAAAAATATTACGTATATTTTTTATACAAACAAAATCAATTCATTTAAAGCTTTTAACACCATTTTATATCTTCCAATTTTCAATAAAATGTTTTTAATGATATCAATAAAATTTGAAAATTCTGCATATAAAAAAGGTTATCAAAGACCATAAAACGTTTTAGATAGATCAATAGACAATTTTATTTAAAATTTTAAAATTTATAGTTAAAACCTGCTTTTAATAAAATATATTAACGCTTTATGTAATGTATTCGAGACGCTTATAGTTTATATAAATGTATTTCATTCGATCAAACCCTGATATATCGATTTTTCATCGATAGTTGTTTTGAATTTGGGATTCAAGTTTAAAATATTAAATTATTACCAACAATTAATGCTGCGGTGCAGGACACAGGTCCACTAATTCTTATATTATATAAAGGGCCATTCTATCTCTTATGATTTTCCTTAAATAAATTGCAGATATAAATATTTTTCCTATTAAAATTTATTCAAATTGTTTGGAGAAAAATGTTACAAACTGATAACGCTAAAATATTGTATAAATGTCGGATATAAAATGAATTTAAATTTTAAACTAATTTTTTTTAATTTAATATTTCTGATTCCGTATGCATTTCACTATGCTGTGCTACTCCAAATTTTAGCTAAATATCTTCACATATGTTCGCAATATTTGAATATGCCTACAAAAAACCCAACCTTCTTTGCATGAATTTATTTCTTTGGGTTGGCAACATTTTTATTGCTTGTTGGTGTTAACAAAAGAAATACGCTATGAACTTTATACAGGTTGAGTTGCTTAAATTAAGTGATATTGATAAGAAATTATGCCTCAATTTACTTTCTTACCTTTATTGTTCTTTTAATTTATAAACCAAATCAACTTACGAAAATGAATTCAATAAACTAAGTTATTAAATTTATGAATTTCAAATTATGACATGAAAATAAATAATCGTTTTTTAAGAAATATTATTTACAAATATCTCAACTATCAATTTCCATTTAAGAGAGTGCTAGGTTTCTCATGAACCCTTCATCCGATTTCGATGAAATTTTGCACATTTATTTAAGTGATAATGGTTTAAATAAGTCGTTACATACTTTTAAGGAATAATACACCATCTTTTCGATGGAAGGGCTTATTGACCTGCCCTCGTATTATATTAAAATTGTTTAGTGAAAAGTTTTCTTTGGACATTACCAAATGACCAGGTACACATACTGTACTTTTATGTATGAAGTATAAAGAAAAAAGAATACAGAATGTGATTTCTGATGTAGGTGTGATGGTGATGACATTAAAATCATAGCAAGCATATTGTTGTAAAGCGCATTATTATTCATCGCACCACAAAGCCATATAATACCCATAGTGAACATTTCTGAATCGATGATGATTGTCGTCGACATCATAGTGTTGTACATGAATGTGTGGGCCATAGTCATCCGTGTTATATTGAATGCATGTACACAATACCCAATTTGCATATTATTTAAATGTGTTTTTGTGTTCTTACTAGAGTAGGTACCCATTTAAAATATCATCTACATTGTTTTTTTAAAATAAAAACAAAATACATGACCGTGAAATGAAAAAAAAAAAAATAATTCAACCCAGAATACAAACCTCTTTAATAACTTTTAAAACACAGTTTGAAAAATTATATTTTATAAAGTTAAACAAAGTTTAATATAATTCAAATTAATGCTTACGAAAGGGGTTCATTCATAAATTTCGTAAAGCGCTTAGACATGGAGGACATACTCAATATTCTTATGCTGGATCTCCTGATCGAACACAAGTTTTTCAATTCGAAATTTAATGTGTACGCTAAAAATGGCAGTATTTGCATCTAGTTTTAGATTCAGTTTTGAATCGTAGATAAATTTACTCATAAAATGGTTATTTTTTAGATGATGTATTACGTAATAGATTCACACACTTGAGATTTTGCGATTGATTGAATATCGATGAAAAATTTGTATCATTTTAGTTCAGCTTACTTAAAAAAAAGGTGAAAAAAAAATTAGTAAATTTCTTAGTGATTTTTTAACGGCTAAATATTTCTGTCAAACATAATTACAGGGAAAAAAATGTAGTAATTTGACCTTAATGCTTAGTCTATTGAGCTTTTTTGTTTTTCTTTTGTGGAAAACTTCATCGTATTTAGCTTCAATTTGATTATATTTTAGTCTCCTTATGATAATTTTCTAAGAAGTTATCCCACTTTAAATGAACAAACATGCTTTGCAACAAATTTTTTATACGTATTTGAAGAAAAATAATTTTTTCATCCTTCTTCACCTGGCCAAATTTCACACATTCATTTTTAAATGGTTGTATTTATTTAAAGCTAGAAGACAAATCAAGTATTTACAAAAAATTAAAACTGAAGCTTTCAAAAATGACTAATCAATGAACTTCATTTTGTATTTTTATAATTTTTAGTCAAAAATCTAGTAAGTTGCTGCATTAATTCCATTGTTTTTTATTCCACAGCTAATTTTGAATCAAAATATAACATAATCGGATATTTTTATAGATTAGATACGTAGTTTTGGAGATGTCTTCAGACATAATATTCAAACAGCGATATATCGAAGTCGTTTCGAGTGATATCTCGAAAACTAATATCCTGCTGATAAAATAAACGATTTTTGTATATAGTTTAATTACTCTTTAAAAATTAAAAATAGGAAAAATAATATTTTTTCAAATGTTTTTAAATCAAATAGTATCATTATATAAAATTGGTTTATTTCGTCAAGTAATTTCAAAATATTGTACATAACAAATTTTTGCCCTAATTATTTGATAAATTCTATTCGAACCACTTACAAAATACATAACAACAATTTGCAAGATACATTTAATTAAATAAAATCAAAATATATTTACATAAATAGATAAATTACGAAAAATAAGACAACATAGAATGAACATTGTATAATTTAAATTATTTTTAAAAACAAAAATAAATTTAATGAAATAAAATGTTTTACCGCATTGGAAATATATATTATATCTTTAACAAAAATATATATAATTAAATATGTTAAAGATTCAAAAAATTATTAGAGTTGAAACGTTTAATATAATCAAATGCGTTTGTAAAACGTACAAATATTTCCAATCTAAGTGTTTCAAAAAAGAAATTAATTGTAATGAAATGGAGGATCGGATTAAATTATTTTATTACTTCAATTGAAGTGTTTTTACTTCATGAACATGAATTTAAAGTTTTTTTTTTTTTTTTTGAAATATTTTTCAGTAATTCAAATTTCTTTAATATCAGGATGAACAGCTTGGAAGCAAATTAGAATTAAAATGGTTTATGTTTGATGTAATATGATCCAGAAATCGTTATCAGATGTCAGGTATACATTAGTGTAAGTTCTTCTAAATAGTTGAACACACTTGATTTTGGAAGTTTTCGAATCAGTACAATTTTTTGAACAAGTTGAAATACCGAAAATTTTGCCACATTTTCTAAATTAAACCATCGATGTTAAAAGGCTACACTATTTGATTATCACCGTAGATTTCATATCATATAGCAAATTAATTTTGGAAATTTTAAATGTATGAATATTGAAAATATTTTTGTGATTACATTACATTTTACTCCATCATCTGTATTCTTTACACTTTAAATAAAATAAAAAAAGATGCAATTCGTTAAAGAATACATATAATATAACAAAAAAATATATTTAAATAATATCTATAGTAAAGAAGTATGTATACCATTATACCAGTGGTGTTTACAAGTAATTAAAAAAGTAAATATTCAAATTAATGAATACAAAATTATATGTACAATCTTGTAAATTTAATTAAAAATTTAAATTGTTCTGAACTGGAAAGAAAAAACGAACACTTTTTTTAATGTAACATGACACTTGTGTGGGCATGGACAAACAGATAAGAAATTATGTATATAGTATCTATATATATACTTTGGTTATTTAAATATAACTGTTTAAACATTTTTATTCATTGATAAGAGAGTGATAATAATCAAAGTTTGTTCACTTCTTATTGTTTAATTTTGAAAGAAAGCTTTTATTGTCTGTTCGAAAATAAAAATAAATTTATTTTTCTTTATTTTTTTCGTTTTGATGTGTCGTGAAATCAATGACAAGAAGTGACAAAAATTATATAGCCACCGAAGTACATTATTTAATTTCTAACTAGTGAGTATAGCAACTAATAGAGTATATTGTTTAGATATTCGACATATGATTTAGAATCAATGTTTGAACTATTTTTAATAATTAGCATTCAATAATCTAAATATCCAGTCTATACAGCTGTATTGTAATTATACATGTATTTTATAGCAAAATAAAAATATTTTAGCTAAAATTGTGGCTAAAAAGACGTTTGTGTTAAAATATAAGCATTCTTGATCTTTAAAATTTTCAATAGTTCGAGTTCAAAAGTTGGGTTGTGGACTCATTGGATAAATAATTTACTCTGTATATATACTCTCTATACTCGACATATATTATGTATATGTCGAGTATAAAAATGGAAAATAGATTGCACTTTGTACCTGTACCAACACGGACACAAATTATTTTTATCTAATTTTGTCCAACACTTCTATTAAGGATGCAAAATCAAAGGTTTTTTTTTGCTTTTTATAGCCCCGGTGCTCGTATGAATATCATTCCTTCTGATCAAATTTTAACTAGATAATTTTAATGAATATTATAAAATATAACATACTATGAAATTTATTTTCCTGATTGTAAGTAATCACAAATAATTATCATTAAAAAGTTTTTTGAAAAATAATTTATATCCTTAAATAGAATAATCTATTTGAAAAGTCATAGATCTGAAGTCTAAGAGTTACATCCAAATCAGTTGGTTAAAAATTAAATTAACCAGAAAAAGATAAAAGAAGAATGTATATACTTAATTAGAATAGATATGACAAAAATGTTTACCTAGAAATATTGTACTAATATTTTTACAGTTTCTAGTTGAAATTTATAAGTAGGTAACAGGTATTTTTTTTTAATTGTCATTTATAGCAAAAATTTGTAAATAATTTTTTTTAATTACGAATGCACTTTCGACTTATGGGTGGAATTAATAAATATTTTTTTCCATATTTATAATAATAAAAAAAAAAAAGAATTTAGTGAAAATTAGACAAAATTAAAAGTTTCCATAATTATCTTACAAAAATATATTTCACAAAATAAATAATCATCTATTAATTTTCATACGAAAAATATTTATTATAAGTTCAATATATCTTATTCGGCTTACAGTTTCATTCAATAAATAATAACAAGCCATAAGAAACATTATAATCTAATTTATATACAACTTTAAATCACTGCCTTTCGGCAATCGTCTGCTTGGTTTCATCGCGTAGATTATGAATCTTTAAAAATAGAATAAAATAAAATTATTCATCTAAAACAACTAGTCCATAATTGGATTAAACATAATTATTCGAATGTAATTCGATTATACGCATAAGATTCTCACATCACTATATTTTTTTTACCCATTTAGAAGAGGCACTAAAGTAGAATAAGAATTTTTTTTGTGTATGAGTTAAAGAGCGGAAGTTCTTTTTAATCCACATTTTACTGTATGTATGTGATATCAAAGAAATTTATATTCCATAAAGTAATTTGTTGAATTCATTCATTGAAGAATAAAGTCTTTCTCTATGTTCAGTACAGTTTTTTTTTTATTGATAAAAAAGATTTCAATGAAATAAAAAAAAAAAAAACTGAACGTAATAAATGTTTTGGCTGAATCGTATTAAATTTGTTTTCTTCTCTTTTTAATTTTATTTCAAAATCAAAACAGAGAATGTTTAATAACATTTGGTTGCACATTATAATGCATTTTAATAATACTACATAAAAGTAATGTAAAAATAATGTTACTGATGTTTCATATTAAAATGTAATTTAAAATCGTAATGTTTGGATTAAAATCGTCTACAATTTTATGAATTCATTATGCACAATAGCAACATCATATTTTAATTAATTCTGACGGGGATTTATAGGAATTTTTTCGAACGCTATCTGTTATTATTCATTTGTATTTCGGTTTATCAAATCAAAATTTACCAATCTGTCCAATGGAAAATCTTACGGGGCTCGAAAAAGAAAACGTGAACTATACAGAAGTTTCGAAGAGATATGAGTTGTAACGATACTCATAATTTTTATTTGATGCTTATCATCCCAAAAAAAAAAAAAATACTCTGGGTCCACGGAAAAATTAAAAATGGAAATATTTGGTAATATTTGATCAAATATATTTAATTCAAATATAGATCCATAAAAAAATTGAAAATTTGACTGTGATTGGGAAAAGTTAATATTTAATTCACTCTCGGACATATTACTTTTTGTACTTATTCATCTACTAACAAAAATGACAAACGCATGAAGTTTCATGAATTTAAAATAATTTTTAAGCTACCCGAAAATTTCCAGAACTGTGTTTATACATTACTTTATATAAAAGGCACTCAACTTAGACAACTAATAATTCAAAGACGTTTTCAAGTTTTCATGATACAAATGATATTTTCTGCCAACTATAAAATATTACAATTGCATACAAAAGTACAAAATTGATTTCATTGTATTCATGAAAAGGAGTATTAAATATACAAAAAGAAACATGCCTTCGAAAAAATCCTTTATTTAAGTAACACAAAATTAACCCTTCAAATAAAAAAAAAAAAATACAAATATATCTATACCTTTATTTACATTACAGTTTAATTATTTTTCTTTTATATATATTTTTATTTATATTTACATAAATACTTATTAACAGATTAAAAAATAAAAATATGTCTAAACACTTCTTTATAGTATAATATGAATCATAAAGATATACCTTATTATATTCAATTTGAAGTACCTAGTAGAAATTTTTACATAAACATTTTTGGATACAAATTATTTCATAGTTAATAAAATCTATATGAATGGAATTTTTTATTTATTCAGCTGGTTTGGTAATGTAGGCATGTATCAAAATTATATTTTTATAATGTGATCTTTTAACTGGGTATTCTTAAAGAAAATATATTAGTTATGTTGAACACCACCCACGTACTTAAAGTGTCGATATTATTGAAAATCATCTACATGAAGCCTAAAGAGCCATTTTCATATGCCCATAATGACGATTTTCATACATTTAACATAATTAAACAATAAAAAACATTTTAAAATAAATCATATAATTTCACCTTTCTCGTAACAGTCATTAACTTTTTAATTAATCAAAATTATACGATTAATTAATTTGATAACAATATAATTTGATTGCAAAACGATATTTTTAGGTCTGTTAACTTTTTAGTACAAATTATACAAAATTTTGAATTTCATTCTTTGTATATAAAAGAAAAAATAATTTTTAAGAATTTAATTTATAATTAGATTTATCAGACACCATCTGAAAATAAGTATTTTCAAAACGAGAATGGTGTTTATCTATCGATCTACACTCCAGTATCGAAAACTTCAAAAATAATGTTATTACAATACCTTGAAAGCCTCGAGCACGCTTTCAAGCGTGTTTGTCTTTGTCTTTTATAAATACATTTTTCGAATTCATAGTTGTCATCATCAGTATAAATTAGCGGATAGTAATTATTCTCCCAGGATTTATAAAATACAAAGTAGTTTATGAATTTTTTTCTAGGAAATTGGAGCAAAAATTAAAATGCATAAACATTCGCGTTTTATTGCGCGGTAAAAAGACAAAATGTACTATTTTATTTTTGCATATTCATCTTTTGTTAGTACTTCCACGAGATTGAAAAAATCTAACAAGAAAAAAATTTTTTAATTAAAATATTTTGAATAAATAAAGTACTTTTTAATGCAACCATAACTGATTAAATTAGAATATTCAAATAAAAAATAACAATTGATTTGATATAATAGACAAAATTTGGTCCACACATAACGTTGACCAGAATCTCACGTGAAGAAAGAAATAATAATAAAAAAAACGAACATAGATATTAAAAACATAATGTAATGAAATCTAATTTCTATTTTTATATAGAATTTTATATAATTTTACATACACAAAAAAAAGAATACAATAATAGTTTCTTACAGCAGCGACCACCCAAAATGAAAATGATGAGGCATACATACATTAAAATGTAGCGTACATAGTTACCGACCTTACTGTAATATGCTGTTGAGACATAAAAACAAATCACATCACAAAGCATTTGGTTTTGTTTTACTTTTTTTTTTTTAAAAGATTTGTTGATTAGCGAAGTTCGTAATTATTACATATCGTTAAAAAAACATATGTAAATATTTTTCGTATTAAATGTCTCGATTTTATTAAAAACAGTTGTTGGAAAAAAAATCATTATTATAATACCGTGAATCCGCAATTTATTTATTTTTTTGTGTGTAAAAATACATTTTGATGGTAATGAAAAAAAAAATCTTGAAAAAATTGAACCATAATAGTTTCATAACAATTACACTCGATCAAGGAGAAATATTTTTCCGTGCTTTTCAATTTTTTGGGACAAAAGATATATTTTCATTAATTCCAATTGATTTCATAAATAATTAATACTCATATCGTGAACTAGAAGAAGGCTTCCAGGCAACTGTAGTCCGAATTAAATCGTCTCATTTCTCTGAGAATTATATACCCTCTGGAACGTAATACTTTATAATACATGAATGAATATATAACCAAGAAATAAATGAGCATATTAGGTCTCTAAAAGTCATGTACATAATAAATCAATTAAGTGTAAATGAGCGTTTATTCCAAAAATAAACTATAGGGATACGTTTTGGATAAATGAATTTGAGAATAATTCGTAGTGACTAGACCAATATAAAAATGTCCAAATCATAGGGTAGATTGATCTAAGAATACGCAATTCCATTTTCTACAATGTTGTGTGTGATATGCATCTAACATCAGTTCTATTTTGTAAAGCTAAAAGAAAGTGCTTTGCGATAAAACTAAATAAAAATTTACCAAAAACAGAAATTACGAAGGTTAATCAAAAAATAATAGCTAATCAGTAATAAGAAAAACGGCGGGGCTAAAAATTTTCAATTTGATTAAAATTGTCCATTCTTTAAATATATCATGAAAAGTATAAAAATGAGGAACGCAACGGGCTAAATGCAGGTAATAGTTATTCAAATTTTTTGACCAAGTCATATATCTCGTCTGTCATTTTCAAATTTACACTCACTTTATTCTGATTTTATTTCTGACAAACCAAATCTGGTAGCATGGATAGGTTGAATTATGCTGAACCAGCATTTTTTAAAGGTCAATCCAATCATTTATTAAAACGCATTACAATAGCTCTCATAAATGACCAAATATTGTTGCATAAGAAACATAATTTAATTTGTCATTATTCAGATTGTCTAAACATTCTTTATAATGTCTATTTACTGAAGATTGCTATTGATTATATTTGCAAGGCATTTATCTAATAATATAAATATTTAGTTTTATATAATTAATCATTTTATATTTATAAACATTTTCTTAATATAAGCAGTAATGCCAATTAAATAATACTTATTCAACAATAATTGTTTAATAAATAAATTTAACATTTCCTGTATTTTAATAGTTTATTTACAAAGTTTCAGTGCCATTTTATTGTATAAAATATCTCTGATAATTATAGCTAATATTAAAATTGCCTATAAAATTATTATGTACAATTTTGACTTTTTTTTAAGGGAATGTGTTGTATATTTACAATTGTTGTATGTTTATATTGAACTAATTTAACACGGGAAATTTATAAAATTTCCCGAACTTCACAATGAGGAGAATAAAAAACAATAATTTGGATATATAAAATAAAAATAATAAAATATTAATTATCAAATTAGTTTTTATTTATTGTAATACCTCTGCTTTACCAGTCGCCGACTTCGAACCGGATAGGAGGCTTTACCGACTAATCGGAACAAGTCTAATAATAACTCATTAGTATGTCAAAGAAATGAGATTTATGTAACAATTCTGAGAACCATTTTTTAGGCTCACCCACAACTATTTTAATAATAATGAAAATAATATTAAAAATTTAAAAGACTCATAATATTAAGTTTGTTTCATATCCGATGTCCTACGACTTAATCGAATTTTTATTTCAATAAACTGATCTATTTTTCATCATAGAGAGGCTCAAAATATTTTCTAATAGGAAGAATGTGAATGTGGAAATTAAATTTTCATTGATGGATTTAAGCATAAATTAGAACTAAATTTAAGAATATATTTACTAGGGCCAATGTACCCAAAATACAATGACAGTCGAACCTAAGTTGGATTAAGATCAATCCTAAGTAAAACGTTTTATTATCCCAAAACTTTTCAAGGAATTAGCTAAATGTATTTTCTAAAACAAAATCTAAACTTATAATTTTCAATCTTGATTCTTCAACGTGTTTTCTTGTACCGTTATTAAATATTTTTAAATAATCATATAAGATAATTGTTTGTCGACTGGACCACAAAATAGACCACAATAAATGTTTTATACCATTTTAAACAAGATTTATAATAACTATAATTAGTACTAAGTTTTTTTACCTTTTATTTTTATTTTTTTAAATACCAGTAGTTGGTGTAGCCTTTATCATTTTATAAATATGATGTCAACAAAAGTAACATAGGTTGTCCCATTACCTCAAGCAATAGTACTTGATGATCCTAAGATTTTATAATAATTTATTAAGATATTCATTATTTCTATCTGAGAATTTATTTTATTAAAAAAAAAAAAAATATTATAAATTTGTTAATTGCTAAACTTTTGATATTTCGTCAGCATATTTTGCTAATTCCGATTTTTTCAAAATTTACAGGACAAAGAATGAATAACATTTTTATCGATTTTGTAATGAATAAAAATAAAAATTATATAGAAGGAATTTAGGTAGGTAGGTATTTATTTCCACCGATCAAATACTATCAAGACTGCTAAGTCTTTAAACATGAAAACATAAAGAAATTTGACGATAGCCCACCTGCACTTGTGTGGGGGAACAATATCAATACAAGACTGAGTATTAAGCAGTTTTTCGTGGTAGATATTTTGTGGTAGATCAGAATGTATTTCTAGTCTATTCCGACATAGCATTTCTCACTTTTTTTAAGTAAATATCGTCGTTTTTCACTTAAAAAGAATGTAAGTAAAAGTAATATTATTCGTAGAAATTAGCAAGAAATTATTAGTCTGTATAAAAACTGTTTAAGGAATGGGCTTAGCGGATTCACGAATCAGGTCGATGACTTTATACGTACGAAAAATTTATGCCAACAAAAAAGTAAATAAACAATTACTTTTCATAAAAATAGAAGTTCATTAGATGGGACACTCTTTATTTTTGAAAATTATATGATGTAAATTATGTTTTTTAATATGTAGGTACATAGTTTGTATATAGAGGTTAATGACAATTGCCACCAGTTTTATTTATAAAAATTTGTAAATGTTAGGTGTTTGATCACTATGATTTTATCAGTATGTCATATTAAACACCGGTTACTTAAGATTTTTATAAACCTAGTGATTTTAACCTGATAGAAACACATATTTATTTATATGTAATAAATTAAGGACGGTCAAAAGTTAGTTTAATGTTTTCTTTTCCGAATATACTATGACGAATCGCGTTTATTTTATCAAATCCTCCTTGACCATGACTATCAATTTTGCTAAGTGTTTCTAAGGGTATAATAAGGTTGCCATTTGATTTCTAGCTATTTTAATCAAATACTTAGCTAGTTTTCATACTCCACTTAAGCTGAATTGCGCCTCGCTTTAATCGTCTACAATGTTTGATTTTTCGATGTCAATATAATTTAATGAAATTTAAAAGTAGGAATAATATTGATTGATCGTTTCAATCTAGAAATAAACAAAAATAAGTAATAAATTATACTAAAAAATCAATACCTTCACTAATAGAAAATAATAATAATAAGTAAGTTTTATAACATTTAAATTATCACTTTAATAATCGTAATAAAATAAATTTTTTTTTATTATTTGGTCATAAAACATTTATAGTATATTACTAAAATTATTTGGTATTCTCATATACAGAGCTATTCATTTTTCTTATCGAGTTTTTGAACTAGAAATTCTACGAATACCTAGTGATGTCTGCGATCAGTAAAATAATTAGTAACATTTTCGACTAAATTATCGAATGTATCTTATAATATATTACATATAGAAAATATCCAAGCAATTGGTCTATGTACGACCGGCAAGGTCCTCAAGAAGAACTCAATGCATGAACGTTTTTTAGAAAAACGAATATTTTGGGGAAAAATCTTCCTTCCTTCAGGAATAACTAATGATATTTAAAAAAAAAAAAAAAAAAATCTACTACCCCCATGTTAAAAAAATAGTGTCAACTTAATTTCGTTTAAATTGAACTAGGAGTTCGAAAGTTGTAGCGGAGCAATCATAGGTAGATACAAACGAAATGGAAAATTGTCTAGTTATACCATATCCTTACTTTGTTCGGTCAATTACTAATAGTAAACTTTATAGATCATTTAAATTTTTTAGCAAATAGTGGCAAATTTTCAATGTAAAATAATTGGCATAATTATGAATATTATCGACATACTTGTATAACAATTTTATTCGTGAATTAAGATGTCGCTTCCATAGGATTGCCTTAAAAAAAACACATGCACGGTGCAGATATCAAAGACTCTACACACGTACCTAGTAGATAAAATAAGAAAACATAATTTTTTATATGTTTTCTAAAAGTTTATTTTTTTCTGAATGACAAATATGTCTGTAATAACAAAAGATGAATTTAAAAGATTATTATAATACAAAATGATTTTATTTTATCATATAATATACAACGATTTTTTTTAATAGTTATATTTTATGTTATATAATAAAATTGATGTCTTTCTACTGAGTAGTTTTGGAAGAAGGGTTATCTTTAAAAACGAAACGTGTATACATTATTATAAATATAAGGATGGATTTATTATTTTATTTTCAGTACGTTCGTTGTTGTGCAACAGCTTAGAAAATAGAAAAGACTCTCTTAAATGTTTTCTAAATAAGATAATAAAAAGATTTTTATAATACGATTTACCTAATAAAAAACATTACGGTATTTTTTTATAAGCACATCAAAAAACTTTAAGCTTTTGTGTATGATTTTTGTGAAGCGACATACATAAATAACACCATTAAAAAGACATTCTTTTAGAAACAGTTTCTTTTATCTTATTTCTTTGGATTTGTCATTATAGTCAAATGTATATGCTGTTTAATCTGCTCCAAAAATGTGTTATATATTCGTTCTTTTGTAAGTGTCTACGCTCATTCGTTAACGTCAGATTTAAAATTGCTATTGCTAAAATTATGACAGTTAAAATTTATCAAATTAAATAATTTGTCACACACAAGTAGTATTTATTGAATAGACTGTAATAAGGCTCCAAAAACATTCGTTTTGGCTTTTCATATAATAGTAAAAGGTAATGTCATTACCGGAAAATTAAAGGAGACGTCTCGTGTTTATCGTGTCGACTATTTTCTACTTTGAAAAGCGACAAATAACTGAAAATATAAACATTTTTCAAATCTTTTGCAATATTTAAACCATCACTTGATGGTTTTTTCCAACAGCCTGAAGAAAAAGTCTTCCTTTGTTTTAAATCAAATATATTTCACTTTGTTTATTGCCGATTTGCCGGTTTCTTTTCAAAAACAGATAAACGCACTTCAAACATAATAAATTCTTTTCAATATTTTATGAATGTATTAAATAAACAGATTTCTTCAGGATAGCATTAACGAAAAAATATGTTTCATTTTCAGATTTTGTAACGAGTAATTTGATAAGATACTATATTTCAAAATATTTTAATATATTTGGCCACCTTCAAATATACAAAAGTTGATTATATTGTGTGCTTACCTTCTTTTCATTCAAATTTTTGGGAAATTTTTTTGAGATAATTAGGTCCTTAGGAAGTTTGTTCGGATTATTTTTTCCTGAACTATAAAAAACTACACATTCAATCGTCAGATAGACCCAATTTTTGGGTCACTGAGTATTAGCTTATTTCAGAAATAAGTTTTTGAAGTTTATATAATCTGGTTTTCTCTTTTTTATTCAAATTTGGGAAGTTCTTCTAGAAAGATTAGTTCAGTACTAAAAGGTACATTCTTGCGTACCTCTATTTTTACTTAAATATTGCTGGAAACTGTCACGGTGTCTGGAAATAAAATAATGTTTTCTGACAGATTATATTACTGAAATTTTTTGCGTCCAAAATACATCCAAAATTTGAGGTGCCCTTAAAAAAAATGCGAAAAATTGTAAAAATATTTTGGTCTTCGATTTAGATAAAACAGTGTAAATTAATATAACTTTAACACAAAAATTTAAAAATTGGGTCTTTTTCAACGACTGCCTGCGTTGATTTTAAGATATACCTATCCTGAAATGATATATTTCTGAAACTAATCATTTAATCGTCAAATGAATATATTTGTGACCTTAATTCTCTAAGCATACCCAAAAAGATTCATACAAATTTTTTGAATTTCTTATGACTTTTAAAAAATGTAATCAAAATACATTTTCCTCATTAATTTGGAATTTGAAAGGAGAAATAATTTAAATCTTGAATCTTAAACCAGGAAAGGAAAATTATAAAACGTTTTTCGTAATTTTTGAATACTGTAAAATAAGGATACTTATTATAAGAAAATTTAATTATAAGGAATCTATGTTTAACCCTAAATATACAATTAAAATTTTACAAATATGATTATGTAATTCTCTTATTTTAACTGATAAAGTTTAATTCGGTCCTGTATCTTTCTTAACACAACAAAATGCATCTTTTTGTTTTCATAAAAATCTTCTTATCAATCTCTAAACTAACCAGATGGCGAAGGAATATGCTTTTGAATAAAATTTATTTAAGAGCATTTTAAATACGTTTATGAGAAGAATTATTATTCTTAATGTCGTTGAAAAATATTTAAACTTATGATAAGAAGAAATTTAAAATTAAAAAAATTAACTTTTTTTTTTAATTATGCTTATAGTAAAGAATAAAATTCACTGTTCCTGAACACAAGAAAGTACTGTTTTAGTATTATTATTAACTGCAGAGATTATTATGAACTAACATGTACTTAATTATTCTTATTAAATTAACTGATTCATCATTTCTTTATATATGTGTTCAGTATGATATTAAAATGCACGAACAAATATTTTAATTACTAAAAAAAAACGTCTTTACTTATGTCTTTAAGTGGAGAGACATTCATTTATTTAAAGCAGTCAGCCAACCACTTGATTTGATTAAAATCATCATGTCTAAAAAAATTATATTTATATTTACTTCAATATATTATATACATACAACAAGCTAACTGCATAATTTACTGGGTGACTTAATAATGTTATGAAAGAATTAAATTCAAAGATTTAAAGCCATTAAAAATTTAATTTTCACTTTAAAAATGTCTTTAAATTACGAGTGCAATTTTGACTTATAAAATTATTATCAAGAAATTATTCTTTTATTTTGAAAATATATAGGGAAAGTAGGTAAGATTATGGTGCATGAAGAAACTGTGGGTGGAGTTGATAAATTTTTTTTTCAGATATTTATAATTTCAAATTTAATAAAATAAATGCCAATCAAATTTGCGATAAATTAAATATGCTACAAGCCCCTGAGATCAATAAAATAAACAAAAATCCAAATTTTACAATTATAAATAATCAAATAGACTTTATCAACTTCAAAAAAATATTTATCAACTCTACCCACAGTTTCTTCATTCAAAATAATTTTACCTACCTTCCCTATATATTTCCAAAATAAAAGAAATATTCCATTATTACTTTATATAGGCTATTATAAATTTTCTGATTCGATTTAATGGACCAAATGCAATTAGAAGAGCTTTAATTTTCTTACAGGTTTACACTCAGGCTATCAAAGCATCTTTAATGGTATAATTTGTAGGTATAAAAATCGTATTTTTTAGAATTAAAACATTGGTAACAAACCAACAATTGGCAAATGTTTTTTTTTATTTTAGATCATCTATGTAGGTAAAACTTAGTTTTCAAATTTCATTAATCAATTTTCTCAAAAATTTTCAACAATCTCCCAAATGTAAACTTCGATTTCGAATGGTAATTGGTCACAAGAAAATTATTTGTAGCAGTATTTATTGAATTTAAAAATTATTTTTTACAGTTTAGTTCATTTTTTCAAGTCAGATCGATTTTACTGAAAATATTTTATAAAATATTTAGATCATGTTTTTCATTTTGTACTTGCGTTTTGTATGCGATATGCTATATTCCCCCTTCCTCTTGAAGTATATCAATGTTTTTTGTAGCCATATAGAAGTGATATGATTGCTACACACCAAATATTTTTTTATAATCATATTATTAAATAATAAACGTTTTGTTTTGTATTATATTTTCTTATATATTTATAGTATAAATTGTATTAATGAAGTTAATTGACCTCTTTAAGTAACTATTTTCTTATTCATATTTATAATAATGAGATTAAAAATAAAAAAAAAATTTTTTTTTTTCAAATTAGTTATTGAACTCTGTTCATTATTATCATAACCTTTCTTGTTCGTTTTTTATTAGAATTATGTGTTTTGAGTCACATCGGAAATGAACTGATTAAGTAATTGTACATTTGGTATGTTTACTTATGGCTCTAGAAAGATCAATTATTTGATCTTATTTTAAAATTTTATTTTATTGAGATTTCGTCATTTAAATAGATCAATACAGTAAAATCTCTTATAAGTACATTTTTAATAACATAACATTTCTTACCGATTCATTGGAATAATCGTATTATCGCGGAATAATCGTATAACGCGTATCTCATACGCGTTAATGGTATAATGAAATTAAATTGTTATAATTAGAAAATTTACATCCGAGTATCCATCATCCAAACTAACAAAATTGTAATGATTTTCAATAATAATTAAAAATCAGAGCGAATTATTCAAAAAAATTTCTTACAATCACAATTACGACATAACGAGGTATACAAGAGTAGGTTGAGACTTCGTCAAAATTAGCTAGGAATTAATGGTTTATTTTAGGAATGTTAAAAATTAGACTTGAATTTTGTTTTAAATTAACATATTTTCCCAAGAGTTACAAAATTTTTTCTATTTTGCAATAGCACTATTTTATTCGAAAACTATCTTATGATAAATTCCCCCCCCCCAAATATTTCACTGTTTAATTTAATTATTTAATTTCAACGTTGATAGAAATTGATTATTAGACCATTTGACTTACTTTTTAAATTATTTATTTATTTAATAACTATAAAAATTTGGAGTATATATTCACACTTAAATAAAAATCATTTTCGCAATATGTGTTGAAAATGTATTATATTATTCTACCATATTTTTTTATTTCCTGAATATAAAAATCATTTCAACAATTGTGATGAAAAGTGATTTATCACAGCGTAATACATTACGCATTAAAAAATATGAAATATATGCAACTTATGTAATAAAAGAGTCAAGCTGAGTAAAAGATAGTTACGCTTGTCCATAGTTACTTCAATTTCCACTACACGTGTTATACGCTATTTACCAGCTAACTCATAAAAATTGTTTCTTGTAATTTACACTATAATCACGTTATGAGCACACACATTACCTTATCAAAAAAAGGTGCTCAATATGAGCACTTGAAAAAATTATTCTATCGAGTTTTGTCAGAAATATGAGTCCAAAATATGAGATCTCTTTTAGAACTCGATTAGATTTAATTTTTCTGATATGCATTTCACTCAAATTCTTTCTACTGTTTTCGAATAATAACCAAAAATTTAATTAGTTTTATTTCAAGTTTTTTTATCTTTTTTATTAAAAATTATTTTTGAGGATTATCGTAAAGAAAAAAAAAAACAAATTAAGACGATTTACAATCGCAATAGTTTTACCACAAATTCAACGATAAGGTTGAAATTTATTTTTGAAATTCTGTTTAAGTTCCTAAATTTATTTAGATAGGAAGTGTTTCTCGCCTCAGAAAAACGAAAAAAAATTAAATATTAGAATAGATAGAATAACGGGCTCGTAAGTCAGAGTACCAGTGCTCGAGCCTTGTTAAATTCTAATTGATATTTTTAATTTATTTTCAACAATATTTTATTGTTTTGTTAAGTCTAAGAAACAAATTTATTTAGTAGTCAGAACATCGAATTTTTAAAGCATTCGTATTTATGAAGTCTTAAGGCGTTCAATAAGTGGCGTATTCGATGTCTTAATGACTTCTTAAATGGTTTTTTTTTAAGATAATTTTAATAAATATTCTACTCATATGAACATACGGATAAATAGATTTGAAGATAACTTTAGTCATCTTGTACTATTTTATGGTTTTGGATCGAATTAGATTCACACTCCTACGGTGCCCTATCTAGAACAAATATTTTTTAAATTCTTACAGTTGCTAATCGAAAAAAATAAATATTAAAATAAAATAATAAAATACAACAGCAATTTGCAACGGGCAAATGTTAACTTGTGAATAGACAAATTCATTTATTCTAAAAATAAGTCATCATTTTATAAATTATTAAATAAATTCTATAGTGAAAGCAACAAGCAACGAACGAACGATTTTGTAAAGATGTTTTTGCATACATAATTCACAGCTAGAGACTTTTTTTTTACTACTATCTGTTAATAGAAGAGATGAAGAAAAAAAAATATATACGTCCGTCCATCCTATTAAATATTTCATAGACATTTGATTGCAAGGTTGTTGATTTTGTATAGGTAATGTTGTACATTGTGTATATTAGAATGTTATATAAAAGCACAGAATATTTTAGTAGACAAACATTAAACAACATATTCTTTATCGCATTTCAAGAAATTACTTTGTGGATGATGAAAGAAAACTTCAGTTTTATGACGGGTTACTCAATAATATTTCATTTGGATTACTTAAGTTTTAAAATTTATCAAAATCTATATTGTATCAAACAATATTCTAACTAGTTCGATGTTAACTTACTTATGTTACGAAATTTATTAAATTTACGAAAAAAAAATTCAAAAATATTTTTTTTAAACGTTTTTTCATAAATCGTAGAAATTTTTTCCAAATTTTGCTATAAAGTATATTTTATAATTATTAATGAGAACTCCAGGATTTTTCGAATAAATTTCGTGCAAACCGTCACCAAATTAGCAACGAGTAGCATCTCCTCAGAGAAACATTACTACTAGCTAATTCATACTGATGACGACTACTTTGTAGTCGAAATACGTATTTATAAAAATACTGAATAATTTGATCTAGGAAATTGGGGCAAAAAATTGAAATTTATATAAAGTATATACTTATTAAAAGCGTTTTTAAATCATTAGTTTTTTACAGCACAAAGACCTTGTTCTTACACAAATGAATTAAATATATACCAATTAGTAACGATTCGTGCAAATTTAGGTAGTATTTTAAACTTCCTTATGAGTGCCAAAAATAAGAAAAAAAGGTATTCCTTGCACGTTAAGATGCAATCAAAATGTTGATACCACATTTCAAATAAATTAGTAACACATATGAACATATGTTTTTTAATCAACAAAAATATTTAAATCATTTTTTTTTCTATCTTCTGCCAATCGAGTGAAGGAAACATTTTTTTAAGTACCTTTAAGGATAAATATTTTTTTATAAAAATTATTATGACAAACATTTTTTTAAAAAATAAATTTATTATGACAACCAAATATGAAAATATGTTATAAGGAAATATATACAATTTTTTTTTGTAAAGTATTTTTTGAATATTCATTTTTTTGAGTATGTCAAATATGATTTTGCAGAGACAGATGTTTTAAAAAATTAGTTCGATATGTGTTAGTTAATTTTAATTTTTTTTAATTAGTATAAATTCTATCAACATTCGTCAAACAAATTTTTTAACCATTGATTTTTTTTTATAAATCATAAATGCTGCCACATGTTTGAGGTTTTTGTTTTAACTTTTTATTGAATTATTTGAATTATTTTTTTTCCTTAAGGTTTGAAAGGTAATATAGGGTAGATCCACATTATATTGCCGATCTTATCCTGGTTAAATAATATCAAGTAAGAAACTATTTACACAGAAACAAGATCGACAAAAAGGTAGTTTCGAGTAGTAGGAATTGTTTCTTGATAATAATTTACCATACCCAGATCGAACAGTGAGCGGAATCATAATGCGGATCCCTAACAGAATTTTTCTCCCCTTTTTTTATTAATACAGTAAACATTTTAAATCGTGTAACACAGAAAGTGTGTTAAATGATGTTGTTTATTTTTTATTCAAAAAAATTAAATTTTTAACAATTTAGATATGCATTTCAATCAATATTTTACCTATAACCAATAAGATTTTTTTCCAAAAACTATAAACATTTATCTTTTGCAATTCATTGATTTATTCATTTCCGTTCAATTATATCACATTTATAATATTTAAATTCACATACTAAAAATATAATTCATAAATTTTACTTTTTAAATAAATTTATTGAAAATAGATATATCTTTTTTATTATTTATTTTATATTTTAATATAAAAAAAATTATATTTTTGAAGTGAAACTTCTTTAGGCGCGACTAGGGAGTAACTCAGATTTTTTTTCTGACGGAAGTAACGTTTCCGCCATTTAAAAATAATAATAATTCTGATTGGTTGTAAGTATGTTTCCGCCATTTAAAAATAATAATTCTGATTGGTTGTAAGTATATGTCATATACTACACGCTTCTTGACTTAATTAAATTTTTTGAAAATCTCTAAATATACTTGTTTATTTATTACTTTTAAAATAAGTAAATTAAAAATAAATTTTCTGACAATTGCGACATTTTATAATAATAAATAACAAGGTTATATTGACATGTGCTGATCTAACCTTCAATTTGCTACTCTCAATTATTTTAAGAAATTATAATGACATTCAATTACCTGTTTCGAATGAATAATATTAATATAACATTTAAATAATCTTTGTAAAGCACATGAATAATAAATATAATTAAATTATAATATAATATTTATTTATTTAAGTTAATATTTAATCATTTCAGTGATATATGTCGTCAACGCCAAAGAAGTTTCACTTCAATCGCGCGTAAAGGTTACACGCACACTTTTTTTTTTATTAACTTTCTCTTATAATTTGTGATGCTGATACTATATCTATGAAATTAAAATCCCACACTTTTTTTATCAAAAAACCAATATTCTTAATTTGAAATCATGAATATTGATTTTATGCCATTATCGATTAATCTCCTACTCGATGGTAACATTTTAATCTAAAGATAATTTCTTTATTATCGAACAAAAGAGGTCTAATAAGAATCGTGAAACAAGTAAAATCTTGACAAGAGAGTATTTTTATCTTATAGTTCCCCATAATGGTTCCAAAATTTCTTCTCCAATATTTTATGAGAATTCCAAACCATATAATGACCTTAAGGCTAAATATTTTACGCTTCAAACGCTCTTACAGCATTGGTGTAGACTAAATATTTAAAAATTAAAATGTGGAATCGAGTTATCTTAGAAGCTAAAAAAAGTTTCCTATTTTAACCCGATTATTTGGATTCGACTTTAAATACAATGGGAAGTTTTTAAACGCAAGTAGTCTCATAACAATAGATGAACAATTAGACCTACATTTTAAAATTTTTTTCGTACTGTTAACCAAATATTTAACAAAGATAAATAAAGGACATTCTGTCCGAATCAAAAACAAGTCGAAATTTAAAATGAAAAGATCTATTTCAATATATCACGGTTGTTTTATTGCTTAATTTTCGCATTTGCTGTTAATGAAAATTCAGTGTAATGATAGAATAATTGACTCAATTTGTAAAATATGTATCTCTTATTTACGCTTTGTTGAATTAGTCGCTTTTGATAAGAGTAGTTATTCTAAAACTGTTAAATCAACTTCGAGACTGTTTGAAGTTTACCGTTTTACTTAAATATATTTATCCAAAATATAATTAATTCAGGATTTTTAAAGATGCTTCTTGAATGTCTTGCAATTCTAATAAACTCCTTTTTCTAAGATTCTACTGATAAATTTTCATATATTCGATTCCACAATCCCTGTAAATAACATAATAATTTTCTTATCTTTTTATGGCACAAACAAGATTGCACAAACATTCTCTTAATACATCCCTTGTGTATTGTTTAGAAGACTATTAAAGTTTTAACATCAGTATGTAATAATCCTTTGGATTTGACCAATGGGTGTAACGATAACAAAAATAATTGGCCCTTTATGTACTCATCTCATTTTGACTGTTACAAAAACAATAATATTGGCGTCAATTTTCCTCAGACACTTTAACATTATTTTTTTGAAATGGGTTATATTATTTAACAGCTTAATACTGATAAATTATTGAAAAATTTCTGTTAAAGTATTATATTTCTTAATTGTGTAAAAAAAGATGTTTTTTTTTTTTTGGCATACGTACGCCATATGATTTTGGTTAGAAATTTGACACTTCTTATGAAGCAGTTGTGATAAAATATTTAAATGAGTCAAATCTGGTATCTATCTTAAAATAATAATGGTCAAAGCATATGGTCAATTTTTTAAAAAAATAATATTTATGAACATTTGCAGGCACGTGCTTTTACGAAATAATATCACAATTTGTGTTAAGCATTTCTTTCCGGCCTAACGCAATTGAATGTGTATATAAATTATAATATAACTTATGTTAACACTTCTGGTTAAGAACAATGCGATTCAAAAAGTGACAGATATTGGCGTCATTTGGTGCGTAGACTGTCACCAAATTGTCCGGTGTATTCTGCTAATAGAGATGTTAATCTTTGAAATGACAGTCTATAAATTACCTGACCTATTAGTTTTAATGATCTTCAGTTTTTACTATCAGTTAATAATGGTATCAGCTTACCTTGTTATTTTGACCTGTCATGAGTTACAAACTAATTGTGCTTCATTGTTAACCAAAATGGCAAATTTTTCATAATACAAAAGCCAAACATTTATACGCAAATATTATATGATAATTGCCGTTTCACAATATAATTAATCCTATCAGAAATAACAAACTTGTATGTACATTAAATGTATTCAGCAAAATATTTTTAACCAAACCGTAAGCCTAAAAGCTACTGAAAAACTAACCTATCGTAAATAATCACCACTCCCAAAATAATAACCATGATCAACAATTTGTCAAACCGCGCTATGGTAGTTTTTATCATGCAAATGGCCAAAATAAAATAATGGTCTGGATGCGACTCGTTAGGTTCACACGATGAACTTACCAAAGAGGAGTTTTTGTACTAATAAACTCGCACACACAGACGTTGCTAAAAAAATATTCAATTTGGCTTCAAATAAATTCAAATCGTAAAGGCATGTCAAAATTTTCAAAATTCTCACTGTTTTGTTTGTTTCCTGCGAAAAATTGTTCATGAATAACGGACTCGAAACTATGGAATTGAAAAATTGGGGCGAATGGTTTTCTAGAACCGCGAATTTATATATGTACTAAAATTTGCCACGCTAATTATAAATTTCGAATATCGTCTATGCCAAGTGCATTTGGTGTTTTTGGCACATCGACACTATAAAATATATACATTAGAATTATTCATAATCACGCAAGAAGTACAATCAATTTGATAATTCAAAAAAATTATATTTTTGCTCCAATGAATCCGGAAACTGCAAAACTAACTACATCCAAATAAATATTACTTAGTCATACCACCACATAACACCTGATTAATGAACAATTGTTGATACTCTCCACCTCTCCCCAAAACAACGTACAGAGTGTTACATAAACCGTACAGATATCATGTTGTGTTTTTATACTATTAAATAATAATAATACAATTAAATCTAAACTCCAGTGGATGTAACGCTTATTTAATATTTTTATCCGTTACAAGTGTAATTAATTATTTATTTGTAATTTAAATAATATATTTTTGTAACAAGCGTCATACCAATAAAAATACTAATAATAATAATGAAAGGAAACAGAATTTCACTCAACAATACTACAAAGTATTTTTTTTATATTTTATAGAATTAAAATCATATCCTGTTCATAAAAAAAATAACAAGAACTATTGATATTTTTACAAAATTTATACAAAACAATCAATAAAAAAAAAAAATTAAAAGTTTTACATCATTCGCGTACGATTGTTTTTATTTCTTCATACAATCGACAGATTTTAAACAAATACAAATTTTTAGATTTTTTTTTCTACTTGTATTATTTAAAAATAAATAAATGAATATGTTTATTATTATTGAATATTTAAAGATGCATCATCGTTTGCATACATGATTTCTCTGTTTTGTTTCTGTGCATTGTTGTACGTGATATGATTGAAATTCCGTACCTTAAAGGTTTCATATTTTTATAGAATCATTCATCTGCTAAATATTCAGTTCTTTAGCTACTGTAAATTAGGTTCTTCAATTTTTAATTGAGATAATTTAGTCATTATGATGCACTGTAGCCGTGAAATCTCACTAATTTTTTTGGTAACTTTGATTAAATGGATTTAATAAAGGCACACCATAAAAGCACCTAAAAGTTTCGGTACTTACTTGATATCACGACTGCGAATCATAATGACTCAATTTTTTAATTAAAAATTTAAGCACCTTATTTAACATAAATAGCGCCTCAAAAGCACATAATTTTGAACAAATTTAAATTGAATTTTGAATACTTTGCTCTGCTTTCTGGACTAGTATCATATGTTAGACAAAGCGTTGTTTGCATTCAGTATCTAACAATAACATAAGGGAAGAAACCTTTTCAAACTTAACAGGCTCTTCAACGAAGCATTGCTTATATCATGTGATATATACATTTATTAATTAGATGGACTAACACAAAAAAATCTTGACAGATGATTGAATTTAATCTATAGGTATCACTAAACCAACACGTGCTTAATATTTGGTTTGCTGGAGTTTACTGTGAACAGTATCATTCACTCAGAGTCAGAACTGAACAAATAATCACATTTGTCTTGCTTGTACAGAGAAGGTATTTGGAAAGATTTTCGAAAATACAAGTAGAATAATAAAAAATTACATTTTCATTTTTTCCTGCAGGTTAATATTTATTGCTTGCAAATCTTCGATTTGCTTGAGCCATAAGCCATGAACTTACGATTTAACATATTTACAAACATAAAGCTCTATAAGTCACTTAGACGTATAGAAAACCCCATGAAAATTTTAGTTTTTTATATCTTTTCCATTTTCAGATGCGGGTAAATAGGTGAAAATTGACTAATTACTGTTTAAAGCGTTACAAACTATAAAATAAATTTAATAAACCCTCAAATATTGCACACATAAGCTACATATAAAATAAGATCAAAATACATTAAATCAGAACATAAAAGTAATAAGTCTTGAGTTAGGCAATGACACAATAACGACGTTGAAAATTTCTTCATTATTATCTTAACATACATGTTTAAAAACTAACGGTTTATAAACAGAACTAATTAACTAATTAGTAAAAATAAAACTTTAAATCGAACAGAGTATTTGTTTTGTAAAATTCGAATGAATATATATAGTTAATTAGTTACAATTTCTTGTACATACCTATAATACTTTATTTAAGTATTGTAAAATAAATACAAAAATAATTAGCATTTCAAATTTAAATTACAAGTATGTAGGTACTTAATGTATTTATTTTATATTTCAAGGATTTATGTAAATATCATTATAAATTTCTCTAATAAACAAAAAAACACACAAATAAAGAATTTATTATTGATTTTTAAGGTATTATTCTGATCGTGTATTGTTTTAAACTATTAGCGATCTAAATTTTTATATTCTTTTTTTTATGTAGGCATCAATAAAAATGTAATCTTTTATATTTGGAAGCAAATTTTTGTATTTACTTTCATGCTATTTATTTTTTTATTAGGGGAGTTGCATAAATTTAAGTTATTTATTTAAATCCTAAAAAAATAGCCAAAATTTGGACGTTCAATTAATTATTAACAACTGAATTTGAATAATAGTTATGGCAATTATAAACAGTTTATGAGAAATTGTATCCAAATTTTTTCTTCTACCGTGGTTTTAGAGATAAATTATGAAACCAAGGGACCTGTATGTCCGATTTTGCACATTCACTAGCTAAACCTCATTTTTTGGTTATAAAATACACCATCAAAGTTTGAAATTGTGGGGGTGTAGACGATTACTTCGTTCTTATCCGAGCAACAACTGTCTAATCAATTACAACTCCCATTAGATTTTAATCGATCATCCACTACCAAGATTCGAATCCGCAAACTCCCGTTCAAAGTAGTCAATCGTTTAAAAGGTATTTACTCGCTTGAATACTGAGTCGGTTGTCAGGTAAAGATAATTAAATACAATGGTCTAGGCTCGGTCATCGTTTGAAATAGGCAATATATTTCTAAATAAATATAAATAACTTGAAACATTTTAATTCAAAAATAATTACAATAACAACCTAATTTTCAAAGCTTTTTGTGTTGCCATTAATGAAAACAGTTCGTTTGAAAACAAAATATCCATTTTGATGTAACTTATTCATAGGTTAATTTACATAATCCGATGTCAGTTCGACCCTCGCTCTTTTATAACAATATCAAAGTTTTGTTTTTTTGTCTCCAACCTATTTTAAAAAATAACATTATCGATAATGTAAGTAAACATTTAACAAGGTAGCTTTCGTAATGCTTTGCAATACCGTAAAAAATCTCTTAAGAACTTTTTTTTATAAAAATGATGATGTATTTAAATAAAATCTCCTCTCTAAGCTGTTTATATAAAAAATATTTGCAACTTTGACAACTTTATAAAATAGCTGAGGTGTTAAAGACCTTTAATGGTCCGATAAATAGCTTTCTGATTAAACAATTTTTGTTTTTATTTTAGTAAGTATTTTTCTCATATCATTTCAAGAATATCATTTAATAAATTAAACATACAATTTGCTGGAAATTAAATAACACAAAATTGAAATGAGTAGCTGAATTCTAAAACTGTCCTTATACGTATTTTCAAAATTTCGGATAATAACGGATTAGTAAATTGGTAACGATGAATCCAAATATGCACTTAGATTGGATAAAAAAAAAGTGCAGTAAATCAAGCTCCATTTCTAGTTTTAACAAGTTTTATAGCTGTGCTTATCGCAATACATTGCTACTAATTAAGTATTAGAACTTCATTGTTTTAATATGCTTTTTTTTAATACACACACATCAAATTACTGTCATGGAATATTAGTATCAAAAATGCTCTTATTTAAACTAATGTGGCAAATAATTTTATAATTTTAAGTAAAAATTTTTTCACAAGCAATATTATTAGAAAATGATTTTAAATTAAATGAAGAAAACCACTTACAGAGTTAATTGTAAAGATTCTTGGCAAATGATTGACTATAATCAATTTTTAAACTATTTTTAATCATTAGAATTCATAAAATATTCTAAATATCCAGTCTATACAGTTAAATACATAAATACATATTTAATAATAAGTAGTCTAGATATGACTTACAAGGTCCACACGTCGAATTACTGAATGAGAAGAAAAAAAAAACAAAATTTGTTTAATATTACGAATATGGGTATTTTTTGTCCTTTTTTTTACTTTTTTTATCAAAACATCCCAAAAAATAAAAGTAAAAGACTTATGATTTCGATTTTTGAGATGAATATGATACTTTCCCTTATGAAATTTTAAATAAAAAAGCCCATTTTCACATTTTTGAAGAAGGGACGACAACGTAGATGATTGAGAAAAGGTTACTTTATTTTTTCACACTCTGCTTAAATTAAAATACATTAAAATTTTAAATATTCCATAATATAAGAGGGTATCTTTGTCACCGATTTAGTACCTACGTGTTATCTCAATACACACATAGTTGTTATTTATGATATATAAAAAACCGTATCTAATTGCATATATGTATACAAAATGTAAATGAACTTTAAAGTTTGGAAAATTTCTACTCTAATTTTAATTAAATGCATATATAGTTTGTAATTCATATGTTTGTATAGGTATGTACAAAGTGTTTCATGGAAAATATCCTAAATTATCAACAGGACTTTATAATGTCAGAGAGTATTTCGATCCAAGTAACAAAATTGAAATAATTTTATTCATTATTATTTCTAAACATTTTCTTGTCAAATAAACTGCATAATGGTTTCCATTTATTTTCACTGTCTAGGTGCTTGACAGCATTTTTTTTCAACGAATAAATATCGAGTTTATTGGAGATTGTCTGCGTTTCTTGTATAAACACGAGAAACAATATTTAAAATTTCTATTTCAGATAAGTGGAACCACTTCAAATTAAAATATATAATTTTTTTATTAATCTAATCCACACCATAAATTATCTTTATTCTTGCCACTTGACAAATTGTTTTCACATTTCTCAAGCAACACCTGATGATTTTCTTTTCATAAATATTTTTAATATTTCTGCACGATATTAAAATTGTGTGCAAGGTTTAGTTGCATATTACACGTAAAAATGAAAATGAAGCGTATATGGTTCATGCTGTATGTAGATAAATGAAAGATAGCATTATAGTGCGTATATTTACGCCCTTTTAAATAGAAAATTAGCATTCCCTTTACGTTGGTACTACATTGATATAAATTTTATTGTAATTGAACTTATATTTTGTCTTTTTATTAGCATAATTTACATTTTAAGTATATTTTGTTTATACAATGCTTAATATAAAAGTACAACACCGAATTTAGAACATTTTACAATTGTAATCAAATATAGAAAATGTTAATACAAATTATTTCAAAACTAATTTTTTGACATAATCATCTGAATCATTTTTTTAAGGTTCAGAAAAATTGATTATGTATAAAGTAGAAAATTAATTCTATTGCAAGAATGTATAGTTTCCGTGATTCTATTGCAATATATTGACGAAAATCCATTTTTCCAGGAAGGAAGTGTTTGATTTTAAAGTGTAATCAATTCTAAAAATATTAAAATTCCCTACAACTTGCGAGTATACAAGTGTAGCATACATTTCCAGTATAATCAGCAATAGGTTGACGTTTTTATAATTAATGAGTTTCAGAGACTTCGATAGAAACTGTTTTCGAGTTAAAATTAAAAAATAAATAGAGTTTTTAAATTATACTTTTAGAGATTCTTCTAAGCAGAGAGAGAATATGTTTGAATCGATATTTGTTTCTTATTTAAAATAACTAAAAATCGGTATTTGATTTTAGCATAAATTCATTGAAGGGTCAATGGTCATGTAGTGCATCGTATTACATCCATATATCACTTTTACAAAAAGAACGTTATATATCGGTCAATACATTGGACGGACATATTCATATAATACGATTAAATTAAATTACATACACGCATATGTTTTTAAGTGTCTCCATGTCCACTATTCTCTACTACACATAAATGCATACGTCTGCAGAATATCAATCAATTGTACTTTAATATTAGAGCATGGCCTCATAAAATACAACGAGTGAGTACCATACATACATTTTAATATTCAAATATCAGCAAAAACAAAAATATTTTTAACATTATTATTTCTATATCCGTGATGTGGATGAGTATTGTAAATTATGTCCTTAATGTTGTTGTCACTCTTAGACGTGGATAATTGTGATGTTTTTTTTTATATTTCTGTAAAATTAAAATTATCGTTGTAAATTAAGCTAATTTAAAAAATTTGCGTACATCATTAACTCAAATATAAATTTAAATAAAAAAAAAAAACGTGTAGAATCCTGGGACACCACGAAGTTCCCCTTAACTATTCATTTCAAGATTTTTCCCGATACCTCGACCCCCCAGAGTAACCTTCGGCTTTTACTCCTTGTCACATAAATACTCATATACTTGATGAAAAGTATATGGACCTCCAGAAGCACGATAAACTCCGGACGTAGGTGAATGATACCATGTGCACACTTTATATACTTAACAGTTCGACATACTGACGAGTGAGAGGGCGTAAATAAATTTTATCGAGAATTTCAAATTTACAATGTCGTTTCGATGGAAATCGAAAAATCTTACTGTACGCATTTTCGAAAATTCTTTTTATTTCGACAATTGTCGAGTATAAATTAGTACTTATCCATCATCGGGATAGCTCGAATGTGAAAAGAAATATAACAATTATTTGAAGCTAGTCACAAGCTCCATATTTTTTAACGGTAAGAAACAAAAATTTAAAAAAAAATCATTTCAAATCCTTAGAAGTGTGTAAATATAGAATCGATTATTTGGAGATGTTTTTGCAAAAATTGCCCAGGATTTTTAGCTATCTAAATTCTAAAATTTCTTTTTCTTAACGATTATTGCTCTTTGTTAGTTTTCCTTATGTTTCTATTTTAGAATAATTTAATATATTAATTCTCTTAAAATCTAAAATATATTTTTTTAATTAAATTCTGTAAGTAACCTAGTTTTAAAGTATTAAAAAAAAAAAACTGTTGATTAAATTTGCAAATAATAATCTTAATTGATATTCTAATTGGATTGGTCTAATAAATAACATTTAGTTATTTTTTGCACATTATGTAATTTATTTAATTTTATTATGCATTTTGTTGATGGATAAAATTGTAAGTTAATTATATAAATTATTTATAATAATTAGAATACGTAAAATGAATTATACAAATTCTCGGGTTAAAAGTTATTTGCTAACAGCAGCAAAAGTAGTCGTCACCGATAACCTGGATAGTTGAACATCATGTTTAAAGTTTCAATGACGTTTATCTTTCATATTGGCACTCTTTTTTATAGATACTACTAAGCAAAATATCGAGTAATTACTATTCACAGATTGTGCAATAATTAAACATTATCTCATCATTGTCTCAACATTGAACTTAAATCAATCAATCTTTTTTTTAAATCAATGTAAACAGAGCCCTTGCTTAATCTTAATCAACCGAATAAACCTCTAGCCCAAAAATTCTATTTGGTTTATAATCAATTATAGTAATAAGCCAAGATGACATTTCATGGCGTGCCTTAGCGACAATCGATAAGTAATAACGTAATTTGTTAGCACCAAACAAGCATATTTAATATATAGGCATAACTTTTAATTCTTTCTACTCGATAATATTTAGTTTTTAATATTTCAAAAGTTCCCATTTGTAAAGACAAAAACCAGATAAATAACATCAAATATCACTCATTTGAGTCTGTATAATAACAATTTATTTTCTAAATAATGGATGTGATATATATCCTTGTAAAATATATTACAATGAATAATATTTTACAAATATATATATATATTTTTAACAAATAGCACTCAAGAAACATGTATCTACCTTATTATTTTTGATTGATTTAAAATGATTAATTTTATTATATTTCTATGGCATAATATGCGGGTTTTTACTGACAACAATAAAGGTATGTTTATGAATACAATTTACGGTTGACAACGATTCACTTGAATTTATGACTAATTTTTTTTACAAATATAGGTACATACAAATAATTCTTTCTTTTTATGTTTGGTCAAAAGCATAATAATAATTCACAGAATATAATAATGATTTTTAAAACTAAAATGTCATAGTTCTGGATATATCCTTTTTTCAGTAGTGTGAACATTGTATTTAAATCAAATTTTGATGAAAACTATGACAAAATGCTTAATCAAGTTACCGATGGTTTCACTTTGCCTTTAAAGAAATTAAG
This sequence comes from Chrysopa pallens, assembly GCA_020423425.1. Classification (NCBI taxonomy): domain Eukaryota; kingdom Metazoa; phylum Arthropoda; class Insecta; order Neuroptera; family Chrysopidae; genus Chrysopa; species Chrysopa pallens. The sequence continues at coordinate 59,631,933 of CM035594.1, forward strand.
TGGGTTTCATTCATTGAATATTATTATTTTTAATGTGAATAATTTTCATTATCATGTTTAAGAATAATTTTTTAATAAAACGCGCTCGGAGTTATTGAAAAAACTCCCAGTAAATAATTACAAGTGTGGCAACTCTAAGGACTTTTCTCAGGATGATTAATAGTATCTGTCTAGAAAAAAATATTTGATGACTCGAAGAATTTGTCATTTTAGTGTTCAAAATGAGAATGTGGATAAATACCCTCACAAATACAAAAAACGGCCGAAAAATCTTCCTCTTTTGTAGCAAAAAAAAATATCAGCCTAAGATAAAAACAGATATCGAACAGTCCTTTATAACATTGAATTTAAACTCCTTGTAATGGAAGCGTGGTTTCTTGGTGTTTCATGAATATATTTTCAATGAAAGGAAAAAAAAAAGCATTACTATTGCTAATCAAATATACAATTTCTCATCGCCAGCATTATTCAGATACGAATTCAGATATGATAATAGTACTGTACTATTGTCATGTTAGTGGTTCTTAACGCATAATTTTAGAACAATAACACCTCGGAAATTGGATAAAAATTGAATTAAATTCTTCAATGCATAAGTCAATACTGTCGATCTATAAATAATTTTGTACACTATTTAAATAAGAATTGTATGAAACGATTAATTACTAAGCTCTAAGAGTCCAACCCAATCCATTTAAGCCAATCAAAGAAAAAATAATAGGATAATTTCTTACTAATTTTTTAGACAAATTAAAAATATATTACTCGCACCAATATAAAAAGACAGAGGGTTTGGCTAGGTTCAATATGAAGATTACGAAGCCACTCAAAATTTTACAAAAATAATTTTTCAGCCCTTTCATCTGATCAACAAAAATATTCATTAAACCCATAACAAAAATAAATGAAAATCACAATAATAAATTATAGTAAAAGAGGATCTAAAATTATATTTTTTTGTAACATATTATTTTTGTAAAAATCATTAAAATTACAAAACATAAATTTTTCATAAAACCTAAAATAATAAATATAGAGAAAATTTCAATATATGTATAATATTTTCTAATTTTAATATACCAACAAATATAGAAACATATTTTTTATTATATATTGTAATGGAAACAATAGGATTTCATTTATTTTTCTCGACAGATGGGTATTAGAAATATTTGTCATTTATATAATAAATATAATATATCATAAAAATGTAACATAACTTATTTAACACGTATGTTTTAAATAAAGCGTGATGCACAGCCGCCGATCAAAATTACTTTGGTTTACTTATCTTAGTTTAAGGTTAATTAAATACTCAAAATATTTACAAAAATATATACTTAGGTATAATTACATTAATTTTAAAACTTAGTTATTATGGTTCAATAAAAAAGATTTATTATTTTTTACAGGTCATCCTGTGAACTAAAGAAATTTTTGATACTAGATTCACATAAGAACTATTTTTTACTTCAAATAGCAACAGTTTTTTTCAAATTTCTTATTTTAATAGCAAACTCTTTGAAAGGAAGATACTTGAAAACAATGTTGTCCTTGTATAAGTATTGTTTAAAGTGAACAACAAATGAATTAAAATTAATTTAAAAATAATTTTCAATACAAATAACAATACACACCTAATCAAAATTGTAAATCTTAAACAGTTTAAATTACCCTTATCATCATCGGTTTGTTATTTAAACAAATCTAAATGGATATGATCATCATGTATGCATGCATTTATGTATGTGCGTATGTATGTTTGCTTTGTGCAAATGTGTGTAATGTCAACATGTGGGCAGGTTTTTTTTTTGTATGTTTTAAATAATAATACTTGTGCTTATGATATACTACAAAGTATATTACATAATCGGATCAAATACTATGATACCGTTTATATATCTTCTAGAATCTTCTTCTAGATAGAAGCGCTTGCATGAAAATAATACTAAGTATTTTATTACGGATTAGAAATGTGGTGCATTGAAAGTCCAAGTTGGTTCCAATGTTTTAATCAATTTTTTGTATAATAAATATTTTGATAAATGTTTTGATCTACATGGTATAAATTAAACACAAGTAATAACGGGACATACAGCCAAAATTCTTTTACAAAAATGCCTTTATTCGTTGGTTTTTTATGCTAATTTTAGCCCTAAAATTATAAAAATTTACTCCTGCAACTGAGTGATTTGCTTTAAAGAAGGTCCCTTGGCAGTAATGGAAAAAAAAATTAATTAATAGATAATGATCCCAATTTTTTTTAATAAATAAAAAAACACTAAATAATCGGAATTAGCAAACTTCTTTTAAGATTATTTAGTGTATTTTTCATTAATATTTACTCTCTTATTTGATCGGCAAGGTACTCAAATTATTGTTTTATGTAATTATGTTTCGTTAACCATAGCATCATAAAAAGGTAAGTTTTCACACAAATTTCGAAGAGAAAAAATAAAAACCTAAGGCTAGGTTATTTCAATTTTTCATATAAATTTTGAGGTTATGTGAAAAAAGTGGAAATACAAAAGTTGTAGATCTTTTTATTACCTACAACTTTGCCATTTATCTTTTTCCCATAGCACTTGTAGTTTTGCCGGAAATCGAAATAAACCGTGTTTTACCCTTAAAAACTCACCCTCTTCTACTTCCCGAACTCAGATCGTCCGTAATTTATTTTTCCTTTCATTTTTATCATAGTATCTTCCGTTGCCAATGGGTGTCATTCTACTATAATTTTCTTCCACTTTTTATCATTTTTTAAGGCTTCTACTCTGGTCAAAAAAAAACATTTTGATGTACGATGCACATAATGACAACTCATAAGATTAAATTGTTCTAGTAAATTTGATCAGAGTATATAACATGCTCAATGTGTGTGCTGGTGGATGGCACTAAAGTATACAGATTATTGATTATGTGTGTAACTACGTTTTGAATCTACAAGATAAAACCTTCATGAATGTAGTAGTATGTAGATAGGGTTTCATTTCAATGTTTTGTATTATAAATGTACTACAGTTTAAAATCATCCCTATAAATTAACTATATGATAGGGATACTACCATGTATACACAATGTGTACCTACACTTTAGATTGTGTATTTATTCATTACATATATCATAATTTTTGTCTATTGAATTCATAAATCTAGATTTAGAAGTTAAATCGCGCCAAGATAATACGATTGAACGCTATTGAATTTCTGTAATGTTCAGATAGTCGACATATAACTAAGAATCAATTTTCAGTCTTTGCAGTTTAAAGACATATAAAGACAATTATATTTGTGCTTATTAGCTAAATTTTAGGTTAGATAGTGGCATATTTAAACAGTTTACGGACGGGCGCATTAACGGACAAGGGAAAAGTGACTAATAGCGTTTCAAACAGTAGACTAAAATTAATAAAAACAAACATCCGTCAAGTTATAGCCCAGAAAACTCTTAAAACTTTACCAAGTCTTTATATGGCTAATATCATTTTGCATATTTAAAGAATTATACTAAAAATATTTTAATATTTTAATAAAAAAAAATAAATAAATAAAAATTTTAATATTAAATTTAAATATCGATTAATAGAATATAATCAATTATTTTGCTTTTTAATTAATGTTGGGAAACTCAAAATGAATCATTCTATATTTAAAATTTTCAAGCAATTTTTATTCCAATAATTTTGATTTAAGAAAATTTTACAAATAGTGGATTTTGATAGATAGAATAATTTGATAGATAAAATTTATCTTTATTCAACACTTGAATAGCTTCAAAATTTGTAAGACTCCAAAAAAAGAAAATTTCTCTACCAGTTTGTACTTTAACATTGGTAACTTCTATACTGAATATCTCTATGAAACGATAATTTCAAAATAAATGCACTTATGTAGGAGTATCAACTACGCACATAGCAAGGCAAGCAGTAGTAGCAATCTTCAATATTTATGTAGCAATAATAAATAAACCCCTATTATATCAGACAAATGAAGTAAACCCAAAAAAAAACAAATAGTACATTTATATCTATTTACTTTACCCCCTAAAATTTTGGTACAATATCACATTGTCTAGTTAATATTCATATTGTACAACGAAAAATGACGCTTTGTTATTCATAACAATATATATCTATTAAACAGTCGGTGGGTGCGTGGCATCTTGATAATAAAACAGTTATTATTTAGTGGCTATGGCATTAATTTTTCGGGTATTGTTCAAAAAATCAATATGATTTAATATAAATATTTATTTTATAATATTTTACGCAAATCATATTTGGGTTACTAAGTAAAACTCTTTTTCAAAATAAATTGTTTACTTACGGCTTACTTTATAAATTTATGTGAGAATAAAATATTTGTATGTACTCAATATATTTCATAAATATAATGAAAATTTTGTAATACTGTAAAAATATTCAACCAATGATTCTATATTTCGAGTATCAATGAATTTCCACACGCAAAAATTCTAAGAGTCAATTGAAAATAGAATAAAATTTGCGGTAATTCGTACGTGGAAGGGACTTCTTACTCGATTAATGCGCTACCAGTGTCTAAAATTTGTAGTAAAACATTCATAATCTAGAAAATATTATTATTTGTTCAAGTGTTTGCATGTAAACTTTATAGCAAATTTCATACAAAAATTATTGAATACTCACAAAAAAAAGACATTTAATTGAAGTTATTGTGTTGAAAAATGTAACAATGATCGAAGAGATTGCAATAATTATTTAATTGCAAATATAAATAAATATTCATTTAAATTAAACCATAAATTTTGAGAAATTTCCTTAAATTATACACCATTCACAGAGTTATATATCATTTGATTAATAGAATTTCGTAGCCATAGAAATAAATGAAAAACATTTTGATGTACCGTGCCCGTAGGCCTTTTTAGAGAATTCAAATTATTATTTTTTAATATCAACTCGTAAGTCAGTCACTATGTCAGTGGTATCATTTGAAAACGGGGAAGGAAACTGCTTGCTGTATTGATAAGTGCATATTAATGCGATAGAAAATCATCTAACCAAAAACCACTTAGAAATATGTTTTTATAATTCATTATTAATATTTATATACTTTCGATATACGATATTGAAATTAAGTTTGTAGAAATCAATGCGTGGATCAATTAAAAAACCTGAGTGAGTCAGTATCTAGCCCACGAAACACTAATTTACTACAGCTTCCATTTAAACTATATTTTCAATAATCTACGTCCCAGATATATGATTTCTGGAAAAGAACCCAAAGAATCATTATTTATGCACTACTCTCGGGAATATCTTCATAATTCAGAATGTATTAAGAATTCATTCCTCTGACTTCATAAATAAGAATGCTTTAAGAATTATTTTGTAAGACTTCATAAATTAGAATACTTAAATGAAAAAAAAAATTATTTTTTTATTAAAATATAAATTTTTCCAATGAAGCTAGACGACCCATGTGCTCTCCTTAGTTCATCTCCTAACAGACTCATAACATCCTTACTAAAACATTCTAAATTGCAAGTTCCTTTTTGTGAATAATATCAATAGAAACGATCTTCATTTCCTTTCTGTAACAACAGCGAATCAAAGCATAAATTCTAGTTAATAATAAATGATGCATTTATTATTAATTAGAATTACCTTTTTGGTTCTACCCTCGAACCAAGATGTTTCAAACCCCAACACAATTATTTGTGAATAATTGCGTAGTGCGTTAATTTAGTAAAGTGCTTAGGCAAATGAAAAACAAAAATACCTTCACTGTATTTATTTCTTTTTGTTATTAGAAAATAAGAATTACTAAATTAATGAAGAAAAAAAAAATTAGTTTGTCAATCTTTTACGGGACTATAAAGATGGATTTCATAAAAGAGACAATTGAGATGTTTTTGAGTAGTAAAAGGTTACTGACTCGATTGGAAATAGATCTCGAAAACTGTAAGCTTTTTAATGTAAGCCAATGATATTTTAGACAAAAATAATCTAAAAATCTTTATAGGAACCATATTAGACTTTCAATCCTCGGTATGCATCTAAAATTTATATGTTGCTCAATGAACACAATAAATTAGTTAAAAACACAAGTAAAAGAAGCATAGATTGTCATTAATATTGTAATTTTACTTTCATTCAACAAAAATTTTTTGTCAGTAAACAATATGGCTGTACAAATGGGTTTCTTTTTTGCTGTAATTGTTTTGATGATGGAAATTCAACAAAACACCGATAACAAAAACAACAATAAAAACCATATACCTACTGCCTGCATTTAAAATAAAAGCACACTCAATTTGTAGTTAAATGTATGGGAAACTGAATTACGTTTATCTAAAAAACACATTGCGGTAAGGGAAAATCATATGAAAAACTACACATTTTGTTGTTTTTTTTTATTTTTATTTCTGTATGTAGGTAAAAAAGACAGTACGAAATATATACAGGCGATAAAAAAAGCTTCGTAAATTTTTTCTTTTGCTTCGTAAAAGAGAAGGAAAAATTCCAACGGAAATATGCAAACTTTGTCTACGTTTTTAAACAATGTTTTTTAATTTTTAGCTATAAATATATAAATAAAATAATTATATAACTGAAAATTTTCCTTTTGGTAGATAGGATAACTAATTTAAGCTTTTTTTTTTAAATATAAAAACAAGTGAAGTTGTAGCTAAAATTGTTAATTGTTTAAATTCCCGATATATAACTGGAATTTTGAATCAGTATCATTAGTTTAATAACAAATTTTCAAAAAAAATAAAACTGCCTGCAAAAAAAAATGAACTAAAAAGGTAAAATTTAATTTTAAATTAAAAACTTTTATCAAAAATTTTCTCGTGACTAATTACCTTTCTCAGTCAACGCAAACCAAATTAGTTTGTAACTAAGGTAAAGATTGACATCGACTTCGAAAAGTAATTGGTCACAAGGAGGTTTTTAATTGCAAAATATCTTTTGACGGCGATTTTGCAATTAAAATTATTTTCTAGTCTATATGTTAAAAAATCTTTTTTAAAATATTTTAAATCAAAGGGTAACAACTACTGCAAATAAAAATATATCTCTCGACGACCTCTACCGTCCAATATTTCAAGAAGATTATATAATACTAAGATTAAGTATTCTCATTGGTTTTTAACATGTCTGCATAATTTTAAGCTGCATTTTGGCGTCTGACTATATTTATTTTCACGTTGATATAAAATATGAAATACAAGCCACAATGTTCTTGAAAATTAATTTAATTCCAACAAAATTGCATTTTTTTCGCTCAATTAACTTAAGAACCATCCTATAAATAATACCCACCAAACAGATATCAAAAAGAGAAATAATATTTATAAATTTATGATATGTCCACAAAAAATATAAATTACATGTTGTGAAAAACATGTTTACGTTTGATATAGATAGAGTATATACAATACAATAAAATACAGTAGTGTGTTAGTAGATAGGTATCCCAACAATAATCTAAAAAGCTCATGGTTACAAAACAGTTGGTTCATTTAGTTTGCACTTGTTATCCCTCCAACATGTTACATATTCGTTACTGGATCAAAAAAAAAGGGGAGAAAACTACCTTCAACTCATAAGAGGTATCATACACAGATATCATTACGATAAAATACTATACTTTATTCAAAATTATCTACACAATTAATATATATTTATAATTTAGCATAATCAAATAAATTTTTTTTTTTAAATAAATTACGATTTTTTGCCCCAATTTCTTAGTACAAATTATTTTGTATTTTTATAAATACGTATTTCGACTACAAAGTAGTCATCATCAGTATGGATTTGTTAGTTGTAATGATTCTCTGAGGTGATGTTGCTAATTTGGTGACGGTTTGCAAACCGTCATCAAGCTAATTCATACTGATGATGACTACTTTGTATAAATTGGGGCAAAAAATCAAAATTTATTAAGATTTAGTATATCTATAATCTTAATTAGACTTTGAATGGTGACTTTTGTGGTAAATTTCTATTTTTAATGATTGAGGTTTTAACTTGGGGTTTTTGTTTTTAGTGATTCTTCTATAAGAAACCTAAAAAAATCGTCGAAAAGTTCAAAATTTTTTTTTCGCTATTTTTAGATTTTCTAAGATAATTTCGGTGTGGAAAATTCAAAAATAACATTTATTTTACGATCGGTCGACTAGTTTTTGAGATATTATATTAAATACATCCGCTAAATCGACCTTTAAATCGGATTTATGCAGATAATTCAAAAAATAAGAATCCGATCGTTAAATAGATATTATTTTTCAAATCTACGGGTCAAAATATACTTATAAACATGTTTTTCTCGAATTTGGATAAAAAAAATTTTTTCAAATTTTCGCAATTTTCTTAAGGGGTACCCCTTTGAAAAAATCGAAAAAATTGGGAAAATTTTTTTGCCCCCGATTTGGATGAAATACTTATTCTAGGGTAATTTCAACCCACAGGTTTCAAAAATAATATCTATTTAACGATTGGACTAGTAGTTTCTGAGATATTGCTAAAAACCCGATCCAGAGGCCGATTTATCGGTTGTATTTCATGCAATATCTCAATAATTAGTCGACCGATCGTAAAATAAATATTATTTTTGAATTTTTTAGACTTCAATTATACAAGAAACCACATAAACAGCGAACAAAAAATTTTGAAGTTTTCGCCGGTTTTTTAAGGTTGAATAAACTTAAGTCCACAAGATGTATATTTGAGGCTGAATGAAATCGCTAACTTAATTACTCTTGTTTTATCAAAAAACATCAAAACTATTGAGAAGTAAGGTTTTGAAACTATTGAACGTGCAACCCGTCACCAAATTAGCAACGAGTAACATCTCCTCTGAGAATCATTACAACTACCTAATTCATACTGATGATGATTACTTTGTAGTCGAAATATGTATTTATAGAACAATGCAGTTTTAATTAGTTAAAAAACATTTAAGTTTTTCAAATAAGGACACGTTAATTGTAAGATTTTATTTCAAAAAAAAATTACATAAGAAGTAGTAGACATTATTAAACCAACTATAATAAAAATAGGGATATGAATACTACGATTCAGTCATATGAAACATATTCCATTGGGATTATAATACAATTATAAAACTTTACAATTATTGTGTGTACATTTTAAGGGTAGTGTGTTGGGTATGTGTTGTATGTTCTCACACAGCTACTTACACCCCTTGTCAAATTGACTACTAAATCACATTGAACGAATGTCGACAACATAACGCCACTACAAGTACATGCATTCATACGATCGATATAAGTAGGCACATTTACTTTTTTTACTGTGTTTTAGTGGGGTGGTGGTGAAAACAAGTGAAACACATGCATACATACATGAATGAATGTGTGTGTGTGGGGTGGGTACCACAGGGATGAGGGTACATTGCTTTTTTATGGTGGCAATGCGCTAAATTGATGAATTGCCAGCAATGATACACTTGTTTTATTCATCAAGTGAATTTTTATATTATTAACTTCAAATTGCCTTAAGGGTGGTTCTTTTCTGGGTTGAGAATGCTTGTTGGTGGCTGTATAGGGTTGATGATAATTGAAATTAACTATGTATATATAATTTATTTTTTATACGCAAAATATGCAAAGTTAATGTACATTTGTCTAATCAGAGTAATATCACAATTTATTTCTAGTATAATAAATTTTTCGGTTCTCTAGAATTCTAGAAAATATGTCTAAAAAATTTTCAAATATTTAAAATTATGTTAGGAAATTATCACAATTAATTTTTAAAGAATCTCATTTGAACAGTAATCAGATCTATTTTCGTAAAAAGGTTCAATATTACTGAAAATTTACTCATGAAAAACAACAAAATAATTAACTCTTTTCAGTTAATTGGTGTCAAATTTTATATCTCTAAGAAAGGATACTCGTAGTATTTAAGTTTTTTATAGTCTTTGATAGATCGATGATTTCAAACATGAGTTTTAATATAACATACAAATTCATCAAATTATAAAAAATCAATATCTCATATAAGCATTGTACGAAGCATTGAATATTCAAAATATAAAAAATAAACTTTATGTATATCATATAAAGTTTTCGATATTGTGTGAAAATTAAACAAATATTAAACTAAATTAAGTTTCATTTTCGTACTCTATCTATTGATAAACAACATTTTCTCATACTCTTCTAAATTTTCGATGTTTATATATAATAATATTATTGTTGTATTATTATGATTATAATAACTAACTTTTAATTGGTTATATTATTTTTGTTTGAATAAACAATTGTAGTTTGTATGTTGTATAGGTACTTTTAATTGAGTAAACAATTAATTTAATAAGTTATTTATTTTATGTATAATGTTTATTTTATTTAGTATAAGGTATAAACATTTTTTAACTGGTACAAGGTATTTTTGATAAGATTATTATATTTAAAGAATCTAAAAAGTTGTAGTTACGATAAAAACAATTATTATCTTTATATGTTTGCCTTCATACATAGTCTAAGATACTTGTTACAAGACAACTTTACTATTGATTAACTAATATTTCTGTGATCTTAATTCGCTAATAGACACAGCTTTATTGCGCGCAAAAATGAAAGCATGTGCAATTTTTCTAAGAAAAAATAAAAATTGTTCATATTTCAACTTGAAAAGGTATCTTAAATACTGTCCAAAGGTCTCGCATTGTGAATGAAATGGTGATATACCCAAACTGATATATCTAAAAATTTTACTTGTATTGCGTTATTTGCGTATTACCGATTTTAAAAATAACTTATACGTATAAATTCAAGAAAAAATACACATAGATTTGAATGTTTGTCTTTCATACACGTCGAAACTTACTATATAAAAAATTTATATAAAAAGTTTTCTAGAAAAAAAAAATGTATTTTGAATAAAATTTCAATTTATTATTTAAATATTTCCTCAACAACTTGAAACAACCTTTTTTTTTGTTGGTGAATCATGAAGAATGTTTAGTTTTAGAATATTTAACATTTTTCTTATTTATATTTTCTGTAAATTTTATTAAAAGATGATTTAAAAAAATTTTTTACTTCAAAAATAAATTCATTATAGATGAATAAAAGAAACACATTAGATATTTAAAAATATGCTCATTTAATAATGTCAAACGAAATTTAATTAATAATATATGGATTCCTATTATTGTGATTATTTAAAATATACATAAAAAAACATATTGAATGTATGATGATGCAACAGCACTGTTAAAAAAGCTTTTAGGATAATAAAATTTCAATATTTATTTAAGTGCATGATCATGTTATTTTAAAATATTTAAGAAAATCTACAACGATCTATCTACATCAACTTTGAAAATTTTCAAATAATATGCTGTATGTATTGAATATTACCTTTTACTAATAATAAATGTAAAGGTAATTTGTTGTATAATGGAAGTATCGATTTGATTATAGCATTTGAAAGATCGGTAGGAACACACAAGAATGAAATTGATAATTTTTGTGAATGTATTTTAATTTCAAATTTATTTAAAATGTGCGATTGACGAGACCTCTTTTGGTGAGTATAGGTAGTAGTATCAGGCGTATGTGTCAATGATGGTACAAGAAGCTGAGTATACAGTTTTTAAATTTGTAAAGCAAAAGAAAAACGTCGGTGGTAAACAAAATTTTGGAGTGTTCATAGAATCACTTAATTAGTTATTAATTTTCGTCGGTCCGCTTGTCATGAAAATATCTTAAAAACGAAATTTTGCTGATGTATTTTTAAAATAAAAATTAAGACCAAATGAGCAATTTGGTCCAATGGATCCATTTTCTAACTTTTAATTTTAAAAAATTACCTCAGCCTTTTATTGTTTTCGATTAGCTTGATGTTCCTAATCTTGGCCTTTCTTGGTTTGGTCCTGAAACCGAACAAATACTACAGCTGTATTAATTAATATGTACAACATATGTTTAAAAAGTCAAAACCGTGGGCAAAAATTAAAATTTAATATAGCAACAACAAAGGCTTCAACAGATTGATCTAACACAAATTTCTCTTCAACCACTCTAAAATAAGTACGTCAGATTTGTAAATAATAATCGAAATCTCTTGTATCTTGGAACTAAGATTATAGGAATTGAACTATTGATAATTCAAAATTCCAAATAGAATGAAACGTCAGATTTGTAAATAATAATCGAAAGCACTTGTATCTTGGAACTGAGATTATAAGAATTGAACTATTGATAATTCAAAATTCCAAATAGAATGAAGAGGTAGATGAAGGCCAATCGATTCGGACTTGAAGTAAGACCCACAAATAGTTAGTCCATCAATTATACACAAACACTCTGTAATATATATGCATGTTTAATCATCTTTGAAAACATTCCCCGTTTTATAATACTCGTATATCATTTTCAAACCTAATTGACATCAACTAACTCTCAACAATACGAATGTAAACAAACAATCTTCTTAGCAGAATGTAATAGAAGCTTTAGAAAATTTTAAGGGATATATAATAATACTTTATTCCCCTCCCTCCTATTCTTGAAAACTTTTGATTGTACCATATACAGAATGCTTTCGAAAACTTTCTAATACTTTTAGACGTTGAGTGTTAATATCGTGAAGTTAAAAAAATTTTCATCCAGAGATTTTACCCGGATTTTCTGTCTCAATTTTAAAGCATCAAGAAGATTATTTTAAACATTTTTGTGGTAATTAAAGACTTTTTCATTTAATTAAAAAACAATTTTATTTCGAAAATAATTTATTATTATAATAACTTGCATGTTTGTAACAATTTCCACCATATTAGGCCAGAAAATTCATTGGATTGAATAATGGGTAAACGAAATAACACGTGACGAAATTCCTAATGAAGAGAATAAAAAAACAGTATTTTGTTTATTATTACAAGTTTTTTGTTAGTTTTTTATGCTCAACAAATGACCGAGTTTCTTGAAAACTACTCAGTTTTCAGTTGAGTATCTCTTCAAAAACATTGGGTTTGGATTAATCTTAAAACAAATTCGGCACCATTACAATAATTTCCCCAGTAAGTATTTAATTATTGTTTCGGAATCAAAATAAATACGTATGGATTCTTTGAGCCATATCGATCAAAGCATGTTTTGTACATATTTTGAAAACAACCTATATATTTATCCAGCAAAAACTTTTGATTGGTCCATATATAATATATACCTACATACAAAACTTATGTAATTTTAACCCCCCATAATAATAATAAAATGTCAATATTAATTTAGTATCCAAATATTACGAATAGCAAACCCAACTCACCAAACCAAACGAACGCCTGTACGTAGGTACCTTTGCCTGTTTGTTGTGTTATGATACAATTAAATTTCCTTGTATGTTTGTTTTGAACTTTTATTTTTTTTAATTTTATATTTCTCTAATTATATGATATGAACACAAATTTGATATTAAACAGGCATTATATAAATAAATCATAAACACACTAAGGGTATATGACGATGATGATGATATTATATGCACAAAAATTTAATTAGCTTAATAAATATGTGTACTGAAGGAGTCCCTTACAAAACCTTTTTTTTAATTACTTTGTTTGTTTTCTTGATGTAGAAAATTTGCTAACCATCATAATTTCACGTTAAATAACATTTTTTATGTAATATACAAATTTTTATAGTTTTTCAAAATTATTTTTGAACTCCAACATTAAGTTTTTTTAAAACTTTGTTGCGTTGGACAAAAGCAAATCATATTTAATGGACTTAATTGGAATGAGAATAGAATAGCTTTAATCAGGCTCGCAAAAATACACCACTGACGTTAGGTTACTTTACACAGGTGCGGTTTTAGTTTTATTTTCACTAATATTTTTTCATCCGAGAAAATTAGATTTCAATAGGATACCGACTTTTTAACTAATAAATGACCACAAAATTAAAAGGCGATTATCCTATTATTCTTTTATTTTCATAGTTCAGCAATAAAATAAAATGAGTCATTCTTCTTAATCAATAATTTTAACAATAAAATATAAATACTGCAACGCTAATAAATAATGCTAAAAACGAATTTCATAATAAATCGTTATTCCGGATATATTTGCAGGACATTACATCAAAATGTACATAATATAATCATAAAGTGCATTTATTGTTAATTTTTGCGTGTTATATCCTGTTTTTTTCTTTATATATTTATTTTTTTGTATATAATTTATCTTAATTATTATTGACCACTTCCGTTCGTTAACGTAGCAATACAGAAGTAAATAAATAAATAAATAATTTTCATTCATGTCATCGAAAATTATAATTTAAAATCATGTAGGAGTTAAGTATACTTCAAATATTTCAATACGGATAATAATAATCCATGTATAATTCACAGTTGTCTTGCTCAGTTGTCAAACAAAAATCAAAAGAAGCAAGTCGGGCATCAAAGGCATTCTTTCGGTCAATAAATTTGCATATAATTTTCCTTTGTGTTGTGATACTTGAGTAATATTCTGACATCCCCTCCTGTTCTAAAGCCTGATTGTCTTTCAAGAAATAACTTTGTTTCCTCTGTCTTTCTAATACGTGTCCTTCCTAAAGTATATAATTGGGATAAAATGTCGCAAATTAATCGAAAATTATAAGAAATATTCGGAGAGTACTGTTTTTCTTCATTATACAAACAAAAAAGAGATTACTATTTGTACTACCCGCAATATTAAACAAGCTTAATGTCACCCGACTAAACAGTTCTGCGAACAATGTGGATGGAACACTCCATTTTATAGAATTTTATTCGAAATACGCCTCTTTGCGCTTGAGAATTTCGAATACTGAATGGTGCACAATGAAATAAACTTCACAAAAATATTATAAATTATCAAATAAAAAAAAACAATATTTGCTCGAAATTCCAAAATTAATATAGCAAAGACTGTCACTTGGTCCTTCCTATAATATTTGAATTGTATAAGCTATGTGGTGTATAAATGCATATATTGTGGCTTATTAGTATCGCAATAATATTTATATAATTATTTTTTTTTAAACAAATAAAATTAATTAAAAATAAATATTAATTAAAATTTTATCAATATCAAAACAAACCTACACTGCCACTGTGTATCGTTAAAATATTAATTTATGTCGATTAAATTCATCAATTTTTATAATTATTAATGTGGGTGACTCAAAATAATAAATAGTATAAATTTTGTTTTGGAAATTATAAAACTTAAATATTCATATCAATGGTCTAACTAAAATAAAAATAAAATATTAACGAAAATAATAAATCTGTGTAACTTAAAAAAAAAAAAACAACCCATATAATTAATTATTCAAACACTTAAAATTTTTAATATTAAATCATTTAGTGATTTAGATCTTAATTTATGTTCCCAACGGTATAAACTAATAATTTACGTTCATTAAAATATGCATGTTTTCCTATATATAGTGACTTTCAGACTACTTCAGACACATAATTGAAATATTTTAGGTTTTTTGATGAAAGACGCAATCACAAACGCAGCCACAAATACTTAAAGTTGATTATATATTATGTTAATTATTATAATTAATGTGTGATGATCCATAAATTTTATCTAATTAAAATAGTTTCACTGTTATTTAATCAACCAGAACATTATTAGAAAATTAACTGACTTATATTGAATTATTTAAAGTTTTTTTTTTGAATAATAAATTTAATCGGAAGTTTAAACAAAGCATATTTCTGTGTGTTAATGTTTTGAAATGAAGATGTATAGACGGAAGAATCGATTAAGGGAATATACATTTTCATTCTTATTTTATGTATAATTTATTGTACTTCTGAATTATACCAACAAATATCGAAAGTGTTGCGTTTTAGAACCTTCTGAACAACTGTCATTTCGTACTATTAATTTGGCGGGCTGTTAAAATCAGAGGATGATGCCAAATGATTATTCGGGATGATTTCAAAATCTCAAGAACCGCCTATCCAATGGAAAATCCATACTTAGGAAAAATCAGCTTACTAAAAATTTAATGTAATTCAATCACAGATACCGTAAGTAAACATATTCATACATCAAACGGAAGTTCTGTGTCCATAATTGGAAAGTGTAAAACTATTAACTATTATACAAAAGAGAATCAAATTTTGGAACCTCCTGGCAACAATATGGGCTGCACAAGACATGATTTGGCTTTGACAAGGTCCCACTTCTCTACTGCCAAGTGCTGTAATGATCTACTCAAAATTATCCACCAGCGTTCCTTCAATAGTTATTCTCTATACAAAGAAACTTTGAGCAACAACTCTTGCAAAATTAACAATATTTCTACAAGATATAAAAAATATGTTTCTATACAATTCTAGAAATGCGTAGCAAATTTTAAATTGTGGGATACTCGCATAAAGGGGAACTATGAGTTACTGTAAAAGCCAATTTTTATAACAAATAAAATAAATATTCAATAAATAAATATTTTCTGTAATAGAAATTTCATAATAAAAAACGTAATTAAAGAATATATTTTTTCAATTAATTTTTAACCTGTGCTTCCACAAATTTGGCACTATTCTAATTCATAATTATTATCTATTAAAAATATATTTTAATTTATCTCATAACTCTAGCTTCACCCCATAGACCTTCTTCAACTGACCCTAACTGTTCTTCACCGTCAGTCATTCTCACATGAAATTTCATATTCATAGAAATAATATTAATTTGTAATACAATATTTCCAACCAAACAAACAAACAAAATATACAAAATTGTTTTTTTCATTTCAGTTCCTTTTTTTCAATTTTTCAAAACACTTGAAAAGAATAAATAATAAGAATAATATAAAAAAAGAATATCATATAAAATTCAATAACATCCATGTCGTATAAATACAAACTTCTCTATAGCAAGTGATTACTAAGCTACCGTACGTATTTTGAGGGTGAAGAGGTTCTTAAACAAAAATCTTTTTTTCTTTTTTTGTTGTTTTGTATAAATACATTATGCTATATTCGTACTTGTTGTTCCACCTACATTTACCAGTTTCATTTTTGTGTTGGAAACATGTGAAATAAAGTATTCCCACACTTCCTGTCTCTATTAAGAAAATAATAGTAGAAGGCCTGATACATGTAAAATGCACATAGTATTATTATATGTAGTCTATATTATAATGCTTTGGTTTTTTGATCAAATGGTAAAATAACTCAATTTATTAAACTCAGTATGTGAGTTATATTATAGTTTGTTCAAAAATGTCCAACAAACTTAATGATAATGTCCAATACATACTTCCTTTTGGTTTGTGCCTAGTGAATCATTTTTTGAGGTTATACATCTTCTTTTGGCGCGTTTCGACGATTCCATAAAAACGGCATGATGGAGTTGGCTACAGAATAGATATAGCTCTGCGATCTTAGCACCTCATGTGCGGAATTTCGATTGACCAATTATACCATCTGAAAGGTCAGAAATTGGTCATAAAAGGTCAGTTGGTCTCATTAATTGGTCAGCATCAGAAAATTTTTTATTAAGGATTAAAGTTTTTCAAGGTCAATTAATGAGGTGCTAAAATTATTAATTGACCTTGAAAAACTTTAATCCTTAATAAAAAATTTTCTGAGGCTGACCAATTAATGAGACCAACTGACCTTTTATGACCAATTTCTGACCTTTCAGATGGTATAATTGGTCAATCGAAATTCCGCACATGAGGTGCTAAGATCGCGGAGCTCAGCTCTCATAGACAGCTAAAATGTTAGTGAGTTACGTTTTTTTTCTGTTGTTTATCTTCGAACTCCACTTCGCGCTACTTTCATCTACTCTGTTTACAAGTTCCTAGAGATCTGAAGGATTGTCAACTAAAAGCACCATATCATCGGTCTACCGAATGATATGAAATATTTGTCCATGTATTTTCATCCCAACATTGTAATCCATCAATGAATGCGTCGTCAATTATTTCTTGGCTGTATATACTATACAAGAATGAAGATAGGATGATGTATCCTTGCCTGACGCCTTTATTTATTGGTATTCAATTTGATTTGCCTCCGGTTGTTATCACAGCAGCCACATGCCTGGCTAATTATATCTTATCATGCCAAAGCTTTTCCACTTCCTGTTGTACCTATTGCTGCTATTATTCCCTCTACCAAAATTTGATAGCGTTATTATTTGTTATGTTTCGTTGTGATGGGCCTTCATCCAAAACCTATTTTTCGGGCTCCATTCTTTGAACTTTGGAAAAAATTGTGAGCATTCACGTTGGTTTTAAAAGAATGTGAATATATTATTGAAAGACCAATAGACATGCGTTTGATGTAAGTATGTGAATGTGTTTAGACTATAGAGAGTAACCTTTTACCCAGGTACACACATATATGAATAAAATTGGTGAATATATACATAGAGAGTTTATAAAGGATAAAAACTTCCGGCAGAATACGTTCAGGTGTAGAGTTTATTTAAAAAAATATTTTAATTTTAAAAATATACTTTTTCATACATGTGATTTTTAAATATTTATTTTTTAAATAATTTATTCTGTGCAATATCTATGCCCTTTTCCCGTTTATGTAAATTTGTCAATAAAAAATCTCACGATATGCAAGGGAATTAATAATTTTTCAAATATACAAATGGTGTTTTATAATTAAAATTAGTTATATTTTTTTAATAAATACTGTGTTATTATGCAAATAAGAGAAATAAAATCGAAATTTGTTAATGAAAAATCTCCCCCAAATATGGAAATTGATATCTTTTGATATGCAAAATGATACTATGAGATAATTTTATGAAATTAATTAGTAAATTATTTACAGCTGTTGCACGTTTGACTAAAATGGGTTAAACGCAGTTTTTTTTTTTAAAAATCTGTGAAAAAATCTATATAAATCTCAATTGAGTCATGGAGAATTAATTTCTTAAGTCGTCACACTTATGTTAGAGTTGTTGAGTTGTAAATATGAGTTTCGTCCGACGAAACTATTGCATTTAAAATCCATCTGGCATCTCTAAAATTGAAATTTTCGAGAATCAAATTAAGCCAAAAAGCATAACACAATAATCCTAATTAAAAAAAATAATTTAAAGAAAGAATAATACATTAATAATTAGGAAAATAATTCTGAAAATAAAACTGAAATTATTTGCTATTATATATTACACTCTTAATTTGAAGATTTTTTACATAAATTAAACAATAATTCTACATTTTTCACAATCGATAACTATGTTAAAACATCGAATAATATATTTCGTAAAATTGTAGATTCGATTTGGAAAAAGTAATATTTTTAACACTTAAAAAAGAAATTCTTTTATCAAAATTTATTTACATAGAAAAATTTACCCTCAACGAATCACAATGTTATTTCAATATTTTTTTAAAGCGTAAAAGCAATATTTATGCATAGAATAAGCCGGGAATTAGATATTTCCATTTCCTCCATATTTTCTTTTTATAAATTTAATCAAATTTCTATTTTATCCATAAATATGATTTTTCAATTTCATTTACATTTAAAATATGAAAACCTGTTGACATATCTTGAGTATTTTTCGTATGATGGATGCATGATGCTTTCAGCTATATTTTCTTGAAGCCAGTAGAAATTTTCTTGAGATGGGTAAATTTTCGAATATAGGAAAATTTTATATCAACGCAATTTCATTTTTCTTTCATTATGCAAAAAATATTATTGAAACGGAAAAATATTTTGATAAAATACATAAGAAATGAATTAGGCTTATATAAAGCTTAGTCTAAAATAGAATCAAACAACAGTTTTGGACTCACATTCGTGCGAAATGATGATGTTGAAAAATATTATCTAAATCCATTTGTAATATGTACCTATAAATTTTTTAATGACTGCGAATAACTTCATTTATGAACTGGTTTTTTGTGGAAAGGAGATATCCCAAAGATATGGTACCATGATAAGATAACCAGGATCTGATGTACCTAAGAACAGCGAAGGGGCAAAAATAGTTTTTAGTGATTAAATTTCATCCAAAAAATTTCGTGTTGTATACAATAAAAGTAAAAAATTAAAATTTATCCAAAAAAAATAGTAAAAATAAAAAATAATTATAAATTAAAAACTTCTATAAATAATTTCCTTGTGACCAATTACCTTTCGAAGTCGGTCCCAATCTTATACAAAGCTAAGCAATCGATTGATTGGCTTCGACTATGAAATGTAATTACTCACAACGAAATTATTTTTAGAATTTTTTAGTCCATTTAATTGAAAGGCGTTTCTTCGAACAGAGAATAACAGACAAAGTATATTCAAAACAATTATACAAGTATAAATATAAATCCCCAATGTAGTTAAATGAAATCCGTAATACTTTCGAAAACATTTCTTGTCACAAGAAACGTGTTTATTATCGTGTAGAATAACAATAAAGTAAAGAGAGTTTTAGAGAAAAAAAAATAGAAAAAATAATTTTGTTTTGAGTATTGTGTGGTATTTTATGTTTTGTTCTTTAACAAAAAGAAAATTTTCATATAGAAAATAATGATACATTCTATAGTTTAATAACGGTCAATTGTTTTTATGGTAGAAAGGAAAAGGATTTACTTAATCCTTGTTATGCGGTTTATATAAATTATTATAAATGGAAATATTATTGACAAACCTACATGTTAAATTCATTTTTGCAGAAATAAAAACTCGAAATAATAATCACATTGTACAAAATTTGAAACTCGAATCGCAAGTAAAATAAATTAATTGTGACATTATTTTTCCTTTAGTTTCATGATTTGTCCAAGAGGATTGTAATATCTTCTCTTAATTTACGAGTGGTTCTCTTATTTGAGACACATTGCTTGAGATACTGAGATATATCATTTTTTGAGTAGTACTTTAAGTGATATCTTAAAAAACTGCTTGTCCAATCATCAAATAAACCCAATTTTGGTAATTTTTAGGTCAAAATTAAATGATTAAATCGATTTTTATAAAATTTATGAGACAAAATTACTGTGTGACTTTTTTGTTTGTCCTTAGAAAATACCCTTTGAAAAAAGAGAAAGTATTATTGTTCTGAACTTGCAATGTCAACTGAAATTATAGTTTGGAAGCAATAAGGCTCTTAAAATCATTTAAAAGTTACAAAATATTGTATTTTCGAAAAAATCATTATTTAAATATAATTCAAGAAGCTGCTCTTGTGAAACCATTTTTTTGTTTGTTATTATTCAACTTCTTAAATATAATTTAGAAAATATCATTGCTTTAAAAAATGCTAATCAAGAAACACCCTTATCACCCGAAATGACTCTTATGGGAATATATAATAGGTTCCCTATACAAAAGTCACACTTAAATATGACTCATATACTTTCACGACTGACATCTCTTGGGTATTGAATGTACAACTATCTAATAAAGTGACACTAACACCTAAAACAAGCTTATATGGGAAGCTCGTCAAGGTTGGGAATACTTACGGATTCAGTCTATGAAAATAAAGCTTCTTTAAAATGCGAATGGATGAGACATCTACAACAATGACAATCTCTAATGCACGATAATGTATTATACATTATATTCGCGAAAGTCAAGTTTGTGTATCCTGAATTTCATAACATTCGAGTAACTATTTTGGGAATTATTTATGTAATACTATGTTAATAGGGGATAGAATATATTAAATATTACCAAATTTTTGAAAACTACGATCCAAATTTGAATAAAAATTAACAGTTATGGAGCAAAATTAATTATTTTGATTTTGATGACGTCACAAAATCATAAAACTAATTTTTTTGATATCTAGGCCAAATTTTGACCGATTTGAGTGAACTTTTTTTTGAAACCCAATAATTTTTGGTCATACTTTTTATTTTTGACGTCCTGAGTTCGCTAACTTTAACCCATATATGAAATATTAAGAACAGACCCTCACTATCTTGAAATCTATTATAGATATATTAAATATTATAAAATTTTTGAAAACTACGACCCAAATTTAGTAGGGTTACTTACTTTGTTTGTCAAAATTGCATAAAATTTAACAGTTATGGAGCAAAATTAATTTTTTTGATTTTGATGACGTCATAAAAATCATAAAATTAATTTTTTCCATATCTAGGCCAAATTTTGACCGATTTGAGTGAACTTTTTTTTGAAACCCAATAATTTTTGGTCATACTTTTCATTTTTCACGTCCTGAGTTTGATAACTTTAACCCATATATGAAATATTAAGAACAGACCCCCACTATCTTGAAATCTATTATAGATATTTTAAATATTATAAAATTTTTGAAAAAAACGACTCAAATTTAGTAGGATTACATACTTTGTTTGTCAAAATTGCATAAAATTTAACAGTTATGGAGCAAAATTAATTTTTTTGATTTTGATGACGTCATAAAAATCACAAAATTTATTTTTTCGATATCTAGGCCAAATTTTGACCGATTTGAGTGAACTTTTTTTTGAAACCCACTAATTTTTGGTCATACTTTTCATTTTTGATGTCCTGAGTTCCCTAACTTTAACCTATATATGAAATATTAAGAACAGACCCTCACTATCTTGAAATCTATTATAGATATATTAAATATTATAAAATTTTTGAAAACTACGACCCAAATTTAGTAGGGTTACTTACTTTGTTTGTCAAAATTGCATAAAATTTAACAGTTATGGAGCAAAATTAATTTTTATTTTGATGACGTCACAAAAATCATAAAATTAATTTTTTCCATATCTAGGCCAAATTTTGACCGATTTTAGTGAACTTTTTTTTGAAACCCACTAATTTTTGGTCATACTTTTCATTTTTGATGTCCTGAGTTCCCTAACTTTAACCTATATATGAAATATTAAGAACAGACCTTCGCTATCTTAAAATCTATTATAGATATATTAAATATTATAAAATTTTTGAAAACTACGACCCAAATTTAGTAGGTTTACATACTTTGTTTGTCAAAATTGCATAAAATTTAACAGTTATGGAGCAAAATTAATTTTTTTTTTATTTTGATGACGTCACAAAAATCATAAAATTAATTTTTTCCATATCTAGGCCAAATTTTGACCGATTTGAGTGAACTTTTTTTTGAAACCCACTAATTTTTGGTCATACTTTTCATTTTTGATGTCCTGAGTTCCCTATTTTTAACCTATATATGAAATATTAAGAACAGACCCTCGCTATCTTGAAATCTATTATAGATATATTAAATATTATAAAATTTTTGAAAACTACGACCCAAATTTAGTAGGGTTACTTACTTTGTTTGTCAAAATTGCATAAAATTTAACAGTTATGGAGCAAAATTAATTTTTTTTTATTTTGATGATGTCACAAAAATCATAAAATTAATTTTTTCCATATCTAGGCCAAATTTTGACCGATTTGAGTGAACTTTTTTTTGAAACCCAATAATTTTTTGTCATACTTTTCATTTTTGACGTCCTGAGTTCGCTAACTTTAACCCATATATGAAATATTAAGAACAGACCCACTCTATCTTGAAATCTATTATAGATATATTAAATATTATAAAATTTTTGAAAACTACGACCCAAATTTAGTAGGATTACATACTTTGTTTGTCAAAATTGAATAAAATTTAACAGTTATGGAGCAAAATTAATTATTTTGATTTTGATGACGTCACAAAAATCATAAAATTAATTTTTTCTATATCTAGGCCAAATTTAACTAAGCTTGCAATATTGCCATCTAGGTTTGGGTCCTGAAATTAGCTCAGGTTGGACATCTCGCCCGTATGGTCATCTCCTACGGACTTACATTACAAATTTATAGACAAATAAATAAAACGGACAAGAAAAATAACGGACATTTAAAACGAAGAAACATTAATTTACCTTTACTGTCTATCTAAAATTACAAAACCATCTCATATAAATGACATTATTTGTTAAAAATACAGGATAATAAATATATATATAAAAAAAAAAAACCATCTCAAAGCCTAAATAAATTTTTGTTTAATAAATTTCAATGAAATCACCGTATCGTAATTATTACATATTCCCGAAGAAAATTTATCTTTTTCTATACTACTGAGCAGTGGGGTAATATTAATACTGAGCCTTCCTAGGCGATCTTTCCCTGTATACCTAAGATTCAAATGATGTTTGTATCCAAAAAAAAAAAAAAATAAGAAAAAATAACTTTGTATTTAATTAACATGAAATACAATTCTCCATAGATTTTACCTAAATGGGATTTCATCCCTTTGTTTATATACGCTAACCAAAGCCCATCATTTTATAGTTTTATAAAGATCAAATGAAATATACTTCTTACCTTAATGATATAAAACCTTAAAACAAAAACATTAGACGCTATGAAGATAATATATACCCACCTACCTATAACTAAATTTAATTACAAGTTATCAAAGAAGCCATTATAAAAAAAAATATTTCTTCTTTGATCCAAAAATTTTAAGGGGTGGGTTTAGCTTGTCTTATAGGTACTATGTATGTATCGAATAGATTGTTATAATAATAACGCATTAACTTAAATGATGGCAAA
Source organism: Chrysopa pallens (assembly GCA_020423425.1). Classification (NCBI taxonomy): domain Eukaryota; kingdom Metazoa; phylum Arthropoda; class Insecta; order Neuroptera; family Chrysopidae; genus Chrysopa; species Chrysopa pallens. The sequence continues at coordinate 59,656,465 of CM035594.1, forward strand.
CGCATTATTGTAGGTATTTTATTAAATGAAACCTTTCAATATATTTTTTTGATTACTTGATAGCAAGTTATTGAATTCATCTCACAAATTGAAATCAGATAATTGTTCTAAGTTGCACGCGATTAATTTCTCAATAATGTAAATTAGGAATTTATAAATCCGAAAAAATCAGCTAGTTTCTTTATACTGCATTTAAAAAATCAGTCTTAAGGTACGTAATTATCAGTCGCAAGTTACATATTTATGAGTAATAAATGGTCTCTAATAAATCATGGAAATATGACAAAACTTTGCATACCTTATATCATATCGCATATTTGCAAAATTGAAAAATCCTTAATTCTAAATGTACTTTTTTTTCTTATTTCTGTTTAATTGTATCTGGAAAACTACAATCTCATTATATTTTCAGTTAAATTGTGGAAGGTGAAAAGGCGAATTTAAAGATAATTTCTGATTTGCACAAAATTGGAATGAAATCAATTTTACAAAAATTTATTCAAATGGTAGATTGTGGAAAGTAAATTTTTCTTTCATTTGTTTCAATCAGAAAATTAATGATCCTGTCTCCAATGAAGGTATCCACTATATTTTTTTCGGAAGATGTGTTTATGTTTCAAACAAAGAACAAATTTTATATGTATACGCATTATTTTTTTAATAATTTTTTCTCTTCTTTTTTTTGGTAATTATAATTTAATCGAAAATTATAGAAGGATTAATAAGTGGTAAGGTTAAACCTGCTTAAAATAAATCCTAAGTTTAATTTTTGTTTTAAAATAATATATTTTTTTTAAATAATGTTGGTTCATATTTCGAAGTACCTGTTCAAAATGCATCTTACTTTATTAAATTTACTTATTATTGATGAATCGATGATAAAAGATCAAAAAATTTGCCATCAATTATGCCTATTAGGTGTTCAAAAATATTGATTTTATTTTCAATTTGTAATACTCAATCAGAAATTTGGGTATTTCGATTTGAATGTGGCAATAAACATGAGATTACAGTTTTCAAATTAAGTTTTATATATTTTTTAATCATAATATTTAAAATTTTATCGAAAACATAATTTCTTGTCTATTTTTAAATATATTTTTTGTAATTATATCAAAAAAACTGTAAAAACCAGTAAAGTTCAACCAAATTTCGATTTTCTAATATAATGATTCACATTAGAAATATCTATTAATTTTTATTGATTTTCTAATATAATGAATTTGGTATTAAATAAATCCGATCCAGAGGACGATTTCTCCGATGCATCTCGAAAACTAGTCAACCAATTGTAAAATAAATATTATTTTCAGATTTTCAAAATTACCCTAGAAAATATCTAGAAAAAAAAAGAAACGAAATTTGAACTTTTCGGTGATTCCTTAAGGTAATCATAAAAGAAATCATCAAATTAAAGCAATCTCAAAATATTGCTCAAAATATTAGGATTGTGTATTTAATTATGTTAATAATGAAAACCAATTCAAAGAATGATACACAACCATATGTTGAGTATTCAAATAATTACTCTATTAGTTGTTTTATCTTCACTTTTCCGTTTTCACATGTTTTTAAAAAATGATGGAAGCGCAATTAATGCCCTTATAAAGCACAAAATGATATGGTAAGCATAATTAGGTCCCATAAGAATTTCTAGACGTCCATTTATCAGTCACATCATATACTAGTTTATAAATAATAAACGGATTTATATTTTAACTTATTTTAGGAAACCCGAAAAATGAAAGTTGAAAGTGTAAGAATACCAAAAATAAAATCGTATTTCAAATTTCTAAAATGACATAAAGGACTTTAATGCACGCAATATTTACATTTCTATAAACATATAATTAAAATTAGATCTTTTTATAATTTTTTCAGAAAAATCAAATTCTTTTTTATTAAATAAAAAGCAATAAAAATTTCAACATATTTTTTATAAATAAATAAATAAATAAAATACGCTATATAAGCAGAGCATAATCTGAAATTTATTCAACTATAAAATATACATTAACGCCCTTCTGACCCTTCTACTATTTCCTCAACTCACATACATAATAAAAACAAAAATAAATAAATATTACTTCATATTCAGTTCAAAACTAAATTCATAATGTTTTTCAAATAAATAATATTCAACCTTTTAAACCATATAGTAAAACTGACTTAGTACGTTTTATATACATAAAAAAAATACTATAGAAATCCCCCACTCTCTATAACGTATTGTTAAGCGTGGTGGTTCAATTGTTGAAGCGAAACATCAACGCTTCGTTGAAACTTAGAACATCGTCAGTCAGTGACACATTGAGCGTCATACAGTCAAGTTGTGTGTGTTTTGAAGAAACATTGTTGTACTGCGCACACAAGTTTGAGTTTACTAATATTTTTAAAATATTTAAACGAAGTATTTATTTATTTTTTATAAAAATGATTTAAAACTTTTTGTGTAGTTTAAACAAAAAATTGTTTTTGTGTAATTTTTTTAGTTTTTTATAAATAGAAAAGTGTGTTTATTTATAAAATCGACGATTTGTTGATTATTTCGTTGCCATGGTGAAATCGATTCAAATAAACAGTTGCCGGATAAACTAAAAATAAAAATTTTTTTCAAAACAGTTTAGTTTTTTTATATATTTATTTATTTTTTTTACATAAAACTATTTTTGCAATTGAATAATAATAAACTTGTAGTGTAAAAATGTTGTTAAAAGCAGGTGCCCCTATAAAAATGTGGATTGTTACAGGATTATTATTTGTGTTGATGATGATTACTACATGTGTAAATACATTACAATATACGGGACAACAAAATATTGTTTTTCAATCAGGTGCATATGAGGGTATCAATGTACAAATTGCGGATAATTTAATGCCAAATAATTGTAAAACGATTTTAAGTAATTTAGAGGTAAGTTTCAAGAGAAAAAAAAAACTATTCCGTAATTTTAAGATTTTAATTTTAGTCAAATCAGACAGTTGGCACAACTATGTAAATTTCCACATTATTTACAAATTTCAAAAACTTAAAACAACATTAAAAATTAAACAAAATATTTGAGAATGAAACCCGTTCTAAATTTTATGATCGCCTAGGTGTACACAATGCCGAAATAACCAAAACAGAACTTTTTGGTAAATTTCGACATTGTACGGTTGTATTTTAATCAAAATTTGTTGTCACTAAAAACTCTATTGTAATCAAAAAACAATTACCGTGTACAATTTAATTTAATTTTACGTAAAACAAGGTAAAAATGTTTTAATTATTGTTAAATTCATAATATGGTGCCAAGGTTTTTTACGTTTTGTTCAAATATAATTATTTTACAGAAAAAAAAATATAGTGGTATATAAAATTAAATTAACAGCTAAATTTGTGCAATCAAGTATTTAAAAAATTATTATTTTTTGTTGTTGATTAAGAATTTTGTAATTAAATGAAGTAAGGTTACCCAGAAAATATTTAAATTCTTTTATAAATCTATATTTTAAAATTTTTATTGAAGTTCAAAATCTTGTCGATAAAGAATATAAGAATAACAAAGTCACATTTATTATACACGCATTAAAATTCCTGCGTTTTAAAAATATTAGATATTCTATATATTTTTATCTGAAACAGTTTCAATATTCAGGACTCAAAAGAGAATTTAAACTCAAGATATAATTTATACTAACTTAGGTATTTTTATTACAATCAAAGAATCCTTGTGTAAGGTTTCTTATTAATTTTGCTCTTAAAAACTTCCAAAACTTTAGCATAATAATAAATATTTTATCCTGGTAAAACATCAGGAGAAAGACTATTTAACCGGGAAAATTAATTAATACAAAAAATATATCAGAATGCTAATTTCCTAAATATTAAATCTAAATATCTGTCGAGTTCTAATTTAGCTACTTATTTCCTTCAGTGCCAAATTATGCAACAAACCAAACGCTCTTTTCTTTTCTTACAATTAAAGCTCTCTCAATTTTAAAGTGATGAAAGCGTCAATGAAATAAGGAAAATTATAAAACACTGGAAACTATTAGTCAACAAAAAAATAAAATTCATTTTTTTGGAACTTTTGATTATTGAGATTTTACACATACAAAAATTATTATTTTTTTATAAATTTGTTAGAAGACTTCAGTCTAGATACCAAAAAAAAAAAAAAATTAGACAGGAAAATAAATTTAACTTCAATTTTTTTCTAATTTTATTATTATTAATGCTCTCGAAAAATAAAGACTTATACTTGGTTCTACGAAAATTCGATTATTTATACAATTAATTTCTATAAAAATTAATTCTTTAAAACTGGAACAATTTGTCTCCATTTAAAACCGGTTTTTTTTATTTATAAACATTTAAATTTTGCAAAAATTGAAAGTAAATATTAATAATTGTTTCATACCAAAAAAATTTTTTTTCCCATAAAAATTTCATGAAATATGACACATTTTATCTTCCATTGTTTTGTTATCCTTTTTTTTTAATCCCAAAATAGCTTACACAGTTAGTTACACCTATAATCCCTAAAATATTGTATAGAAATCAATGGATGATATACACACACAGGTATATTGTGGGTGTAATAAGTACCAAAAAACCATATTCAAAGTTTACTTTTTACCTGTATATTATAGTTTTTTTTAAGGTCAAAATCATATATATTAGTGTGGGAATATTTCATATTTAATAAACACCCTTTTTGTTGGTCGGAGATCCTTTTTATAGTGGGTACCTTTTTCTCCTATTGTTTGTTTGAAGTTTTTAATAAACACATAAATGCTAAAAATATTAGAGATTCATGTGAATTTTTGTGGGTGTCAAGACAGGTGTAATTTTATTATTATTTAGGTACTAATCGATAAAAGTGTTATCGATTAAAGTGTTTATTTCTTATAAGGGTTATATTTGTTAACATATTTATAGAAATCTAAATGGTTAATAATATATTCTTAATTATTGTCTTGTATTCCTATTTCTGTCATCATGATAATTAAAAAAATAGAGCTTAAATTTTGATGGGTCGATTTCTTAATGAATGATCTAAACTCTTAAACGATTAGAGATAGAAGAAAATTACAAAAATATTTTCTTAATATTCTACAACTTTTCATTAAACATTTTTCATAAACTGTTTAGATTCCACCACAATTTCAGCTGAATCAAATATTTTAATGAATATGTATTGTAATTAATGTCATAATTGTTATAATTCAAAAAGCACTTCATAGTTGTATGGGATACGTATTTAGTGCATTGCGTTAATGTTAATCATTGAAAAATGTTTGATTCTCTGTCTCGGATATTTAAACAATTAATATTGCTAGTTGTTATTTTCACTTGTTTAATATTTACCGGCAGTTATAATTTACATTTCGAGGCGAAAATTTAAATACTTGTTAAAAGAAGCCCTTGTTAAAAATAATAGGAAAAGTGAGCTATCAACAAGATATGATCAAACCAGATGATGATTTTGTAGCAACCAATTTCTCACCTTTTTTTCTGATTTCTGGCTCAATCGAATTATTTCGAATTTCCGTCATAATAAAATGCTTATAATTGTTTTCTCAAATTTACTGGAAAAAGTAGATCCATCAAGTTTCAAATTTGTTAAAAATAATTCATGCTATTATTTTCTTTTAATTTTTGTATCACACGAGTAAATAATTTTTTTTTGTGTATACGGCCTTGGCATACCTACCTCCAAATATATATATATATATATATATATATATATTAATAAAGCATGTAAAGTTAATTAAACTTTTATTTACATAATAATTAAATTGAAAATTAATTAAAATTTAACTCATTTCAAAATTTATTTTACAAAAATATTCTTGATAATAATAAGTATGTATTTTATCAGTTAAAAATGGCAATAATAATGTATATAGTTGTATTTTAAAAACTTACTATTAAAATTTTTACAATTTTTGGGGCTCTGACCTTATAAAATTTGAATTAAATGACATGCAGTAATTCAAAAATTACTATTTCTAAATAATTTACCAATTATATTATTATTGTTTCATCTACAAATTCAGTGATTGTTATAATTCTTGAGAGCTTCACTTTATGGCACTCCATAATGTTTTAAAACAGTTTGTAAATGTCTATATTAGACAAAACATGTCATATTTTAAATTAAAAAAAAAAAATTTACAAACATAGTGGACTAAGCAAACTAAATTTCATTTCTACAAGTTTTGCTTAAGTTTTTACCAAAATTTTATTCAAAGATCTTTTTTTTCGTATACTTTACAAGTGAAACATTTTGTGCTTACCTTTTCTCAATTCACCCTATTACGTAAATGTATTGGGATAAAAGCCTACATCAACACTGAGAAAAAAAAATGAGTAAATTCAAGTAAAAATACTTGACTTAAGTATTTTATATTCTTCAATACTTCCGAGAAAGAATTTTCTTGATTGTGCTAAACAAAAATCTTGATTCAAGAATTTAAAAAATTAAAATCTAGTAATTAAATTCTTAGATACAAGCAAAAAAAAATTTAATGGAAGAAGAAATATATTTAACTTAAACATCTTTTGTACTTGTATATATAGCCCATTTACTGAATTCAAACCTTTTTTTAGTTTGAATTTAGTAAATTGACTATAAACATTAGTACAAAAGATGTTTAAGTTAAATATATTTTTTCTTCCATTAAATTTTTTTTGCTTGTTTCTAAGAATTAAAGGTTTATTTCAAATAATAATTACAATAAAAATAAAAATACACATACTTAATAAAAGTAACTTAATTATTTATTCAGAATATTATTTTTAGCATAAATACATAAATTAATATAAATACTATCAATCATTTAGTACAAGTAACTTATTTTCTAACCAATGTGATAAATAGCGCATATTTTGTCGCACAGGTTCAGACTGGATCCAATGAAAAATAATTTGATCTTCATCTCCTCGATGAGATTGCAACCATTCAACACTTTCTGCTTGTTTTTCGTCTATTTCTGATTCATTAATTTCAGAATCTGATGATTCCGACTCTTCACGGTTTAAATGAGAAATCTTATTTAAGTCAGTTCTGTGGTTTCGATACTTGTTATAAAATTTTCCTTTTGCTGGTTGAGTCTTTTTCTTTCCATTGACAATAACAGTTTTAGATGGCTTATAATATATTGCTGGATTTTCCGTAGGAAAAACTTCCATAAATTTTTCCAATATAATTAGAAAGTCAGCTGGTTTCAACCTGGTGAAATAAAAAAAATTTAATAAAACAATAAATTTATATCATGCATTATTTAAAATTTAAAAAAAAATTATTCAAATTACGGAAATATAAATAAATCAGAAATATAATATATTCAATAAATCTCATGTTGAAAAACCTAAAAAAACTTCATTATACATGCACGGGCTTCAATGATACAGCATAGTTGATGATTTTTTCAATTAAGAGATTTCGAAATTTGGTGTTAAGTACTTTGTTTCTCTCATAACTTTTGAAGTACGCGGTAGCACGAGGGCAGTTTTTTATCAAATCATTCACAGACAAAGAAATTAACAGATTCCCAATAAAACAATTTTGTCGCTGGAATTTTTGAGAGTTGTAGCTGTTGTCAATATTTTCCTTCTGTAAGAATTAATTATTATTTATTAAAAAAATATCAATAAATATAAATGTATAGAAGATAATTTTGAATTTTTTACTCACATCCATTTTAACAGATTCGTGATTGGGAGGATCATCGATTGATAATGAGCTTTCTCCATTATCGATAACTTGAAAATGGGCCTGCCATTTTTTTTTGAAACTCCACACGTACTAAAAGACTAGGAATTAATTCTTTTATTAATTCTGGAGTTAAATTTCTCATCGTCTCGAAATCAACTTCATTCCCTGAATTCAAAATATTATTATTTATTAATAATTTTTCACATAAAATTATAAAGTACTTTAGTGTATGGATGTGGATAAAAAAATTTTTAATTATTATGTAAAATGCCAATTGAAATTTTTAAAATACTCGAGAAATACCCTGTTACGACTGTGGAATTCAAGTTTGTATTATACTCAATTTAAAGATTGAAATAATTTTAAATAAAGCAATGACTTTCTTGATGCAAGAAAAAAATACTTGATGTAAGAAAGTACAGATTAACTGGCATAATTAACACTCTTTTCTTAAAAACAATGTTTCAGTTTTATAAATAAATGTTTATTTACCAATTTAGAAAAGTAAAAAACTTTCGATCTTGAGTTATAGATAGATAGTTTTTTTTAAACATAAGTAAATATTAGAAATAAATATTTATTATATTGTATGTATGAAAAGTAACCAAATTATTTATGAATTAAAATAAATTTATTACTTACGACGAAATTCTTCTATGAATTGAGACAGTTCCCATTTATTTAGAAGTTCTGCAGTTTTTTCATCCATAATAATTCACTTGTGCGTTATTGTTAATTGTTGGGATTATGGTATTTGATGATGTATAATTTTAAATAATTAAACACTTTATTTATTTTAAGATATTCTTTTATTCAAAAATAGAGTTTTCAGAAATATATGTCTTTACCATGAATCATCAATGATCAGACTGAACTACCTACTACTATATTTACAAAGTTGTTCCTTTTCATCATTTGTCAATTTTAGTTCATGTAACATGTGTTGTATATTTGGGTTATTCCAACATCTGAATATTCAAATGTATCTATCTATTTAAGACCCTTTTATATAAATTTAAGCAATAAATATTTAAAACTAAAATTTTTTTTATTAAAATTTAATAAAATATTCTTTAAATAAATTTTCTTATAACTAACGAAATAAATTCTCAATTGGAGCAAAAATAATTCTAGATTGAAGAATTTATTTACTAAATTGAAGTAATGACTGCTTATTGCAAGTTATTAGAAACGAAAAACGTGAAATGCTAAATGTAAGCAATAAATATTTGAAATTAGAATTTTTTTTATTTGTTCAAGTAATAAATACTTATTTTGAGTATTTTTTCAAACAAGTAAATCAAATACTTGAAAAAAATTTTTTTTTCTCTCAGTGAAGAAATAACGCAAAATGTATTAAAAATTTAAGCGTTTCTTCAGTAAATTAGGTTATACTTACTCATTATCATTACAACTACACAACAACAATTTTGTAAATTAAAATTAATGTAGGATGAAAATATATAAAATTTGTATTTTTAGTGTTTTTGACAGTAACCAAAATGTATACGAAACGTAATTGGATTTTATTAGGTTGATGTATTTATGTATGTATGTATATAAAAGTAGCCACCAGTATCGTTTAAATTATTAAATAGGGTATATCGAGTTTATATAATAAAATAATAATTTCACTTTACTATTTAAATAAATATACAGTGCGTCACCCCTAAAATCTCACGCTTTCTTTATCATGTTTTTGATAAAGTTAAAATTATTCTTTTAAAAATACAAATTACTTTGTACTAAATAATAGTTGAGTTAGAAACAGCAAACTGCATGCAAAATATTTGCGTATTAATCTACGAATCAATTTAAAAATAGCCTGTGATTAGGTTTAATTTTGATAGCTTTGTAACACTTCCATTTTACTAGCATTATCGAAATAGACATTGCCAATTTAAGGACTGGGCTACGAGTATATTCTTCATTATCTATCGGGCTAATACCCAATGAATGTTCATTGACTAAATAAATTAGTATGTATAAGGAAATTTATTAAATGAATTTTTTTATATAAAAATAAATTGCTTAATAAAAACGTTTCGCAGAAAAAAGCTGAATCGATGCATGAAATCAATCAACAATTTTATTCCACTTCTTGATGGCAACAAAATGTTTTTTTATTATGCACTAGTTTTGTTATCTTACTGTTAAAATGTTTCTACTGTTAATAATGTCAAATTAGTATCTCATATGTGTGTGGGACACTCTGTACTAAAGGCTACCTAGATAAATACACATGAATTTATTAAACGTTTGAAGATTCTTTCTCTTTAATAATATTAATATTATTATTATTTAATAAAGATGAACTGGTTTTTACCTTAAATAGACTGAAATAAATATACCTTTATAAGTACACACATACATATTATATATACCTATGTTGATTAACTGACTGCCTCTGTCTCTGATGTTGTTTAGTACCTTTACTGAATAAATAAAATACAATATAAAATAAAATAATATATATACAGATTACAGACAGAAAGTAAATACAATACTTGAGAATTCATCATCATCTCAGAGTAGCTAGCAAAACATGTGTTTGACATTTTATTAATAAAAAAAAAATTTTTAACAATGTAAAATGAAATATGATCTATACACACTTTTAAAACATAATCAAATTTTAAAAACAAGTTATCAATTTTTTTGTTTATTCTTCTTTGATTGAATATTTTAATAATTTCAGCGTGGCTACTTGACTTACTTTAATCAGACCATTGAATTTGATTAGAAGATATTTTTTTTATGTATAATAAAACATTAATAATTGTTTATAATATTAAATTTGAATTAAATTAATGCGTTTACAATTATTTGTTGTGAGTTGAAATTCATTCGATTAGGAAATCTGCTAAAGGGCTAATGGTTAGTTAACCCTCTCCAAGAAACCAAAATTTAATATAACAAGAAATAATTAATGTTTTTTTTGTATGTTCCTGTACTGCATTTCAATAACCTATGAATTTATAATACTTTATTGATATTAAATATAAATTCATAATTATTAATTTCATTAAATAAATATTTTATTTCAAATAATTACCGGATATTTCAATATTAATTTTGTACTCATTTATCAAAAATTATCAAATAAATTCAATTTGTTCAATATTATTTTCAATTCAATTAAATAATTCTGCAAAATTAATAATGAATATCTAATTTCGAAAATTATATTAATTTTTATTTATATTGCAGTAAGATTTAAGGTTGAACGACTACTAAATCACAATGTATTTGGGTAAAAAATAAATCAATTTCTATAAATTATATGCAAAAAAATGCATATTACACATTTTGTACCAAAAATGATTTAAACTTTGATATTAAATAATACAGTCAACATAAAATTTTACTACAATTTTTAGTCAATTTCACTGTTCAAATTATCACTTTGATTTCACCCCTAATTGTAAAAATTAATGTTAATACACAATTAAACCACATTTTTACTTTATAGAAATATTTAATAATGTCCATACATACCTTATATATAATCAAGACTTAAATATTTGCATACATAAAGCTTATGTGTGCAAATGAATTTGTATAGATAATGCTTAATATGAATTGATAATATGCTTTGCTGAGTTCAACATATTCATATCTGCCTATTATGCATTTGATAGTTTATTTTATAAGCTTAACACAGTAATGTGTTTGGTGAAAATTGGATAGCTAACATCCAGTTCGTATTTTATGTTAAAGTACTTTTAAATCATAAATCACATCTTTTTAGCCGATTAAAATAAAAAAATCAATGACAAATAAATTTGACTTATTTTTGTACATAAACTATTTTTTGAATATTCTTAAGAGAACTCTAGAATTTGTATTTTTTGTCCCAATTTCTTAGATCCAAATGTATTTTATAAATACATATTTTGACTACAAAGAAGTCATCATTAGTATAAATTTAGCTAGTCGTTAGCTAATTTGGTGATGGTTTCCTCGGCGAATCATTACGACTGGCTAATTCCAACTGATGATGACTTTGTAGAAGAAATACGTGTTTATAAAAGTACAAAACAATGGTCTAGGAAATTGGGGCAAAAATCAATATTTATTTGAAAGTAACACCATGATCAATAAAATATATTTGTACTATAGGGGTAAAGTTAGCAATCTACATTTATTATTTACATCGATGCAGTTTAATAATACCCATATTGTACTGATAAGAGAATAATAATTCTACATTACAGGTTCTAAACCACCTACGATATATTATATTTAGTAGGTAATATAATACTATGTCATATTAACTGTTGTTTAAATAGTAATATCGCTTTTTTGATAACAATATATTTCTTTTTTTTTAAATGGGCACTGTATAACTTCCTTGTACGCTTACAAAAGTGTCAAAGTAAATTTTCAACATCGGTACATACAACAAAAATATACAATTAGATGTACTAAATCCAAAATTTGCACATGCTATGGCGTAAAACGTATGTAATAAAAACGCTACCGAGTTTTATTCACGTTTTTTTTTTTTGAACTTCCAATAACGATTACACAACTCTTCCTTTACTTTATACAAGGAAGTAAAAAGTTATTTCAATTTTATAGATGGTGCATTTTATAAGGAGTTATCAAATATTGTTTGATTAAAAAAAAAATAATAATAATACCATGCAATTATAAAAAAATTTATGTATAGTCAGTTTTTAGTTATCACTTCTAAAGTAGTAAACATTTCTACAAAATACAGGATGTTTTGTTTGAAGTCTCGTTATCAGACATTAATTAATACTGGTGGGAAAGAATTACAGATAAATTTTAAAATTAACTAGCATTGCATTCAACGACTTTATGAAAAATTAACTCCCACTAATTTAAAAATAAAATCAATTGCCCACTGTTTTCGGATCATTTAAAAAATATCATTGAATTTTACTAGCCTTGAAATTATATATTTAAAACAGTTTATCACTGATATTCAAAACCATATAATTTTAAATTTTATCAAATTATATCAAACATGATATTTGAATTAATAATTGTATTTAATTTAAATAATTTATTTATATTATATATTTTTTTAAATTAACGATTGACTTGTTTATAACTTCAAAAGGAAAATAAAAAAATATTTATATAAAAAATTGCGCATTCAAAAAAGTATATACCGGAAAACTCGTTGAAAAATTTTCAGTTGATGCAAGTCAATAATTTTTTATTTTTTAATTATTTACAATATTTTATAAAATTTGTGTTTCTAATAGTTTTTACTATCAATTTTCTTTAACCAAGGTGTATACTCGGATATAGTACATGATATATTCAACGAAATTGTGTATATAATTATTTTTATTACTATCAATACAAATACACAACAAATATATTTTTCGGTACAATATTTATAAATAAAAATTCTTTTTATAACCTAATTAAAAATGTTTCAAATTACAAACAAAATTTATGGCCATGTATAACAAAAAAAACAAAAAAGTATTTTAAATTATTTTAATTACAATAAAATATATTATAGGTAATTAAAATTATATTAAATAAGATAAATTTACTTACAATTATTACAATTAATAAAAAAACGAAATAATTGGAATAATTATAACACATAAAATGTGTTTTTATAACACAATTTTTTTTTTTTTTTTGGAAAAATCGTAAATAAATTTAAACATATCTTGAAGAAATTTATACCACTGCGAAGATGCTGCTACTTATGCGTCAAACTTAAGAACTAGTAATAATTGGTTTTTAAGTAAATCCTTTCTAATAATATACGATCCTTGATAGTAAGGATATAAAAAAAATGCAACACGAATAAACAATTGAATCATCACTTAAATGTTAACATATCTGATTTTTTCAAACCTTGAAAATATTTTGATTCATATCACATAAATCATTAATTTTCATTATTTTCAAAAAACAATTGACTATGTCCTTTGTACTTGTAATAAAATACAATAGAAAATTAATTTTCCATAACCTATTTTTGTTCATATAAGTTTTCCATCTGAATCTATAAAATTATTAATTATATAAATAGTGATGATGAATATTTAAATAATATAATTATTGTTATTAATATTTAAATGTTTATAAATAATATTTATGACGTCAAAAAAAAAAAGGTATACCTTTATTGAATTATATTTATTAAATACACACGCAATTCTCAAGGTTAAATTTATACTCAAGTATTATGTTTGATATTCAAAAGAATTCCACCTTGTTGATTTATGTGGATTTTAAAAACTAACTATCGCCCCTTTTATACAACGTAGTAATTATTTTGAATATAGTAATTTTTATATTAATAAATATTTTTAAACTTTAATTTTTAAAAATAAACATTATTTTAATAGTATTTTTAGAATACCAGAAACGTATTCTTCAATTACATAAAGTTTAAAAACAATTAACAGAGTTCATGGTCTAAATAATCTACATATACTACGTTGAATATGAAAATTTGACAAAATTCTTTTATAGATAAATTTTCATCGAATTTACTAAACAATTTTCATTTACCATTTATGTTAATTAAAGACAATAAAACTTGTACTAAGTAATGTTTCCTCTAGTTCTAAACAATTTTTTGACAAAAGTGTCTGGAAGTATACAAATAGAAAAGTCATTATTCCAATCCGTTCATCACTTGTCCATCCTCTTAAATCAATTCATTTTTCACAGAATTTTAAAAGGCAATTTAATCGAAATGGCTCAAATCATGATGTTTTAGATTTGGTGGAAGCGCAAGGCACAACATTGTATTATATCTATTCATAGTATAATAAACTGTAACTTGCGCTTCCACCATTATAAGTGTTTTAATGTGTTAAGCAATATTTCAAAGAGCTAAAAGTTAATAAAAACTTAATTAGCAAGTATATAAAAGACTTTAACCTATTAAAATAGAGCAAAATAAAAAGATGCAATAATCAATATTGATAAAAAATATTTAAATGGACATACTTGAGTCAATTGATTTTAATTACAAAAATAAATTTAGAACACACTTAAAGTTTTTAATGATACGCGGCTACTTAAATTGAATAAAACATCCTTTTATGAATATAACTATCCATCCTGTGATCAACACCAGTAGTCTTACCATATATAAATGCACAATATGTTGTCGTTCACATCTCTTTGATTGAATTAATTTAAAATGCATTAAGCAGAAGCGCGTTAATAATAAAAAAACAGAGCATAATATTAAAAACGCCAACGTTTAAAACACATAATTTATGTCAATTAAATAAATTACTATTTTTTTTAATTGACTTATAAGCAGATTTGTGTATACACATATAGTGGTTATCCTCAGCTACAAATGCAGCTGAATGCGGTCGATGCGTGTTTTCTAGTTTAATGTTAGTATAAAATAATTGTCGCGTGCATATTTTATTACTTAAGAGTTTAATAATAATTATTATTATCTCAGATTTTTATTTATTTAATACCGGATTTATCAAATAAATAATGGTTATGTAATAAAACTCAAAGAAAAATTATTTTCATATACCCGTGTATATTTTTTTTTTTTTTGACTTTTTTCAAATATGAAAATTTATTTAAAAATATTCTTAGAAATTTCTCGTTATTCAACTGCTTTCCCAAAAATGTTAATCCTTAGTAATTTTTGTTTGTACGGCTTGTAAATATTTTTTACGGCATGCAACGTGCGTAAAGGCTCTCTGTGATATCCTCCGTGTTATTTTAGCAAAATATTTATCACAAAAACTACATTAAATGTCATTTCTTTGCTTAAATAAATCAGAATACGAGGCGTTCAACATTGTCGCATAATACAAAAAATGAGGCCTCTATAATAAAGACAATCTCTAATGTAAGATGCATTGCATTTTTTCTTGGATTTTTACGTAAGAATATTTTTTCGAAAAAAACTCATCAACTCATCTTCCGTTTTCTTACCAAGATTATGTGTACCAAATTTCATAACATAAGTCTATATTTTGTACCAATTGCTCCAAGTATATTTAGTTACATAACACATTTGTTTTATTTACACTGAATACCAGTAGCAAGTGTACTAATCATAATTTATTTGATTGGCATAGTTATTAAATATTACACCGTACGCCGAGGTCATTGAACATCAATTAAACACACAACAAAGTTTTGCTTTTCATAAACACTTAACTTAAATATTGTTTATTGTTTGGTAATAAATAATAATTTTTATTTTTTTTATAAATATCCAAAAATACTTGTAAATTGAATTATAAAATATCGATACACAATATCCGTTTTGTTGTTCATTATATTCATTAAAAACTATTCAAAAGTCAATTGACAGTCGATAATCGATTTTAAATGGTCATACTTAATACTTGATGCTTATAGTAGTAATTTTTTTTAAAATCTTTCATGTTACTTTTTTGTTGGCAATGAAGAATGGTGATTTTTTTGTAAATTGATTTATTTTGTAATATTTTATCTAAAATTATTTTAAATATTGATAATTTTTATAATAAATGGTTTTACCAAAATACAGTGAGTCATAATTTGTTCAAATATTATTAGGGTCATAAACCAAGTCTTCCAATTAAATTCTGTAATCATGGCATTAATAATTAATTAACCTTAGGTAGCCAAAATTTTACTTATGAACAAACAAAAATTAAACTGTTGAATATGTGACAAATAGTTGCAAAAAATTTTTGACATTTTTTTATCAAATCAAATTTTAAATACCACTTTTGATTGAAACTTTTCTCAAATTTGTTCTTTTTGAAATCAATACAAATGAATTTGATACCAATTGGGGATACATCCTGTATTTCTTGTATTTATTCAATAAATTTACTGAAAGTAACTTCTTCACGCACTTGGGTGTGACATTTTAAATCAAATATTATTTTTTTTAACGTATAACTGTAAATTTTTTTTTTTTGTTAAACTCAATAATAAATCGAAGCACATGTTAAGCAAATATTGGATATTAATTTCATAAAATAAAATTTTTCATAAAAATTATTTTTTTGGTTTATATAAATATATAGGGGCAATAGAAAATTTTACCGGCTCTGATAAAGCAAACGCCTCTACTATTTTTGAAAGTTGTTAAAACTATAATATTTACAAATAAAGTTTATTGCCTTAATAATTTTCCATTTTATTTATAGTAACAAACACATAAATTAGAAAAATAATTGCAGTTAAAGAAAGTTTTTTTTACATGTCTTTTTTTTTTTAATTTTTCATAAACCTACTAAAATATAAACAAAAATATTATTTATATATAAAATGAAAAAAAGAAAAAACAAGGTTGCATGGTGATATTATTTTTAATTCTTTTTTTTTTTGTAAATAATACTCACTGATTTTATTAGTTACAGTTTTCGCTACGCCATCAACAACTGTTGAATAACACTTTTTTAATAATAATGCATAGCATAAACCATGTTGGACACGCTTCTGTCATTTCAGATTTAAAAAACTTTTATACTTTATAATTATATTTTCAGTTACACAAAATAACAAAAATGGATTATCAGAAAAAATAGTAAATATAATTTGTAGTTTTTTTAAATAATATATTGAATGATATTTATATTTCTTAGAAATTTGAAGGAGATTAGGTGTGTTAACTCACATTTAGACGAAAATAAAGTTGTCTACATTATTATCCATTTGAAACGAAAATAAAACCTCTAATTTTGAGTTTTTCATGGTCAAAAATTTATCTCAATAACTGACCTTCTAGAAGATTGATATGACTTCAATATTCAATCACCTTAAATTATTTACCCTTCAATTAATTTAATTATGCGTTAAAATTATTTTATTACAAAAAATAAAAATTTTTATTAAATTATTTACTCTAATTATTTGTAAAATTAAAATTAAAATCAAGTACATTTTTTACATAGTTTTCAATTTAATTATTTTATAGTAATTAAACTGCAATAACAACAATAATTAAAACAATAGTAATTAATTCATTGAGTTATATATATTAATTACAATACACTTGACCTTTTAAACTAATTTTTTTTTACATAGTAATTAATCGGTAAAATCAATTTAACATATGAAAAAAATATAAAATTGAATATTTTTAATTTTATAAAAAATTGAGTTAATGCTAAGATTTCCTTCTGTGTTTCAATTGATCCTAAAAAAACGTTGATTAATATCAAATAATATTATTAACACGCTTTTATTAGCTTCACTCGTATGTTTGTTTGTCTGTAGGTAACTCTCTGAAGTTGGCTGCAGAACGCATCTGAACGGATCCTTTGCATGAGAGTAATAAAGATAGAGCTAGTGCGCGAACTACGCATGCATGCGTGTTTTTTTAGTTTTTTTAAACTATTATATTATTTTCAGAGTGTGTTTCCGATCAAGAGAATGTCATTTAGGAAAAATGAAAATTTCTTGGCGTATTCAGGAAATAAATATTTAAACAATAATAACAGTTTTAGGAACAGCTAAAAATATCTAAATAAGCAAATACCATACACAAACTAAAATTTAAAACAACACCCAAAAATAGAATAATTCCTTTTTTAAACAATATATATGACGCACCTTTATTTCAATCTAGGTGCTGCATTTTAATTTAAATACAATTACGAAGAAATATTAAAAAAACTAATTTAAAATTTTGATGAAACTAAAAATTATTTTTAAAAAAATGATTGAGGAAATATTGACACCAAAAAAATGACTAACTAAAAAAACAAACATGCAAAAAGAAAGTAATATAAAAATCACATATATGGCTTATTTTAACTAGCCTAAAGCCTTTAATTCTTATTAAGTAAAATTTTATAGCATAATTAAAGAATTTTTTTTAAATTAAAATATTATTCTTTTTTCAAATAAAAATTAAATTGTTTTAGTTTTTAAATTATTCTTTCACTTATGTAAAAAAAAAAAATTATTTACGCATGTAAAGACCACAAGAAAGAAAACTGTATTACCGATATGTATTTTTTTTATTGTATTGAATTATTTATAATAATATAACACTTTCATTTCAAATTTTTTGATCATATTTTTGTTTTATAAAAATTCTAATTTCATTTTATTTTCCATTGGTAATTTAATATTATTATTTATACAGTTAAATTCCATGCAAATATTTTATATTTTATTGCATAACGAATTTACAACTTCTGTATTTATACGGTATAGTCGAAGATTCCAAGGCAGTAAAAAATTAGTTGTACCAAACGTAAAAAATAAAAAGGTTTTGAATCAACTTTAGAAATATGACAAAACAAAAGAATTTTTAAACCAAGTAATTAATTCAAAGTACAAAAGCAAATTTGTACACTGTAAGTGATGTTACTACAATAATCCTTAATACATGCACAATGACGCCATCAAATTTGGATTAAAAATACTAATAAAAACGGATTTTGATAATTTTTTATCAAAAAAATTCACCTATTTAGATTTTTGATTAAATAGACATTTTTTTTACTGCCACAGTAACTTGGACTATTACTTTTTTTTTTTTTTTTAAATATGCATAAAACATACAATTTAATCAATAAATTTAATTATTATTTATTTGCAAACCTTGATAAAGCAATTATATTGTGTGTAGGAAATTGATTTAATAAGTGTGACTACTAACAATTATGATTGGTTAGACGTTAATTATTCCTGGCAAATAACTCGTATTTTCTACTATAGCATAAAATAATTGAATTATAATCTGTTTACTTTAAATTATTACGGTAAACAAGGAGAGAAAGACTCAAGAGCATAAAATATTCACAATGTACCGACTTTTAAAAAACCATTTAAACAAGTTTTATGAAAAATATTAAAAAAACAAATTTAATAAAATTTTCCTGAATCGTTTAATATGTGAATTGTGAAATCAAAAAGAAATTAAAAGAATTTAAGATTTAAATAAAAAAAACAGAGTTTAATTCGATTACAAAATCAAAAGATTATCATCATCTCATAATAATTAATATCACACAATAAAAAAACAACTCTTATTTTCACATCATCTTTTTATAATACGAACGAGCGCGCTTTAATTAAGTGTCATTCTTCTTCTGTTTACCAAAAGAGTATATTTTTATTTTTGTTCTTGTATTAAATTTTTATCACACATAAAAAAGATAACATTTAATATTACTATTATCACACATATTTTGTAAGAGATGTGTTGTTTTTTTTTTCTCTTATAATAAATCCCTCACGATTAAAATCTCATTTTAAAGCATCGATCATTAGTCATTGTCATGCCCGTGGCAACTAAATCAGTTCAGATCATTTATAGAACCTATTGTTAATACTGTATTAATACGTACATACCTACACACACAGGTAAATACAATTATTGTATTACGAATTAACTGTACTTAACATTTTTTTGTTTTGTTTTAACTCATATAGTTCCAAATGATTTACTTTTGCAGAATTTTATACAGTGAGTCACTCTAAACTAGTCTTTTGGTTGCCAATATCCTGGTACGAAGAGTAAACATAAATAAAACCGCTTTCGGACAGTTTCAATAAATTTTATATTAGACCAGGGTCCATTGAAATTAAAAAAATATTAGAGAAAGATGAAACGCATTGGAAACAGAATATAACAGAAATGAAAGGAAAGCGGAGTGAGTTTTTAAGGATAAAACATGGTTTATCTCGACTTCCAACAAAACTATAAGTCATATGGAAAAAAGTTAAATGGCAAAGTTGTAGGTAATAAAATGATCTACAACTTTTGTGTTTACTTTTTCTTCATTTCAATAAATTTTTTTTTGTTCACTCATTGGCCATTTAGAAAATGACAATGAGCAGATTTCTTTATCTCGACGTAAGCCCAACACTGTTACAATTAACAAAAAAAAAATTCTTAAATTACGAGATATAAAATGATTGGGAACATCCTGTATAAAAAAGGCCAACAAATTTTGTAACATTCCGTACTCAAATGACTTTATTAGAATGATTAACTTTTTTTTTTTACTTAAATTGAAGTTTTATAACTAAATCTATATATCCTCAAATAAGATTAATTATAAGTAAATTTTAAGAAAATAACAAATTTTTTTATGGTCGAATTTTTTAATTAAATAATTATTATTGTGTTAAATTACATTTAACCTTGATCTTAATATTTTTATGCTTAAAAATAGAAGGAAAAAAAAAAACAGTAATAATTTTTTTGGTGATTTATTAATAATTATTTGAAATTTATTTCAAAATATTTCTATTTCCTTTAATTAAAAACGTGTTTCCTCTTTTTGATTTTTAAATTATTTAGAGTATTAAAAAATATTAGAAATTTTAAAATACTTATTTGGATGTTCTCCTGATCATTATTTTTATGAAATGTTCAAATCGCTGTCCCATATTAACAAAAAATAAACAGGATAGATAACCAAATGAGGTTAATTTCATCCAGAATGTATAATTAAAAATTTTTATATACTTCGTTCTTAATTTGATAAAAAAATCCCAATGTTTTCCCACTGGATATAAAAGTAGAACAAAAAAATAATTAAAATCAAATTTCAACTCGTTTGAAAATATTGTTTCACTTAAATTCAATAGTAAAAAAATTCAATTTTCTGCAACAGCAGCAAAAAATATTATGTTTTTTAATAATTGTCCAAACAAAACAATATTTCATTTTTATTGAACACGATGAAAACCTCAAAATATGTGTTATGTTGTTTTGATAAACAACATTTATTTTTATTTTTTCATTGAAATTTAAATTGAAAATTTTTTTATAAAATCATGTTTTTATTTTAAAAAAAAATCTCCATTAATATCCGTTATATAAATTATAATATGCACAAACAAGTAACACAAAAATAAATTTAAATATTGAATCAGTCAGAACACACATTGGTTGATTGTGTTAACAATAATAAATTTTTAACAGTTATAATCAAAATAAATATACAAAAAACTCAACTGCCCAACCCGTTGTAATATTATTATTATTGAATTGTTATAAATAATTGTGTATATTGAATGTGTGGCCATCAGTATTATTATAATATGATCATCAAATCGAAAGAAAAAAAATGAAATAACGTAATATTAACATATTTTGTATTATAAATACCATTTGTCATTGATATTAGATATAAATCTACAATTACTAATTCTTTGAATAAATATTGCAAAAAAAAATCTTGTACGGAGTGTGTAATTAAACATTCGATATAATAAGTATTTTTAGTATACACTCACTAAAAAATTTAATCAAAAGTGTTCTCAAAAATTGAATATAACTTCTGTCATTCAACAAACATGTGGTAGGGTCAGATTTGGGTCTAGTCGAAATACTTTTTTTTAATTTGTTTACTATAATTATGAAAATTATTACACTACGATTTGCTTACGTAATGCATACGTTCCTTTTTTTATTCCAGCATGTACTACCAGCAAATAGACGTTATAAAAATTATTATTTTTAATCTAACTGTTAATAAATTATTTATGCAAAAATTTTATTATTTTAAACAAAATGACCAAAATAATAAAAACTTAATTTTCCATTAAATTCAATCAAAAATAATATTTTTTATTTTAAAATTATAATTGCTTGAATGATTTTTAAAATTAAATAACAAAAATTGTATTTAAAAAGAAATAAAATTCTTATATTGATTGCATGGTTCGGAACATGCTCTTGTGAGACTCACAGCAAAGAGAACGTTTTAATTAAATCTAGAATATAATATAAAAAAATTATTATTCATCTTCATCATTTTGGTTGTTGTTTAAATTAATTGAAACAACAAATAAACAACAGCATATGGATTAAATTTGTTTTTGTTCAAAGAGTAACTTGGTTAGGCTTTAGGTAAAATTAATTTTTGATTGTTTATGCTTACATTTTTTTGTTATTTTTTTTTTAAATAATTAATTAAATTCTTTCTATATTCGGTCAGTATCATTTCTGAGAATTTTGTGTTTATTTTAACAAATCCGTACCAATTGTAATTTTTTTGTTTTCATTGCGCTAGTGTTTTATTTATTCCAAAAAATATTTTTTTAAACATTAGAAGAAGGGGAGGTACAGGCACACGTATATAGACTAACTAGCTTTTATATCGAAATTTTATTAAAATAAATTTTAGAACAAATTTAAAAGCCTTTATAAAATAATTCATTATAACCCCGTTTTTATTTTCTTATGTCTACTAATCAATAAATGGGTATTTGGTATAATGTCTAGTTTCTGCATTATGTAACGATTTTTAATTCCCTTTTATTCCATTATAACCAATTTTTTCAACTTATAATGGCGAATTTTAATGAAGCAATAGATTATATCATAGCATTTCCATACTTCAATACTGTATTTTTCTTTTCTCCTTAAATTAACTTACAGATGAAATAAATTTATTTTTAATTGTATTTTAAAAATTAAAAAAATAAAAATAAAAAAAAAATTTAATATCAAAGACACAATTTGTGTTGTGTTCATATGAATGTAATTTTTAATTTAGAAAATATCATCTTATCATGGTCAAAATAAAATAAAAACCATTTGAATGGAACTCTCATCTTTTGAAATGAAAAATATTCATTTATTTTTATTTTATTTATTATTATTATTACATCTCTCAAAGATCTCTCTCATGGAAATAGTAAAAGAATCAAAAAAAAATGTAATTATAATAATTTTAGAAATCACTAGGCGGTCACTGATTTTTTATTCAACTGAAAAATAATATTTGAAAAGAATTCAACACATCAATTGTATATTTATTTATTTTGATATTTATTGTTCTTAGAAATTAAAAATTATTTTAAAATAAAAATTAAAAACATATTTTTATCATTGAGATTTTTTGAAACTATTGTAATATGATATTGCTCGAAATAATTTAAAATCGTAGTGCCCCAATATAGTCATAATTGAATTATTCAAATATAATTTAAGGTAATCCAACTGCCAACTCAAATGATAAACCAAAATTCACTTAATTTGTAACTGTGAAACTAAATATTTCAAAATCAAAATACATTTTTTTTTTGTTCATTATTCTCAAATTAATTGCTAATACATTTCTAATTTTTATTATTTTTGTTTCAGGTAAATATCCAGACACATCCAAATTTGGATTTATTTAATAATAAGATTAGTTTTCGAATTTTTGGTAAGAGATAATTTTCAATAACATTTTATAATTTATTGGTTTTTAGTCGAAAAAAAGAAAAAAATTAAAAATTTATATAGACATGGTTGTCGGAAAATATACAACGAAATGACTCACAGATACAGTGAAACGTTGTTATAGAAAACATTTTATCATACAGTTAAAATTGTTTATAATGACATTTTCATTAAGGCAAAACGTTTTATTCGTCATTCTCACAATCGGATTCAAGGTTTTGTCTTGAACAGAACAATTTATTTATTTTTTATTAAATTCATATAAAATACATCTTTAAGAAAAATTATTATTGGCAACATTAGTTTTTTTAAAAGAGAAGATTTTGGTGGAAGCGTCTGGAAATAATAAGTACATAAAATTCTATACAGGATGTAAATATGACATTTTCACTATAAATGTGAACTGGAACATCCTGTAACTAAAACTAGAAGCATAGTCATGTCACATATGTGATGATAACTCAACTTTCTAAATAACAAATACATAAATATTTTATTGTTAAATTGATATAATATTTCACTTGGGAAGAAAAGTATTAAATTACTTTATTAGAAATACATTTATTGTATTATAGTAATAAATAATAAATTATAAATAAATAAAATTTTTAAATTAATATGAATTGATAATTATTAAAATACAAATAAATCTATTATTATTGAAAATATAACGTTATTTACTGTACGTTTTTAAATCATATACCAAAATAATAATTATAGAATGAATATATTTTTGTCTGTATATAAATAATTTTTTTGCTGTTTGATGGTAAGAATTAATGAGTATCCATCAGACAGATATACGTAATAAGGGTATTTAAAATTGTAGTTATTAAACGTGACTATATGGGTAATGGATAAATATATTCATGCGTGTATGACCAGCACTGACTGAAGCTATTATTAGAGTCATATATGCAGTTGAATTTTATATGTAATAATTTAGAATTTTTTTTTACATACATAAAAGTTTTCAAATAGAAATAATAAAAATTATTAATTTGTTTAGGGTTCCATATCTTTTTTAACAGAACAATATTGTTTTTTAAAATGGTAAGGACACAGTCGTGGTTACGCTTAGTTTACAATAGATTCGCGGCAAATTTGTATTTTGTAGGAAATCTTAAATTTATAAAAAAATAATTCAAATTTTCTTTCAATTTGAATTTAAAACACAATATCACAATTTTTCCTCCCTATTGCTTTTCGTTCTTAAGTTACAAGTGTTTGTTTGTTTCGTTGTAACTTTCGAACGCGTTGTTCGATTTCGAAAGTTAGTAGAGATAAACGCTATCACATTTAATATAATTTACTGTACAAGTTTTAAAAAAAGTCATTCATATTTCCAAAAATACCAACTTGTTTCTTTGCCAGTTGGAAGAAGATGCGGTTTTTTGTGTGAAATTATCATTAATAAAAAGAAAACTGTAATATTTAATTGCTACTCCCCCATTTGGGAAATCTACGAAAATAAAAATCGTTTTCCATGCAAAATAAGAAAAGATCAATTTGAAATGAAATGACGTGAAATTAAATAAATATATACACTTCTATGCAAGCAATGCAGATGCAATTATTTGCATCCTAAGCTCTCTTCTGAGCGAGGTCTACAGTTACTGATCTATTATTTCAAATAGGATATCTTAACTGAAATGTGGCTACATTCATACTTGATAGAATTTGATTTTTTTAAAGAAATGTATTTATTTTTATACATAAAATGGTAACGTACAATTGAAAATTTTAATAAATAGTATATTACTTTTTTATATTTCTAAATATTATTTCTTTTAATATTAGAGATATTACTGTAATAATAATAATAAATAATACAATAAAAATACGGTAGATATAGCGGAACCAAATATATAATTGTCATTGAACAATGTTATAACTATATAGTCAGCCATCAACAACAAAAACATATACCTATAATGTCCTCTTTTTTTTTTGTAAAATGTTGGTTTGAATGTATTCAAACATTTCAAATAATAATTGTAATTATATTTTGTAGTAGTTCCTGGAATTAAATTTATATTTATATATATATTTATTTATTTTATTAAATAAATACACATTATAACTTTAAAAAAAAAAAAACATAAAAAAGCTTTTAAAATTTATACAAAATGTAGTAGCAGACATTTCAAATATACCATGGTTTTAACCCGACGTTGTCAATTTTTCATATTTTCAAAAAAAATTTTATTTTATACAAAGTTTAATTAAATATCTTAACGATTAATATTTTTAGAGTCCTCTTGAATTTAGTTGTCGATCATAAATTCTTGGCGTTACGAAATTTAAAAAGATTATCTACTTAAAAATAAAACAATAAATATTTAAATTATTTACTAAAAAGAACCACTTTGTTATCATAAAATATTATATAATTATTATTTATAATGATAAATATATAATTTTAAAATTATACTACATTTTTAAAGACAATATGAGATTATCCAGTTTAGTTTATGGTTTGTTTGTCATAGATGAGAGTACCATTATATACGTACCTACATAGTATTTATTATCTCTAAAACTAAGTACCTTGTATATAATGTATAATATTATATACGATTTTCTCGAATATCCAAAGACCATTGCTCGCCGTGCATATGAATCTCAATAACTATATTGGATCTACATTGAAAACTGATAATTGTATTAAAAAAACAATCAAATAACTTTATTTTGTATAAAAAATTTTCTTAGTTTAAATTTTCTTATAAAACTCGAATTGTATTGTTAAATTTTCATCAGGTTTCATCGTATATTAGATAAATATAAATATTATATGTAGTTATAGTAAAAATTATTGAGAGCGTTGTCCTCAATAAAATAACAAAGTTGACTTAACATATTAACTATATATGTACTTACATATAATATGTATATAGATACCTACATAGGTATATTACGATAAATATATTGACTTTTTCTTTTTTTACAATACAGTCAAATGACTTTTTTAAATTTATTGTTATCTATTTAAAATATAAATAAAGAAATTTTCCTGAAATTTTAACAATTTCCTGTTTCCCGCGGTGTTCATTGCTTATAATTAACTTCTCTTATCTTATTAAATTTTTTTTTCTACTACTAAAGTCATATAGTGACTACAGTGAGTATATATTCAATCTATACAACAACAGTACACAGCAATCCTAGATGTTCATCTCATCCATGTTCTGACTGTGTCTGTTGTTGCTTAACTTTGTTGATCGGTTGAGATCGGTAAATACGATTAAAAATGAACTGATGTGGAAAACTCCTAGCTTTCTAGGAGCCATTAGAATATAGACTTACATCAACTCGCAATTGAATTCTTCCTTTTTTTTATTAGTATATATTTTCAGGGAAGTTTTTATTACATAATAATGGGAAAATTTTGACCAATTTATCTAATTTTTACAAATTTTTTCTCGATTAAGGAAGTAATAAATTTCATTAATCATAATTTAATAAAATTACAATCATGATTAATATAGAAGAATATTATGATTTCAATTAAAACTATTATAAATATAATATGTGAAGGCCAATTTGTTTAAAATGATGATTTAATGTTGATGGTTGTGTTGTGTTGTTAGCTAAAGGAGTGGCGAATAAAGAATCTTAATATGTTTATGCATTCATTAATATTAATAATTTTTTTATAATATACATAAATAAATTATTCATTTTATGATTTAAATCATTTTCCTTTTAAAATTATACTATGCATCGTTGAATTTTTTACTTTTAAAATGTCTTAATACTTTACGGAAAATTTTTGATTAATTTTTTTTACATTTTATAACCACTGTCTGGAAATTAAATTTTTCATAAATATCGTACATTGAACCAATATTTCCCGTAAAATTTTTATTAAACAAAATTTTGTACCAATCAAAAATTACAATTTGCTTAAAGAGTCAAAAAAAAACTGCATAGTCCAAACACTAAACCACACAAAACTTGTATTTCCTGTTATAAAAACCAATATAATCAATATAACTATTAATAGATAAAACAATAAATGCATTATATAATATATTTTATTAAGTATAAATACAAATTATAATTAAAATAAAAATTTTCCCATAGAATCCTGCAATGTTATTGATTAATTTTTGATTTAATATATTATATTATTTAAACAATTAAATGTCAATTATACAAAAGAAATCAATAATTCTTCTTCATTTCATGTTTTTAAAAATTATTTATTAAATGATATACAACTACTACTTTTATAAATAGGTATATAGGAATCGATAACATCGATGATACTTATGGGAAATATTCTATATAATATAAAAAAATCATATATAGTTCATTTCTTATAGAAATGTGTATTCTCTAGATAAAAATTTCTTTAAAAGTCTTTAAAAATAAAATTTAAAAATTTTTCCATTTCTTACAAAAACTTGTCGAATTTTAATCCATTTTAAGTAGTAAATTGTCCTGAATTCTTATATTCAATATATTTTTCATCTCATTTTGAAATTTGATAATGATTTATTTTCTTGTCTAAAAATTATTTTTTCGGAAAAGTTTTTGCACACAAAGAAGATTATTAAATTCGAAATAATTGATTCTTGATTGGAAATTTAAGATTTTATGTTTTTTTTTTCTTATTAAATTTATCTATTTTTGTTTTTAAAGCAATTTATTATACGCAATATGTATGTATTATATAAATCATCTATATCTTTATAAAGGAATAAAAGTTGATAAACCAGAAATAAATATCAATCTATTCCAAACCTCATTTTTAAAAGGCATCACTTTGATATATAAACAAACAATTTTTAAAATAGCATATTGTTTGCAAATTTATTACAGTGTAACCTGTTTATTGATATATATCAAAATAAATATATACATTGTTTTAAAAAGATAATTAAGTGGTCGTTTAATGAATTCCGCATTCATAATGAGATTTTGTTTTTTATATAAATAAATAAGATACCAAAAAATGTAAAATATTTTTTAAGCAGTTTATAGAAATAAAATTTTTTTTTTAACAAATTATTAAAAAATTATTTCTAATTATACGGTGAACCTCAAATTAAAAAGTAGGTTAATAATAATTATTTTATTTTCGTAAATGTCTTTACCAGTTAATTTAAAACCTTTACGTGTGTATTATATGTTGTTGTTTTATTATTAAACGCATGCTTGACGAAACACACACTTTTGAATTTTTATTAGGAATTTTGGTTTATTGACTTTTGATGAAAAAAAATTTTAATTACTAATATTTTTATGTATATGAAACAAATATATTACGAAACTAAAATTCATTTCAAAGAAAATTTATACATGATAAATTAAAGAAAACTCTGGCCATTTCACTTTATGTCTAACGGTGAAAATTGTCAAAATGCTTATAAAAAATTTTTAAAAATGTGTCTGTAAAAGTAAAACTGTTTGAATATATTAAACTCTTGCCAACTAAACAAAAGGTAAATTGTGTATTATGTTTAATATTAAATTAATTCGTTTTTAAAGATAATTTTTTTATAATTTGCTGAATTTTTTTATGATAATTTTATTACAGTACTTTCAAAGAACACACATTATTAAGTGATTTAAAAATTCACTTTTACGAAACTTTTCATTTCGCTTCATTTTATTAAAAAAACACAATGTTTTAAATTTAATTCATTCTAAACTACAAGTCGTGATTTTGATATAAAATTTTTTTTTTTTTTAAGTCAAACATATATATGTACTTGAGAATTGAATGTTTCCCTATCAAATCTAACTTTATTACATTAACGGAGTCCATCCACATTAATATTTTCTCAAAATCGTATAGCTTTATTCATGATATATTAGAAAAGAGGATTGTATGAGTTCTATGAATTCATCTGGAGTTTGTAAAGAGAAACTCCCTAAAACCTCCAGAAACTTATTCGATAAGTTAATTCTTTTGAATGCAACAAACAATTTACTCGATAATTTGATTTTCACTCGATAATATCAGAACACGCGTCCATCCGCATTTACTGAGTTTGTTCTAGCTGAATTTTTTTAATTAATTTCAAAACCACAACGTCTACTAAACATAAAAGCATCAGTCTTATTATCCTTTGTTATAAAAAAGATCGTTACATAAAAACGAGATTATGGTTTAGTGCAGGTGCTAGTCGATTAACCATTACAAAAAGAAATCACGAATTATTTAGCAATTAATGAAACACTTGATGCATTAAATAACACACTGACAGGATAATTATTTATGTAACAAAAACAGTATTTTAAAGAAATTACAAAATTACCTCAAAATAAAAAGAACACATTTTTAAGTACTAAAAAGTGTTAAAATACCTTCAAGAGATACACACAACGATTATGAAACATATGGTTACCTAGTTCGATGTATCACTTACATACTAATTTCTTATTGAAAATGTTTATATTATTATTTAGTTATATTTCTATACAATTAATTAATAAAATACATTGATGAAAATAAAACGAAGAAGATTTAAAAAAAAAATATTTAGTCACACACACCTATTAAAATACCAATTTAAAATAATAATATTTAATATACATATAATTAATATTAGTATGCAGTCACGGATCTACCAGGAGGATTTGAAAATCACTATTAATATACACTTTATATTTTTATTGTGATAACTATGATTGTGGCATTTAATTCGCCTTGTAATTCAATAAAAGTCATTTGCAAATTATTGATTTTTTTCTGAATATAATGTTTTATCAAATAATTTTTTTTTAACATATTCAAAATCTAAAAACAGGATATTGAAATAATTAACTCTATTAATTATCACCTTCACTTATTTTATCTCAATTTCTGCCAAATTTGTTAGAAAAAATGTTTCGATATAAAAATATTGTTCTTATTTTTATATCGAATACACCATAATAATTATCCACTAATAAAAAAGTTTATCTACGCTCCTGTTTTTAATGTAAATTTTTTTTTTAATGGCAGGTTGATTTGTTGTTGTATTCAATTTTTACATAATGTTTTTTATTTTTCGAATGCATAATATGACATTTGACTGCTGTAATATATGTTTATGTTAATTTTGCAAATTTTTTTTATAATTATTATATGTCAATAAATAATAATTAGTAATTAACATTTTCACCTTTACCATTTTTATAACTGTTTAATTATGAAAAGTAAATTTTAATTAATAATTCTATCATCTTTTTTTTTTTTAATTGATCAGTTTTCTTCCACTGAACAGTAAGTCGTATGAAACTTTCTAAAAAACACTAAAATATTTTCTTCGATTTTAAACAAAGATTACTTTTGTACAATTAATAGTTTCATTATTTGACATTCACTCAATATTTTCTATTGGCTAATAATTTTTTTAACAAACCAATTTATAAAATCAAATATTTTGGTGAACAAAACCAAAAAACTTTGATAAAATTGTGATTAATTCAAGTAAAAAGCTAGAGATTTTAAAAACTATTTTTTTTAATTATATAATTTACTGCCACGATATTCTGAAGTAAAAAATAATTTAAGAAGTACAAACAAAAGATCTTTAAGTAAATTTTATGAAATCCTATTAAAATTTTTTTTAAATATTTCCAATATTATTTAAAACAATCAAAATAATTTTAATTGAAATTAAGAGACCATATAATTTTTTTATTTTTTAATATCAATTTCAAAAAATTATTCACATAATTTTAATTTACAACCGAATCGAAATAAATATATAATTTGATGAATATATGATTAACTCGAATTAAAAATTTAATAAGCTTCTTATTTGGTAATTGAAAAAAAAAATAAAAAAATTATTGAATTAACTACCTGTATAGCTAATAATTGTAATCAATTCATTACAATACACTGCGGCTATGTTATGTAAAAAAATTTTATTTTGCAATCAAATACAAAAATAAACAACTAATCATGTCCTTGTTAAAATGAAGATGCAAGTTATTTTGAATTGTAAAATTGATAGAGAGAATGTAAAGTTTAGATGAAATCATCATTGTATTTGTTAGGATAGGTTGAATACATATATTATTAGAAAGTCTACATAATATAATGGATTTATTTATTGCTTAAAGGTATTTTTTTTTTTTGTAATAAAATCCAATAGTTTTATGTGTGCAATTTAAATGTCTAATCAAAATACAGTATGTATGAATTTGTGTGGCACAAATATTATGTTTACTCATCTTTAACTGTTCGAAAGTAAATGGAATTCGTACAGGTGTACTACAAGGCTGTATACTTGGTCCACTAATATTTGAATATTATATTAATATCCTATTTACGAATTAATTGTGTTTAAAATATTCTCTATCTAAATTGGAATACTTCGTCACATTTGTCGAAAATTGGATTAGTCATTGATAATTCTGGAATGTTTTAGTTTAAGCATTGCATTGCAAATTTTTCATATTACAGTCGTAACTCTTGAATTACTTACCGTTGAAAGATTTGAAGAATTTATTATTATAAGAAATTATTCAATAATAGACGATTAAAATTGTAGTTTATTTCGTGAAGCTTGGAAGTTTCAGTGGGCTACTCCACATAAATTAGAAATCATATACTTCATTCTTATTGTAATTTTATCGGACTTTTGTGGATTTTCACGATTATTTCGCTATGAAAAAATCAAAAATGATCTAAATTTGTTATTGATTTAAAAAAAATCCTTTTCGGAAAAATTTGATAGATAGTTTTTGAATCTCAATATTTTAAAATTCATATGAATCGTAGAATGAATGCAATTTCCTTCAAATTATAAAATTGTAGGTTAGTTTCACTGGGCTCGTGAATAGAATAGATTCTTATAATTTTCACCCACACTTTGGTTTTTTGTACATTTAACACATCCTGTACTCAAAATGATAAATAAAATTACATTTAATATTTTTAAAAACTAAAACCAGTATACAGCATGATACTTATGACCTTCTAACAATTTTTTTTCTTCTTCAACTAAATGTTCAAGTCCATAGTATCTCTATGGGTAATTTATTGATGGATTGATGCATACGTAATAGGTACGGTATTTAAACAAAAAAAAAAGGCTTGATAAACATCCATCTCTTAAATATTACATAAGAACACATCATATTTAGATAAAAATGTGATATATTCCCATCATAAGAGAATAGTTATGAATTTATAATTGAAAAAATTAAATTAATATGCAGAAAGAACACTTCAATTAGATTTATTAACTAACCCATCCAATTATGTATGCTTAATTTTTAATTAATATTTACATAACACTTGATTAATTATAATTGAGGAGCTAAACAAATTTTTTTTTATTCAGCACGCCTGTATAATTTTTTCATATGTCAATTATTTTCAAGTTGTGTTTATTTATTTTTTAATTTATACTTTAAAATAAAAAATATTTTTATTAAAAATTCCTTGGTTGAGAGATTTTTTATCATAAAAACTATTTAAAATTAAAATCAGATAACGATAAGTCGATTTGTGGGGGAGATTAACGAGGGCGATTAATTGATTAAATAGTCAGTGCACGGATAAGAACGAAGTAGTCGACAATGATTGTGGTGGTCTCATGTACTTTCCTTCTCCCAATTCCAGAATATAGCTCCTTTCAAAAGAGTATTACAATCTCAGTACACTTCAAATCCAAGTATTTCCTCACATTTAATATTTATAAAATAAATATAATGATGTGAGTGATCTCTGTTATAAACTTGTTTATCTGATGGCTATAAGATGTGAAATTTTTATTATTATATAAAAGTAAATGATTAAAATTTTAAATGTATAAGACACAGGGTGTTATGTTCGTGACATATTATAATTGTATAAGACATAGAGTAGAATTGTATAAGAAATAAGCAGTAATACAGCTGAGTTTATAGAAATATTATGTATAAAATTATGTATTAATATATTTTATAATATTTTTTTTTTGCCGAAAGTTGCTTTCGTTTGTTCTTACAGACAGAATCGTGCCAAAATTTGGCTATATATCATACAATGTAGGAAATATGATTGTTAATTAACCAATAAAAAAATATTATTGAATAATTACAATTAGACAAGGTAACCATTATGATTATTCTATTCACACACGTAAATTAACCAAAATATTCATATTTTTCAAACATGCAAACACGTATGGTAAATATATATTTATTCAATTAAATCAATTCAATTAAGAGAAAGTGATGATGAACACTTATTATTATCTCTTCAAAAATTGTTTATGAAAAATCATTATACTTTTTTTTTTTTATTTAACAGATAATAATAATAATAATATTATTATAAAATTATAGTTAATGAATAATTATCCACGAAAAAAAATATAATAATTTGCATATTACATGATAGGTATTATGATGAATTTTAATTTTATTGAGAGTCATTGAACTCAATTTTTGAAAATTTCTATCGGAAGGTATAAAACCGTGTAAATATTTAACGGAGGTCCAATTCATCCAGAAGAAAAGGATCACATATGAAAACCTCTAATTATAATTAGTTTTTACTTTTATTCATAAATTGTTTCGTTACTATAATCGTTTCATTATCAGATGTTTTAGTTTCCATTTTTGATATCTCGCAAAACAAGACAATAAAATTTTTTAAAAGAGTAACACTTACTTCAAAAAAATATATATTTAAGTTAAATACACCTATAAATAATTATTGCTTAATTAATTATCTTTTGAAGTTGGCTCCAGCGAATCAATTTTTAGATAAGAATATGACTGGAGCTGATTTCAGCAGGTAATTGGTCATAAGAAAATTAATGTTTAGTTCATTTTTTTGAAGTCGGTTCTAGTTTTTCTAAAAAAATTTAATATTCTTAATTTTTGAGTTGATAACAGTAAAAATAACCTTTTGGTTATTTTTATACAATCAACCAAAACTTTTTAGCAACCTCCGCTTCCCATAAGGGATTTTAATTGGCTTTCAAATTTAAATTGGGTCAACATTGTAGATCCTATTTTCGATTTAAAAAAAAAAAGTCATTCAGATCTCACTACTCTGTAAACAACTATATGTAACATGTATAGAAAAAATATACACATCGAATAAAAATCCCTTTATTTAGGACGACCCTGCAATGTCTTTCCTTTGGCTTGACCTTACATTGCATTCAACTATTCCCCAAAACAAAAAGTGATAAAAATACATCAACAAAAATTGGTATTTTAATTTTTCTTTGTTTAAATTTCAATTTTATACATTTGAATGATTTTTTCAATTAAAAAAAAAATTAAAAGCAAATTGACTGTTAAAAGCGTTTGCACTTTGTTTTTTTTTTACAAAAGCAAAAAATAAACTTCCTTAAAATTACACACACGCATTGTGTAAGGTGAAATTATGTGTAAATTAAATGTAATATAAACAATATACACATATGTGTTTTTATCGATTGGAAGCCAAGAAAAAGTTCTTTTTGCACACATGTTTAACTATCAAATATCATCGCATTTTGTTTTAAATGTATTAACCATAAAGGATGAGTTTTTAGTAGATATAAAATGTTTAGGTAGTACGTCAATGAGTTCTACATATTCAACTTACCATATGGTTTTCTTACTAACAAGAAATGTTTTTATATCATATACAAAAGACAATACAGATCGATTTATTCATTCAAAACACGATGACTCCTCCTGTCTTTCATGCATTTATAGTTTTATACAAATTTTATATGGCTTCAACGTCATCCGTCCGTTCTGTCTGTTATAATGTACATCGTCAATTTTGAATATTGCATGTAGAAAAAAAGTTTTTTTTATTATTAAATTTTAGTTTTAAACTTAAGTAATTTTTTTAAATCATGTCCTTCGTTTCAAGAAAGAGGAAATATATAAATTTTTTTTTTATATATAATTTGTTTTTAATTTCAAATAAATTTCAAACAAAAACCACGAATTGTATCCAAAAAAATTTGGACTTTGGTAAATCATTAAATTATTCAAACACAAAAAAAAAATTATTAGAAAAACTATTATTATGCAATTTTAGTGGGGTTTTTTATACATAGTATAGAATTTTTATCCTAAAAAATCAAAAGTTATCTAGCAAATTTTAAGTATGATTCGAGAAGTTAACTAAATCAATCTTAAAAGCAATTTCTCTGCATTTTTCATAAGAGATGGATAATCCTGGTACTCTTTCGGAAATTGTATAACGAAACTAAAAACAATGGGAAAATCTCAATCTTGATAACGTTTCCATATGGGAACACCAAATTCAGGATAATCACATACACCATAACAAGTCTGCTAACGCTTAAACGTCAAAGCAAATAAACACTAATCCCTTTTTAGAAACAAATGAATACTTGCATACCTATTGCTCAATAATTTTAATAAATTTTACATTTTAACTGAAATATACGTTAAGAATTTAAGATTTACAAACCAGGATCTAATAAGTAATCCAGTTTAATTAAAAATTTCAACAATAAATTAATAATACTATTGAATTACAAACTGTAATTAATAAATTTACTTGTATATGGGTCACCAGTTACTACTACATTTTTTTTTTATGTTTAATTTTTTCAAATTAATTTATGATTTTCCTCTACACATAATTATTGAAGGGAAACCTTAGGTCAAGTAGCAGTATTGTTTATTAATATCATAAGACATTTTAAAATGTAAACTTAATAAATTATATGTAACAGACGGTCATGAGGGCTCCCCTTTAAAACGGAAATAGAATAATATCAAGTGCATTGTACAAGTTTACTTGAATTAAAATATTATATTCAATAACTTGATCTGGTTTTATATTATTATTTTTTTTTTTATTAAACACTATATAGCGGGATTGAATTACATACTTTTAATTAATACAACAAAATGAATGATGGGCATCAAAAAAATGAATTTTTAAATTGTTTTAAGAATATATTAAGGAAAAATACTTCTAAAATTTATGTTACGATTAGTAGAATAACTTTTTCCTCTACAAAAATTTTGAAAAAGCTTCAAATTGGTGGACATCCATCTTTTTTTTTATTGATGTAGGCAAATCTTTCAATAATAAAAGTAAAAATCATTTTGTCCACCTCAAACCATCAGGAGAAAACCAGATGTCCATTGTCCGATATTCTGAAAATTGTAAAAAAATAACTATTTTGATGTTGTCAGGCAAAGGACATTCCGTTTTGTTGCATATAAAACAAATTTGTTTTTGCATTTCTTTAAAAATGTTTCCTATAAAACACAAAAAATAAATGTCCATCAATTGCGAGCTTATGGATGCAATCGAAAATTTTACGGGCACGGAAAAAGAAAATGGATCATTTTTCAGAATTTTTGTAGAAGAAAAAGTATTTACACTAATTACAATTAATGATATGGTATGCTTATGGTAATCAGAATCTAGTATTTTAGTATTTTTGTAGACATTTTTGTTTTTATTAAAAACTCATAAAATTCATAAGTACTTATGTGCCATTATAAACTAAATTGAATTTTTTTTTTAAAAAAACTTGATAAAATTACTTTTCCGTATATATTTATAATTAAATTACAATTTGATTACGTATAGCCTCTATTATTATTTTGAAAGGGCACAATCATCAACACATACATAATTGTAATTACCCTAAATAAATACAAATAAACACACATTATTCGTGATGTAATGATGAAACATTATTATTTAATCTTTGTACAAGACACAAAATTGATGAGTTCAACCTCAACCATCATAGCAAAATAATAATAATTTTATTTATTGCCTCAAGTATTCAACATTTTTTTTATTATTTAATATCATTTAAATTTTTTACTGACAGGTGATTTTTTTTATGTGTATTATTTCACTTTCATCAAAGCTAATTTAATCAAATTAAATGAAATTTTTGTGTAAAATATTGTAATATTGTAACCTCTATGTATAAACTGCATGTGAAGTACTGTAACAAAAAAAAAAGAAATATACTTGGTTGAAATACCTAAAATCAACATCAATAATACCAAATACCAAAACAAGTAAGTTTTCCATAGATGTTTTGGTTCAAAGTTCAATGAAAAGCGTTAGTTTCAAATACTTTTACATCTTATTTATCTTTTATACTCGACATACATAATACGTCAGAGTATATTAATTTTAGTGTAAAGTTTGTAACGCTATCTAATATTGACCGCACAAACAATATTTTGGTATAGGTCTTCATAGAAACACTTAATTAGTCCATTTCCGGTTGCTCATTCGTCCCTCCATCATCACGTTAACTCAAAAGCAAAAAGAGATTTCAACTTTTGTTTGAAACATTTTTCCATGAAATATATGAGTTCTCAACAATTTTAGCTCAAATTTAGCTAATAAACACATATAGATAATAACAATACATATTATTATACATATATGTCTGTATAGACTGGATATTTATAGTCGTTTATGAAATTAGAAATAGTCCAAACAATGAAATTCAATCATATGTTGAGAATCTAAACAATTAACTCTGTTAGTTGTTATCTTCACTTGTTTTATTTTAAGTTATGATTCAAGAAATTACCTAAGAAATCACCACTTAAGCATCACATTTTAAAAATTTAATTATTAATTGTTTTACCATTCAAATCAAATATAATGTTTTTAAAATTCATACATGGAAGTCATTTGAGTGTTTCACATTAAATGTTGATGATGCAATTATTGTATGTAAGAAAATCGTGAATTTTATTAAAGAAGATATTTTTATTTACACAAAGTAGTGAGGCTGTTTCTTTTAAAACAAAAACAAAAAAAAAAAAACACAACAATTTATGATTATTTTGAAAAGTTGTTTTACATTTAATTTTAAAATAATATTATAGCTTATTAGTAAATAATATAAAGTAAATGTTTATACATTAAAAAACGTGAATTTTGTAATATACCTTCTTGTCTCTTGCGGTATAAAACCTTCGTATAATTATTGTTTATAAAAAGATATATTTACAAGTACTTTAATTTGTAAATAATTATCCAAGTCAATTGTTTTCGTAAGAAAATTGTTTAACAATATCTTCCTTACATGTAACTTTTTAGCCTGTTGGTTATTTCAAATTTTCGAAAGTTTAAATTTTACTTCAATTAAAGAATTTCGGAAATTTTCTGTAATTCATAAAACTCGGCAAGAGTTTTATTTTATAAAATTACTTGTTGCCAAATTTCTGAAAAATTGAAAATTAATATATTTTCTGTTTTTGTTACAGGCGACATTAACAACGGCATCCCATTATCTATTCACCGCATTAGATGGCCGTGCATTTTTTCAATCTATTAACGTAATACTACCCACATCATGGCCAGATACATGTATACCTGGAGGAAGTCGTATTTCACCTGCTACAAATAGTTATAGTGATATAACGATACAACGCAGAGTTACACCAGGTGGTACAATTCCAGCATGGACACAACAAACAGGCGGTTGTGGTGAACCAGGAAATCAAATATTCCTCAATTATGATACGTTAGAGAATTATTCAAATTCACTAGGACGGACAATTGTTAAAGAATGGGCTAAATATCGTTATGGTGTTTTTGATGAAATTGGTTACCATAATGATCCCGTTTATCCTATGTGCTATCTAAATGATCAAGATAAAAGTCAAAAGATTACTGGATGTTCAGATTTTCCAATTAATGATAATGGGTAAGTTTCTATTGGATTTACTTTTTAAGGCTAAACTGAATACCAAACCACTTTCTAACCGGATTGTGTTTGTAGAATAATAACACTTTTTATAAAAGCTGTAACCTTTTTTCGATAGCTTTCAAACAAACCCTGATAAAGAAATTCCTGTTCAATCTCCTATTGATTTCCTATTCAATTTCTATAGGATTTAATAGGACTTTTTATCAGGACTTTATAACAAATCTTAGTATTTTTCTAACTAAAGAAGTAGAAATATTCTCAAAAAGTATGATTAATAAATAAACTTTTTTTTTTTGTTACAGATTATGTTCAGATCCAACATTAACATACAATGTCTCAGCATTAATTGATGAAAGAGCACGCACATCAATTATGTTTGCAGCCGAAGCCCCATCAATATCAATGTTCTGTGACGATGGTAATCATAATAAATTAGCACCAACCAAACATAACTTCCTTTGCAATGGTCGTAGCACATTGGATGTCATTTTAAAACATGATGATTTCTTAAATAAAAATCTGGCTTATAATGAAACCGAAGATCCCACGAAAAAAGTTATCGATACAAGACCTTTATTTGTCTATAAAAAACATCAACTTACTCGCTATGTTTTGATCATTGAAGATACAAAAGATATGTTATTACGTGAATCATGGAGTTTCTTACGACATGCAATTCGTAAATGGGCTGTTTTTGATTTGCCAGAAAACACTGAAGTTGGTCTTGTGTTAGCGAATGAGACAGCAGCAAGTGTTTTATTAAAAATTAGTTCATTGAAAGAACATAGGGCAAGAGATTTAGTTGCATCGAATATTCCATACACACCAAGTGATTCACGATCAGGATGTTTAAGATGCGCCATCGAAGAAGCTATCACTATGTTAACTGACCGAAGCAGAGTACAAGGTGCGGCTAGTTCTGTCATATTAGTAATTGCACCGGGTATGGATTATACAACTGATTCCATTTTAACATCGAAGGCAAAAGCATCCGAGATTCGTATTAGTACAATTAATTATCCAAATGTTTTGCGTCAACAACCCTTAGATATTTTGGCCGAAGAAACTGGAGGTGTTGCATTTTCAGTATATGAAGAGAAACATAACAATATTAATTCACATTTTTCGACGTATTTCAAACTTACCAACGTTTTATACAACATTGCCGAAATCTACTTTGAAAGTGGAGAATCACGTATGCCAATTGAGGTAAATATCGAGCTTTCAGTCTTTCGAAAAACGTTGAATATATGAAATTAACCATTTTGTTTCTTTGTAGATTCATCGTCGCGAAATAACCGATGATGGACGAAATTCCGTAACAGGAGGTTTTGTATTATCTTCTGAATTAGGTGAACCAGCAAGATTCTCCGTTTTTACTCACAATAGTGAAATGCCATTGATTCGAAGTATTACTCTAGTGAGCCCTAGCCAAGTAACATACTCCACACGAAGTGATAGTCTGTTAAGTGTTAAATTGCTTACCGTTCCTGCCAATATAAACGAGGTAAATATCTTTTAACTAAATTACATCCAAAAAATTAATGAAAACATAAAACTAATATTTAATTTTTCTTTGCAGACTGGTACTTGGACGTACACAATTGAACGCTTTGCAGAAAATCCTCAACCACATTATGTTCAAGTATTTGCAACACCAAAATCACATAATGTAAATGCAGTCACAGCAAAATTCTGGACTCGCCGTGTACAAAATGGTAGCATATTCGTATTATATACAGAAGTTAAACGTGGATTTAATCCGGTATTAGCTGCCAAAGTTGAAGTTACTGTTAGTCGTACTGAAAACAATGGAACCACAATTAAAAAAGAACGATTCGAACTATTAGATACGGGCAATGGTGAACCAGATATTGTAAAAGGTGATGGGGTTTACACGCGTTATTATAATACAGCCTCTGGAGGTCCTGGAACTTACACTTTTGATGTAACCGTCATTGATAATGGAAATGCATATGCAAAAACTGAAGCTATTTCAAAACCAAACGACAAACCTTGTTGTGGTAGTTCAATTCCAACATCAGCTGTATCTCCTCTAGCATCGTTCCAACGCTTTTTACCTCCCGTTACAGTACACGTTACAGCTGAAGATATAGCAAATGCGATGCCACAAATTGGGCGTATTGGTGATTTACGTGTTCATATTTTGAATGACGAATTAAAAGCACGTTTAATATGGACTGCTCCAGACATGGGTGGTACAAACGTGGCTCGTTATGAAATTAAATATGCAAATAGTGTTGAAGATATCACCGATAAATATGAAACAGCTGCTATTATGTGGAACAGTGGTTCACCATTCCCTCTAGCCGCCGGTTCTGAAACTACATTTACATTAGATTTAAGCCAAGACCCATCCTTTTTAGACCAACCTCTATATTTTGCTATTCGATCCTATGCATTATTGACAATGAACGCTCCAGCAAGTCCCGTTTCAAACTGGGTACGAATCTTTATACCTTCTCCAGTAATTCCATCAACCGTACCTCCAACATTCGAATCTCCTGATTTATCATCATGGCCATATGAATCTGAACCAGGCATTGAACCAGACGTTATTCCACAATATGCAAAACGCTTCGATTTCGGTATGGAATTATTATTACCAATTATTGGTGGTATTCTCCTTTTGGCAATTTTATTGACCGTCTACTGTTATTTCTGTGTTTTACGTCGACATGATAATCACGAAAAGAAATCACCCAAACACTCAACAAACAAAGCATTATCAGGCATAACAATTGTTCCTCAAAGTCCACAAAATGGAAATACATTAAGTCACGAATCCCCAACACGAAATTACATCGCAGCTAATGATATGAATGATCATCATACAATTGGATTACCAATTAATTACACAATGGACGAAGAACCCAAGAAACGATACTCAATTGTTCAACAACAGGAAGCTCAATTAATTGAAGAATTAAAACAGCAACAAATCCAGCATCAACAACAACAACAACGGGAATTCATGCAAACACCCAACAACCA
The DNA here is from genome assembly GCA_020423425.1 of Chrysopa pallens. Classification (NCBI taxonomy): domain Eukaryota; kingdom Metazoa; phylum Arthropoda; class Insecta; order Neuroptera; family Chrysopidae; genus Chrysopa; species Chrysopa pallens. Next base: position 59,698,947 of record CM035594.1, read on the forward strand.
AATGGGAAATGTAAGTGTAATTTCAAATAATACGTTGCAACGAAATGGTGGTCGTATTTTAAGTCCGTATGAATCATGGACTGCATCACAATTATTATACGAACATGAACGTCGCAACAGTCCAATGGACGACATGATGAATCAACAAACTCAATTAATAAGTCAAGATCAAAACGATCATATGTCAATTAACGATCATATGTCAATAAATGGTGAACAAGATCCAAATATGGCTGTTATGAACGGACAAAAAATTCAAATGGGTAACGATATTTATGGACAAAATATTATTGCACCACCGGTACCCCCATTACCCACATATAGTGCAAATGGTTATCCAATAAATTATCCAATTTATGGTGTACATCATAATATCCATTCAGCACCAAATACATTATATCAAACACATAAACAAGGTAGTAATCTAGCTCCATTTAATCCAAGTTTACAAGGATCATTAAATTCAGTAAATAATAGTGAAAAGAAACGACGGAATGTAACAATGGTTTAAGAAAATTTATATTTTGTTTGTTTATTTTTTGTTCAAATTTTACAAAAGCCATTAATTGGAACTAGTCAATATACTAATTTAATAAAAGAAATATTGTTTTTATATGTAAATAGACAAATCTCTTAGGTTCAGTTTCACAAAACCTCAAAAACTGAGTCAAGTTATAGTCTAAATATTGTTGCCAATAAAATTTTCTGATACTTTTATTTGTGGCTGAAACGAATCTACGAATCAAATTTATTTCGTGATGTATATAATCTAATGAAAATTGTACTTTTCATTATTGATGTACCTATATTTTTCTATTTCAGTTTCTTTAATTTTTCACTTTAACTTGAACAGTATGTGAAATCTTGAATAGCAACGTTTTTTATTACTTTGTTTTATATAAAACATATTAATTTTTATTTAAAATACGTTGGTTTTTTTTTCTTTTTTATGTCGATCATTGTTATTACGTTTTTAAAGTGAAATTTCTTTACTATAAAGAAATAATGTAAATTAAACATTTCGGATCAGTCAATATTTCTTATACATTAATTTCTGTACAAAAAAATATACTTGAAGAAGTTTCACTTTAGAAATTTTGAGGCGATTTTTTTATAATTTTTTTTGTAAATATTTTTAGAAATACTAAGAATGTATTTTTTTGTTTTGTGATATTTAAAAAAAAAAAAAAAAAGAAAAAGAATATTCTATGTATCTGTAATTAAATAATCATTTATGATATCGAAAGACTGATAAACAGACCAGTAAAAAACTACTTAATAGTTCTTTTGATAATCAAAAGTTTACTGCGCAAGCCAAAATGTTTAATAAGTTTTCTAAAATTTGTTTCATGGGTATCGTGACTTGGCTGTTTACAAACAGCAAGTAAGCGACTCTTTAAAATCTATTAAATTTTAAAGTAAAATTGATTATCAAAAAAAGGATAGGTAATTGAAAATATAGGGTAATTCTAAATGAATTGAAGGGGTTTATTGAATGGGTTAAAATAAAAAATTGAGAATCAACCTAATAATTATTCGAACTTAAAAATTAAAATTAGCTATAATGTATTGAGAAATGTCAAAAAATTATTCAGTAAATCAATCATTCTAGTAGGAGCTATAACTTTAAAACCACAACACTAACTTCAATTTGCTTTTTAAAACTTTTTTTCTCAACTTACCGCTAGGTCACGAATTTACTACTGTTTAAAATAATAAAAATAATACATTTTGTTTCTTAGCTATCTGGTAATTAGAAATTTATATTTCGAACTCGGCACCTTCAAATTGATGTGCAACCACACCATCTAAAAAATTGCTATTAAAAAAATGAATACTAATTTTTAAATTTTAATAGATAAAATAAACAATTTTTAACAAATATATTGATTATTGGCAGATTTTCAGAACTAAAAATAAAAATTTGTGTTGAAATTAAGATCATTATAAATATTATTCAAAAAATCAAAGCTTCCGAGAAAATGTCATATATTTTTTTAGAATCACTCTATATGTTATAAATGTTGTATAAATAATTTCCTATTTAAAATAAAAAAATTGTTAAGTAATTTGATCTGAATACAAATTGTATATAACTATAAATATATATATAATAATAATAAATACAAATTAATTAAGATCAAATAATTAATTTTAATTTTTTTTTATGTCATTTTATTTTTATGTAGAAACATTTTTAATTTTTTTTGTAAATATAATTATAATTTTTATTTGTTTCTCCGTTTTGTAAATGTTCTTTTCCAGTAAATATTATTATAATATATTAATGAATTAAAAATAAAAACTTTTTTATACATTTAACGATTTTTTTTTATTATTATTTTTAATACAATTTCACAATAAACGTTTTGGATTCTTTAGTTGAATTATCAGCATTACATCATGAAATAAGAGACGTTTCATAATTTTATAAACTGAAAATAATTATATTTAAGTAAATTATAGCAAAATTTGACAAAATTAGGGGAGTATTTAAAAAAAAAACTGTTCACCAGCGAGAAGTTTTACATGTTAGTTATACCCTTTAGTTTCTTATATCTAAAATTTTTGCTAAGGTAAGTTTTGATAAAAAATTATTTGACAATTAGATTGGTTGTTTCTGAAATAACACTAAACCGATTATTAAAAACTATATCTCGAAGCTCCTTTAAATGATGTCCTGAAAATTGTTCAAGTGTTATTTCGTTTTTATATAAGTGGATTACCGTTTTACCGAGGTTATACGTATTATTAGAACATACCAGGATATGAAATAATTTTCGTGGAATAATAGTCTATTAATTATAATTACCTTCAATATACGAGCTACATTCATCGTTTACTATTTATCAACAATTAACATATACCAATCACGCTAATCATTTGTTTAATGTTTTTCAGTGGTCTTTTATGTCAGATGGTTTATTTACCTCCAAGTTAACAAATGTGTTCTTACCTGTACTAGAAAAATTTCTATTTAGAACAAGAATTTAAAAGCTGACAAAATAATATACTTGAAACAGTGATACACCTTTTGCAATACGTTTTGGTTTTATAAACAAAACTCCAGACAGCGCCTTTATAAATTAAGACCTGTTTAGTTTTTTATTTACGACAATCGGAGGCACATGACTTGTGTAATTTTTTATATCTATGGTCCTTATAATTGTCCCTGGGTTAAATTACACGTTTGCGCAGAGCTACACTATCAAAGGAGCCTCTAATAACATGAGGGGCTGATCAAAAATGTGTATACACCAAGTACATGACACTGAATCAATTTATAATTTTTATGTACTCAGAAAATACATAATTTTTGAAAATCCTCATCCTCAAACATGCGTTTGCTTTGTTAGCTTAATTGACCATCACAGTATTACATAAACTAGATTCAAAGTTTTATTTTGATAATACTTAAACTGGAAAAGAAGAATTCTCTGTGAACATAATTTTGTTTGAGTTACTTTATTATAATTTTCCGACCATCAAAAATTCGAAAAATTTAGCTTTTGAGGACAATCAAAAAAACAAAGATTACTTACAAAAGAATGGAATGGGAATAGGGCAGTGTTTTATGGAAAATAATAAACCAAAATTATACTCCTCCATAACATGAACAATTTGCTTTCTTTTGATTCGCTATTCCAGATAATTTTTTAGTTAATGATGTACTACGCTGAATAGTTGGGAGCTTACTTATCTGTTTATACATAAAATTACGGATTAATAAAAAATGAAAAACACAAATTTTCATTAAAATGTATAATTTTTCTTATATAATTAGAATATTTCGAATATTTCGTGTATAAATTAGACATAATTTTTTTGTTTTTAATAATTTTTTTTAAAGCTCATAGTATATTTCACACACATTTTTATAAATTAATTTTTATTATTTTAAAATAAATATTTCAATCAAATTAAGTGATTGAGATTACCTATTTAAGACAATGTCTTCTAAAATAAACAAAATATTTTATAATTTAATACATTTCCTTCGTATACAATTTCAAAAAAAAAAATTAGTTCAAATTAAGTTCAGGCCAGGAGTAAATCAATACCCAATAGAAATCAAAGTGTAAAAGATATACTCATTTATCTGCTTTTATTGTCCGGCACTAATTTCTCTTTTTAAAGCAAATTATGATTGTTTTTCCAGACAAATAATTTTGAAAATATTTATATTCTAAAATGAATCTTATTAAATTAAAATAATTTCAAAAAAATAAATAAATGATATAATAAATGTATTTAAAGATGATAATACAACACTCATTGCACATTTTATGCTTAAATATGTCCACCAAAAATCAAAGATATTTGCATTCATTTTAGAATATACCCCACACCAAATGCCTCTTAGATTTTATAAAATTTATTAATCTCCAAGTTATCGAAGCGACACTATTATAAAATTTCTTAGATTAATTTTGATAAAGAACTTTAATGTTCTTGTAATATGCCAACCTCCCCCCAAGATAAGAGATAGCTTGATGATCGCGGATCACTCACTGTTGATAAACAAAGACAATTTAGATGGTACGCGCGGCGCGATTGCATTAATAAATTATTATAGTAAAATTCTTATTAGAAATAAGGAGAGTATGAAACTATTTTGAATTGTAAGCAAAAAATATGCAGTGACTTGTCTGTAATGAAATAAAAAATATATATTAAATTATTTTTGATAAATGATGAAAGCGCTATAAACTTTAAATAAATATTATATATATATATATATATATAATATATATATATATATATATATATATATATATAATATGATAAATTATTTCGATAAATTGGCGATGATCAATAGTAAAATTAAATTAATAAAAGTGGCGTAACAATATGGTGACATTATTCAAAATAGCAACGTCCTGTATCTAAGAAAATAATTTTTTTTGCTTT
>CM035594.1:65153808-65329057 GCA_020423425.1 Chrysopa pallens
AACTGTATTTTGTTTGTAAATTTAAATAAATAAATAAATTCAAAATAATGAATAATCAAATTTTGGATAACAGTCCTAAGCATATGTTTATAAATCCACCCAACTAATGCAGATTTTGCATAAAACAGCTGTTCCTAGAAAATCAGATTGCAACATGTTATAAGTACATGAATAAGCCGAAAAGCAAATACTTCAAGCGAAAAAAGTTTTTTTGATTGTGAAAATAATAATGAATTATGGAAGAAAACTTTTATCAAGAAACAAAAAAATACCACCATCATTAATCAATATTATATAATATCAAAAAAAAAAAACCGTAATAATGTTACATTTTTCTTCCTGGCACTAAAAAAAACGGGAAATAAACGAACTGTAATTGTGAAAATCGATTTAATAGCATATATATAACGAATACAATATGACTACAAAAAAAGTCATCTTTTTTCAAGTGTTTGAAAAGCCATGACTTGAATTAAATAGAAAAAAATCGGTAAACTATGATATTAGACCACTTATATGTGGTTCAGTACGATCAGCCATATTTGGTAATCACTTAAAAATGCACACAATAAATTTGAAAATATCCATAGTTGTATTGAACAGTAAATAAATTTATTTCTTTTTATTTTATGTATACAAAACCCTAGAGATTAGACATGAGAATAGACACAAAAGAAAGATAAGAAAAAAATGTATAGAAGAATATAAAACTCTAGCTGAACAAAGACAATAATAAAATGAAATAAAGAAGAGAAAGTTGAAGAAAAACTATTGAAAGAAAATAATGTGATAAATATTTTCTTTTTAATATGAACAGTGCAATGACCGGTTTTGACATTATTAGGCAACCAATAAATTTATAGGAAAGAATGTCAGCATATTTTCAGTACAATATGTTCAAAAAAATGTTTATTACCGTCGAAAAAGTTTTGTACGAATAAATTTATATATTACAAAATCATTTAATTCACTGCACGCAAACTTAAAAAAATAATATGGAAAAAAAAAAAGTTTAAATCAATATATAAAACTTTTTATAAAAAAAACTTTCTGTATTTAAGGAAATTATCTATAATTTACACAATGGAAATCAAAAATTTAGTTACTATTCAAATGCAGATGTACTTGATAAGTTTTACCGTATTTTCATTAACATAAACTAATATTATACTCTTAAATTTTCCCGGATTTAAAAAGTTTATAAAAAGTAATCTTAAAAAATAAAAACCGGCATTTTTTCAAAAGCTTAAACGAGTGAAAAAACAAAGCTGTATGACAGCCGGCTACAAAAAATAATCATGCGTTTTAAATTAATTAAAAATTAATACTCACATAACGTTTCATTCAAATTTAAATCAGAAATATGGTCAAACTATCTCGAAAATTAATTAAAACAAATTTTGGCACTTGAATACATATTTGGGCACATGTTTGAATTTTACTTTTTTTAATTATTACTTTAATTAATAAAATTTGAACATTTTTAATTATTTTAAAAAAAAAATTTTTTGTTTGTATGTTTTTTTAAATAATAGCCGGACGGCTTTCGGTCACTAGGGCTCGAACCTCGGACCAGTTATATTATAATAATGGTAGTTAAAACAAAATTATTTGCCATTTGCGATTATAAAAAGAAGACGGATCGGTTCGAGTATGTGGTGGAGTCCTAAGCTATGCGACACCACAACAACATTTTCTCTTTAGAGTGAGTTGGTGCGAAATTACCATTTACGAACATATATACACATATATACACACTAATACACATAATATCAGAAAATCGATTTGATACTATGGAGTCTGCGTTTATGATGATTGCTCTTGCGCTCTTCTCACGATTTAACATTCATTTCAACCCAACAAAAAGTATAAAGCTTGTACAAAAAATTTAGCAGCACAACATTGTACGTACACTCGTAACATATATTCACTTGAAACACACAGAGTAAGATTTAGTAATTATTTATTTATGAATGTCAAAAGCGAAATTATTTTGAAAAAAAAAGCCGATCATATATTATGTATGTTACCAAACAAAAGCTTTTCTGGGTTTGTATTGATTTTTTTTTGTCAAACTGAAATGTTTTACCCACATTATTAAGAAGAAAAGAAGTGAAAAGTAATTTTTTTCCCCCAAATAATTGATAAACAGCTAAAACAAAAACACTTTTGCACGATATATAAAAATATACGTACAGTGTTGGACTTAGGAATCAATATCTTCTTTACTTTTTTTCAAAGATGCATGAATAAACGTATATCCAGAGTCATGATTTTCAAATTTAACATGCATCAATTACACAGGCAATCAAAAATGTTGACTTTACGAAAAGCGTTATTTTTCAAGACAATCATAAGACGATTCTGCTGGAATCTCAAAATATTTATTATTTTTAAACTGTGATGCTCTAGAAGTTTTTTAAACTGAGACCTAAATTATTAAGAAGTCCCTACATTCTTATATGAAATCTAGTTTTCAGTTTAAAAAAAAAAAATAATTAAAACTTACATATAAGCAAATAGTCCATCATAAAAAAATAATCTCATTGGAAAAGATAGTATTTATAAAGTTGAACGAAATGTCATAAGTCTTTTAGTCTTTTAGTTACAAAGTTCAACTGACCAATTTAAAAGACGTTGTCTGTTGTTTAAATGAGTCAACAATTCAAAAAATTGATCAACCTACAGCCAACTAGGCTATCTCGGCTCTTAATACTAAAATACCGTATTAGTATATAAAGTATATAAAGCTGAAACGAAAATTTTCGAACATCATTTTCTCCGAAACCATTGTGCGTTACATGTTATTTATTATTGAAAGTAGAGAATACGCTATAGGGGTAAAATAATTAAACGCAATCTCATCCCAAAATAAAAAACTCAAAGTTGTACCATCACCTTGTTACACCAATCACTCCAAAAAAATAAATTTAATATGATAGTAATATATTTTTTAAAGACTGCAAGATAATGTAAAAAAGTAAATATTTGTACAGTTTCTGTTACTGCGGTTATAAAAAACGATGAACCACAGATCAAAAGATGAAAAACCTAATTAAAAATGCGTGTGACCTACAGCGATCAAACACATGGCAATGAATTTTTCATACGAAATAAATTCCTTTACCTTTTAACACCTTTTTTAAGCCCCTGTGAAAAAAATATTCCACCTCTGTGAAAATACATGAATTTCTATAACAAACTTATAGAATACCGAATGAGAATAAAGTGTTATACAATTTTCTAATATAGATGAACTACGCATGTGCTATGGAGCCCCTCCTGTGTGTGTTAGTTTTCACATATTTGCGAGTCTGTCTGTCTAGACGACATGACTACCTATAGAAATATAATAAGAGTTACTTAACTCTCATAGAATGTAAGTGGTGTGGTGTTTGTTCGCCGCTTTTACACGTATTTCGTAAGATAGCTTGTATGTTATTTTTCATATATACCAGTTGTTCCTTATATTTCTATATATGTTCCAAACTGTGTAATACTACTCCACAACTATAAAGGCTATTCTTACATAACATATAACATTACCCTATAATAATGGCCACCATGTTCAATTGGGCTTGTCGAAATATAATGAATCGATTTGAAAGGTTTTGTTATGAAGGTCCAGAACTTTCAAAACTGACTTATTATTATTCAAGAAATTATAATTTTTTTAATTAAAATTTTAAATTTTATCTTTGTTGCTAAAGATATCAGAAATTTGATTTTATTAAGGACAAATATTTGAGGTTATTCAAGGTTGGTGAAAACAATTGTGGGTATCGCCCCATGCAGTCGTTAATCACTTGTTTTCAACGTCAAAAAGAGTCACGTGGAGGTATTTTAAATTTACCATCATTAAAAAAATCCAGAGACAAATGACCGCGTCGACTAGCTTATGTATCATTATGAGTGTCACGAGACTCAATTTGTCATTGAAAACGAGCAACTGAAACAGTCAACAGCTTTACACAAGTTCTAATAGTCAGAGGCTTTATTTCAACACAAATTTTCTCCCCAAGATTAAAATCAATGAAAATCTTTTTAGAAAAATAATCAAAAACCAAGAAAATTATTTGTCCTAACTCTTTATAAAACAAGTTTGCAACACGTGTGAAATTTGCAAGTTATAGATTATCATACATATTTTCATGTGCCAGTTGACTTTTAAAATTTTTATTTATATTTTTTCTTTATATAAATTTATATTTTATAATTTTTATTTATATTCTTATTTCTCCAAGAAAAAAAAATTGTAAGACCACTTTTACCACAGTTTTTCATCTGGATAGATAAAATTTTATTTGATCAGATGTATACAACATATTCAATGACTTCGAACTACTACCCTAGTGTAGTGCATATAATAAGTCGTGTTGTACTATACGTGTATCGAACCGAATCTCCACCATTGACACTATCATGCTGATGTACAGGAAACTCACCCTAGTAACAGTTGAATATTACATAATCAGTAAACTAAACGTAAAGGTTGAATTTATATTTTATTTCTTATTAACTGGATGTGTTAATATTTAATAACTTACAAAATATCTAGTAATAATCTCTATTCAAAATTAACCGACAATTTTGACATTGCAATAAATATTTAGAAATAACGCATGACTTCGATGATTTGAGAATGGAGAAAATTCAAATCAATTTATTCATCGAATGATAGATATACAATGTAACATATCATATTGTACCTACAAAAGAGCTCGTCTGCACTTTTCCTCTTTGAAACTCTTCCATATTAAAACTGCATAAATAAGTAAAAGTCAGTGAAGATAAAAAGTGTTAATTGATTAAACACTCGACATATGCTCATTTTACATTTATATGATATGAACTGATTTCTTAGCAGAAGGCGAACCTAAATAGCATAAAAATACGTTTTTAAGGAAGAAACATACTTTATGCCAGGATATTTTCTCTATTTCTTGTAGTTAAAAAGATGGGTCAATGATTTATGGGACTAAGTAAACCGATTGTGCACATTTACAAACTTCGTGAGAAAAACAAATGCATAGCAAGTTTTGACTATAAATAACAAAACATTTTCCGAAAAAATCTCGTTTGAAAGCATTAAATTCTATCTACTTTATTTTAAGGTAGTTGGGACATACAAGCAAAATGTAAAAAGCAATCTTTCATACTTTGAATATCGGTAATTAAATGTATAATACACACACTGTTAAAATAGCCTCAATTTTTGCATACTCGAGTACTTTCGCGTTATTACTATTTAAAGAATTTTTATTACAAACGACAAAAATTTAATAGAAAGTTAATTTGTATGACAAAAACATATAGTTGCACGCAATCTTAAAACTAGAACGTAAAAAGTTTTAAGAAAAATCAATACACAAAGTTTTCTGAAAATTGACTTTATGAATTCCTACCACAGTTTGACTGAAGTGTATAAAAGTAATTTAAAAAGAATAAAAAATACAGTAAACATAAACTGGCAAATGATATGAAATGTACCATATATTTTATATTCATTTTATGGCAGAGTAAACAAAATATAAACCGTATGAATGTTGCCTTTACTGTTTACACCAATAACTTTCTGTTGAATTTCACATCCGTATTAATTTTGAAATAAATAATTCTCAGAACCAGATTTTCATATTTTCAATAAAAATTTCAAAAGAATTTGTTAACAAAACTCGAACATAAACACTCACAGTACAATTGTGCGTCTGCCAATCTGTCTGTTCATGAAAAACTCAAAAACTACTGTACGAATTTTCTCGCGGTTTTTACTAAAAAATAGAGAGATTCACGAGGAAGATTGACAATTTATCAAGGTTTTGTGTAAATTGGTTGAAATATTATTATAAAACCAAATACTGAGGACGGAGTCGAAGGTCAGTCTGTAGGCTTTAAAAAATAAAACTAAGGTTGGGGTTACCTTGTGAGCGAAGTAAATTTTTTGTTTGAAAAAGCCTTCATTACTGTCTAGGTGAGCAAGCGAGCACCTAGTAGGTTGAAGGCAAAATCAAGACTGGATTTATCTTTTTGGATGAAAAAGATACCTTATTCTCAATTTTTACCCTGTGTAAGCGCTGGAAGGAGCAACAAAATAAAAATTGAAGAATTAAGCTCTTAATATTATGAAATCTGATATAATATAAAATAGAAATATATGAATCAGTATTAGACTTACAGGAAAAGATCAACTCAAAGTACCCTTTTATTTTCTAAACACTATTATATTTCACTTTTATTAGCCGTATCTCCACTTTACTTTATTGCTTCAATTACTGTTACTCAAAATGAACGGTTAATTTACAACAAACTCTTCCGAAATCTTGTAAAACATAAGGAAAAAATTTAATAATGTAATGATGAATTCTAGAAAATAGATGTTAAACAACTTTGTTTCTTAGAAAAATTTGTTTATCGTCATACCTTTATCCACACTTATATTTGTAACCAAAACATTTGGCAGCAAACATACACACAGATACGCAAGTCAAATCGTAAAAAGTAAAGATATAAGAAAATTTCTATTTTTGATTATCAAGATGACAGCAATTACTAAGTATCAGATAGGTAAAAAAAAAAACAAAAACAGTTAAAATGGTGAAAAAATAGAAAACATAATCGAAAATGTATGAAAATGTATGAAAATAACATTTTCTTGTTGAATTTTAATCGATAAGGGTAATCTTAAATTATGTCATTTAGCCAATGTTTCTATTCAATTTACGTGCTCATGTATGGTTTTATAAAGTAATGGTCTCATAAAGTTATCTTAAATGTAAGCTAAAATTAATCTCTAATAAAATATTTAGATTTTTTGAACTATAAGAACATAAAAGCTTTACAACTCTATATCTATTCATACTTTTACATTACAATTACATTTATATTTTTTCCAAGAAAAGCCGATACTTTAAATTGTACTGTTGTAACAATCATTTATTGTAATTTATTTTTCATAGAAATTTCAAATGAAGAGGCTTTATTTAATTGAGGTGATTATTCAAATAATACTGAGTGCAGTGAGTATTGATCAAAAATTGTTTTATTTACAGGAAGTATCAGAAGACCTTTTGGATACGTTAATTTGAATGGCAGTGCATGTAAACAAGAAATTTAACATTTTTATTAAAATTAGGAAGCAATTTAGTGGAATTAATATAAAAAAACAAACAAATTAATTTTTATAAACTTTAAATCATAGCTTTTCACCTATTTATAATCGAATTCCAGTGTAAAAAACCTATTTAAATTGAGGTTTTGAAGGATATTAGATACTATTTGAAGTTTATAAAGAATAGTGCTCTAAGACCCAGTAATGTTTTTACAAACAACTCTTAACAACATTAAATACGTCCATTTTTATTTTTATAATGGTATCTTTATAGAGATAGAGATTCGGTTTGGTGTAGTTGTTTCTTTGAACCATATTTTTCTTATTGCTCCTTACTAAGAAATATTCACGCTGATCAATTAAGATCATACACACTGTATACATTACCCACAAATATATATATTTTTTTTTTTTGAACAAAAGCACAAAACCTTTTATTCAAAGGTGTCGTCTAATTTACGTACTTGACAAACACCGTCTTCACTTGAATATATAAGTTTGTGTGAAATCTTAAAGTAGTATTTTACATGTCAAGTTTTCAAGAGCACCTATTATTAAAATATATGCAAATGTACGTTATGTTTCGTCATTCAAGAAGAAGTTTGATATATACAATGACGTTACTCAAATATGGTGACATTATAAAATATAACATACAACAATATGTAAAATCATTAATAATAACAAACAATTATACATATAACATTTTATTAAATTAGCATTTTGAAAAACATGTAATTAAAAAAAAAAACGATCAAGTTTAAGCGCATCCAGTGCTCTGTATAAAAATTTATGGTTATTATAATTTTTTAAATTTAATTTTATGTTATAATCTGTATAGAATGAAGGTGCAAAGTACACTTGTCAGCTAGAACAGTCCACAGTCGCGTTGAAGATACGGCCAAAAATATTAATGAATACATTAAAAATAATTTGGTATCTTGGTGACATAATAAGCATTGTAATTGATAAAAGTACCGATATAAAACTAATCGGTAGGCTTGCAATTATTTATAGATTTGCATCAATAAATGTTTTAATACAAAACTGCAAACTTTATTAATACGAAAATATCTCTGACACAAACAACTCTTTAGTACTCAAGTTTCGGTTTTTTTTGCACCAAACCAAAAAAAAGTTCCCGGCCCCTACTATCTTAAACAAGCATGCATCTATTATTATATAATATCAAAACTTTTCCTCTCTGTTAGATAATTGGCTTATAACTTGTGTTTTATAAAGCTAAAATGATTAAATTAATTTACCACAGAAATCTGCTGTGTGGTTTATTTTAGTACAACGTACAATCTACTCCATTAAATTCTATTGTGTTAATTCTACTATATCATTATATATATACTCTCACAAAATTTTCAAAATTATTTTTAAGATCCTTGAGCATAAAAATACATTAAGCTATTTCTGGAAAGATAAAAATATTTATAATAAAAAAAAAAACTATGGTAGAAGTATGAAAAAGTATAAAAAATATGGTAGAAGAGCAATAAAGGTATATATGTGTATGTTAAAAATAATGTATAATATACTTAATTGCGCTCCCACCATTTATTTCCTACAACTATAAAAATACAAAAACAAGTATTATTATATAATTCAATAAGAAATCAAGTATTAAATTAAATTAAAAAGAGACTATTTTTAATTATTAAAATGCATAAAATAATCTTTAGATACTGGCCCTACAGTGTAACACATTTGGGCCAATATTGTACCGAATCTTAACAGTTTACGAACAAATGTTTCAAATAAAAGTTGATTGTTTTGAAAACAAAAAACTGCAAAAAAAACGCTTATTCTATCATTGATGGTACAAAAGTTAGGCCATGGAAAAAAAATGTGAATGATGGAACGTTTTTTCTCAATCACGAACTAAAACTCCCTTTAAGTTTAGAAAGACGGGTGGGCAGATGGACGACGGAAAAACGGAAATGAATTAGTCAATTGGTAGTTTGAACCCCCAATTCCAAAAATTTGTCAAATATCACAAGTAGAATAATGGAACATATAAGAGATATTTTTTAGTTTCCTTAAAAAGACATGCGTTCATATATCCAATTTCACAAACAAGCATATCAAATTTAATCCTAGGTGTAACATTTTGGTGCATGTAAATTTGATACGGAGCACCGAAAACAAATGAATAAAGTATTGCCTACTTATTTATTAAAACATAGATACTGAAAATTAAACGCAAATTTTAAAAGGAAAAAATTCTATTTATAGATTAGAGCTAATCTAAATATCACACTCATGTCTGCCGTATTGGTATATTTATTACAGTTTTGATAGCATGTTATTGTTTCTACAAAATTGAAAACTTTTACATACATTCAATGCGTTGTGAGTAAATAAAGTAAGAAACAACGACACGACAACGTTCGCAAACCGCATTTTTATCATAATAATTTAAAGTTTTCAACAATAGAATTCTAAAATAACAGAAAAGGAATTAAAAAATTTATTATCATTTAGTTTTATAATCGCTAAAAAATCCTGGAATTTTAATCGAAATACATATTTCAAGCATTTCTGAATTAATTGAAAATGTTTTGAATTCACGACTTCTTGTACTTTGTGATTATATTAATATCATATTTTTAGGTTTAAATAAAATTTTCTCAAAATTATGCATTACTGTAGAAAAAGTAAAAATAAAGAAGTAAGATATCAGATTTTTCAGTTTTCCAAGTTCATTTAATACAAATTCGTCACTCAGTTTAATTAATATGTAAATGATGTTTTGAAATATATTGGCTTATTTTATTAAAACATTATTAATATTTATTACAAATATATGAAATAAACTTTGAAACACATTTTATGTCTTTGGTATTGAACCGAATATTATTATAACTAAATTCTAAATATAAGTAAATATATGTTATCACAAATATTTCAGATACATATATGTTTCCGAATAATATTTTCTTATTTTTATATAAATCATGGAAATTTATTTAAAAAATTGGTCTGTAAATATAAATGCAATAGGATAAAAGTGTTGGTTGTAAGTTACGGTTGTAAGAAGGCTAGAAATGAGGTCTGAATGTATGATGCGATTGTTTTAGAGTATATAAATTATCAAAACCTTGGAGGGATTTTGACGTAGAATGGCAACTTTATACGTGTGGACAGTAAATGTAAAAAGAAGCTGATAGATATCAGACGTTTATTATATGGTTACGAAATTTCCTTTCAGAATTGCTCTGAGAATGATAAATATCTTGATTTTTCTCAGTTTTAGTAAAGAAAACTCAAGAATTATTACTAATTCAGCAGTCCATCATATGGAATTGGCTATATGGAATGATAGCTCTAGAGAACATTTGTATTTAAAAAGACTTATTACTGTTTATATACAAATATATAAATAATTTATTTTTTGTGAGTTCTAAGGATTGACAAACTTGCAAAATTTATGTATGCCTGGAAAGGGGGGGGGGGTGAGAAATATACTGTGAAACTCGATGCGCTTGTGATTGTGAGCCATTCAAAGATGCCTTCACAAAACGTGTAAAAATTAAAATAAATGACAAATAGTTATTGGTATTCTTGATGATCATTCGTGCTTAAGAAAGTTTTAGCCTATACTTTTTGTACAGGCTTAATGTATTACTTACTATTTGTGGGTAAACAAATGAAATGCTATATCTTGAACATTCGTTTGGGCTGAAGTGAGATAATTCGATAACTAATACTGAACGTGTATTTTATATGATGGGATTAAAAGTGAAGAGTATTTTTTCAAAGACTGTGAGGGTATATCTAGAGACCCTAGATAATCTCTTAGTATTTTGGAACTCCGTCCGAAGTATTTTAAATGTACACAATGTTAACATTCTACCCATAGAGTAAAGTTCCTTGCTTTAATTTTGTAATCACTAGTATTCAGTTATTTTAAGTTATTTACGATTTTTTTAAATTTTTTTATTGAAAAATTCCCAATTTATTAAATCACTTTTTTCATTGATTTTTAAATATTATTCTATTTTTGATTTATTTACGGGTATTATTTTGATTTTCATGCATAATACATTCATGCAATATCTCGGTGTAAGTAAAATGGAGATATTTATCATAAACAAATTTTTTTCAGAATACTAGACACAATAATTTCTGGAGGCATAACAGTGATTTATAGGTCGATTTATTATATAAAAGTTATAAAACAAATATTACCAGTAAAACAACGATATACAATTTAAATTTTTTTTAAATAAATATTTCAATACATCAATAAGTGTAACTAAAATGGATCTGTATAAATCATAAGCAAATTTAAATAAAATGACTAGATACATTAATTAATTGAGTCTCAGAGTAAGTTATGGGTCTACCCTTTAAAGGTCATATCTAGCGCAGCTTGTTTAATTCTAGCTTTAGTATATTACTCAAACAAATGTCCCACCAGTGGTTGTTATTTCTATCGTGACTACACGCAATTATAGAATATTTTCAAATCCCCTAGAACAGAGGGATGTATATATACACACATAAGGGGTGTCAAATTTGTTGCTAACGCTATATCCTGAATATAATGATATTGTTGTTGTACAAGAAATGAGTATTATTTATGAATACATCTGATCACTTCTATTACTATATAAATCTTATACAATAAAAATTACCGTTTTTACAATAAAGATTTAATTGTTTATAGTTGTAGAAATGTAAATTAAACGGTATAATTATAACAAATTTAAATTCACAACGAATACAAAATAAAAAACATAGCTTTTAATGTATGTTATTTAGTTCAATTTGCCAACATTTCACGTTTTAACTTTCTATTTATGTAATAAACTAAAATAGTTTTTTTTTTTTTAATTTTTCATTTATAATAATATTTTATAAGAAATAATTTTCTTTTTCAGTTTGTTATTTTAATTAGAATTTAAATGAATTTAAACAAGATATGTAAATGAAAATAATTAAACTAATCAAGTTCAACAAGATAACTTACAAAGTTATCTGTTAGGATACTCTGCACATGGTTGAGTATCCATGCTGAAATATTTTTAATCATAAGAATTGATAAAATTCTCTAAATATGTATGCAGCCTATTCAGTTATCAACACATTGCATTATAATTATAAATGTATTTATTAGATAAAAATGTGGTGAACCTAAAAAGTTGACGTTTATATTAAGTTTCAAAAAGTTGTTTGTTTACAAGAAAAAATTAAATTAGAATCTCTCATTTTTGAAAATTGACTGTATTTGATGGAAGTTGAGGGACTATATGGATAAATACGGAAGTAAAATACATGTGGTCTTAAACTTTATACAAATAAATAACTTTACTTTATAATCGGTAAATATTTGATTCCAATCTATGAAGAACATCAAATAATTTTCACCAAAAAAAAAAAGAAAATAGGTAATTAGGGCATTAGGTTAACTAACAAACTAAACACACTTTAATATAATAACAAAACGCACCCTTTTATAAAAGTGTGACAGTAGTAACAAAATTTTAATACTTCATTAATATTTAACGAGCTTTTTTTGTGTTTATAAATATGGAAATTTATTTCGTTATTTTAGTATTTTATTTACTTTTATTATTAATGTTAAAAATTATTAGTTATTATTTTTGTGATTTAATTTTGGAAATTTTCTTATCATAAAAAAATATACGTAATTATATTCATGTCTTATATTTTTTTTTTTAGAGTATAAAGCCTATTCTACACCTACTTAGTATTATACCTGTTATACACCACATTCGAATGGAAGTGTCTGTAGTTTGAAGACCGGTATGAAACGTGAATCAGTTTTATCTTTGATCTATTTACATAATGAATTATGTAAAACAAATATCGTGACATTATCTTGTATCATTGATTGGTAGTTTTTCATTTTACTGCAATAATTTCAGATCAAAAAGTTGAAGTAAATTTAGAGAAAATAACGTTTTTGAATTAGTGTTCTTCTTCGAAAAGATTTAAAAATTAATTAGATCAACTTGACGGGAGGGTGTGAAGGTAACAAGTATTTTAAATCACCAATTGATTAAGGTCGATTTGTTTAGCCTTTAATACACCAGTTTTCATAATCAGCACTTTAATTTATGTACACATAGTCAAAAAATTGAATAGTCTTTTTAATAAAAATTTCATTTTATATAACTTGATATCACATTGAATTGTAAATTTATGTCACTTTAATAATACCTTTTCCAAAAGCATTAATATTGATAATTAAACCCTTTATCAGAAGTACCACAAATTTTTCCGGTATGCCATTTTAAAAATATGTAAAACAATTTTCATGATAAATTTAACAACAATAATATACCCTTAAGGAAAAAATGATATAGGTAATTTAAAAAGCATATTTTTTAAAAGCAAAAACAGATTTTATGTAAATATACTTTTTTGTACTTTGACTACATAAACAGCATGACTATAGTGAATTTTTAACCTCGTAACCTTTAGAAAACATTTTAGAAAATCAGTAGTAACCCTGACTTTTTTACATAAATGTAGGTAAATGTTTTTTTTTTTTTTAATCGTTTAAAAAATTGTGATATGCATAACTCATATAACTTTCGTATTGATATTAGATTTTAGCATCTATTAATATGGATATAAAACGGGTAAGGTAAAAACAAATTTTTCATTTTCACTAATCATCCCATATCAAATTTGAAAAAACCGCTTAAAGAATTCTAATTTATGATTTGGACATCAGAATTATCTTCAAAAATAACACTTTAACTTCCACTTATTCACTTCCATCATAATTTTGACTTCCTTATAAAATTAGGAAATAGACTTATAAAAGAATTCACTATTCTGGCTTCTTGTGAAGTCAGAAAAAAGACTATTAAAAGTGTTTTTAAATTTGACTTCTTAAAAAAAAAGTCACAGCAACGTCGTAATTGAGATATTTTAAAGAAATCTTAATAAATAATTCTTTTTGAAGTCTTTCTGATTTGAATGTTTGCTGGGTTAATTTTTGGGCAATATCCAAATTGTGTCATTCAACGTTAAGTAGTGGCATACTTTAATTTCGCTTCGACGAAATGTCCCTTCAGCGAGCTATAAATCGGTTTGCATCTACAAATATAAAATTTTCTACTCCTTTTTGTAAGTTCATTCATTACTAATTATTCTCAATAATTATAAAGCTTGACAGGCATTTGTGAATAATCGCATTGTTTATGTTAAATACTAATTAATATAGTTTTTAGTATATCAGAATTTCAACAACAAAATTCATTCGAATCGGGTTACTTTGATTGGATTCCGTATGCAATTGATGTAATATTATTATAGTAACTTATTGTACAGGATTGAAAAGATGTTTGGACATTTTCGTTGAATTCTTCTTTTATAGAACTTCACCTACAACGATATGAAGGTTAATGTAAATTAGTTTTAGTTATAAAATAATCTGTATTGCGAAATCTATGATCGTTTTAACTAACAAATTTATTTTTCAATGTTTTCATTCATGGACATATTTTATTTTCAAATTCATGAACACAAACGATGATATAGAAGAGTCATGGTGTTTAACGGAAAACATCAAACCATTATCTGTATACGATCTAATAACTACGACAAATAAAATTTGAAAAATTTATAAACATCCAAAGAAAAAAATCGGTTATGTGCGTAGGAAACATGTATAAAATCAATGGTTACAATGGTTATCAACTATTAATTAAGTTGCAAGTAGGGAAAGATGAAATTTCAGATATCAATATAATCTTTAAACATAATAGCCCAAAAAGATACTCTTTGAAACAGTTTATTTGAGATCACTTGAAACCCAGAATAATACATATAAAATAAAAGATAATATTTAGTGAACTATACAGGTTTCAAAATTAAAATTCATACATAATACTTTTTAGATACATCATTCGTCGTTTTAAAAGAGCCAAAAAAGAAACTAACATTTTAGCACATATCTCCTGAAATATGCATTTTAATTAAAACAAGTGAAGATGACAACAGTGGAAATTTTATAAATACTAGACATATGGTTCAGTATCAATGATAAAACTTCGTTACAGAAGTTAGAAAATTACACTAATAACTTAAATTGTTTAAATACTCGCCACATGGTTGAGTATGGATGAGTATGTGTTGTGGACTAAATAATATCCAACTCATCAAATTTGAGCGTTTAATATCTCAAATGAAAAGTTAAAATTCACTGAGTGTTCTGAGATCAAAACACACTAAAAGTTTTGGAGATATTGAGGTACAAAACTATCACAACACTTGGAGAATTGAACACCCAATAAGAACTTCAATATGGCTAAAGATAGATGTAATGCAATAATTGATGCATGATAAAATTTGGCATTCGACTACAAAATTCTAAAAAATAAACTTTTTTTGCAAATGGTGTTAACAAAAATAACATGAGCATACAGATTTTTTGATAGTTGAACCATAAAAATAAAATATTTAATCTGAATAACCTACAATTTTGATAATACTAATTGAAACATTTAAAGCAAATAAATTAAAGCGAACACTATAAAGTTAAAATGTAATTACTACAGGAAATTCCTGTTCTCCTAAGAAACTTTATTAGATGTGTAGTTTAGAAACTAGAAGCAAGCGACACATACGGTTATCGGTACAATATTAGCACACATATATACCTATAACATATATGGGTATAAAGTTCGTTTTTAGTTTATGGCTGGTGTCATATATCGTTTATCGCATATAATTTGTTTACGACTTTTGTATGTGCTAAGTTCATTACAAAAATCAATGTTTCAAGGTAACTTTTATATGTAACAAAATTATATCTCCATTTCATACCAAAACTCTACAAAACTTAAATAGACAAATCAAAGTACGGTGCAATTAAGATTTTAACCCCTCAACATATAGGTATAAAATATGTCGCAGTATATTATTGTCACAGAATATATAAATTTTGGTATAGAAGTTCATAGAACCATCTAATTAATCAATTTTTGGATGTCTGATCGTCCGTCATCACGATAACTCAACAACGAAAACAGATAGTTAATAGAAATTTTGATAATTTTGAATCCATTGAATCCAGTGGATCCATTACAATCCATGACCCAACTTTTTAATCATTAGAAGATAGAAGAAAAATCCATAGAAAGGACAAAAAATGTTTATTTTCTCAAAAGAAACAACTTTTGTCTAAAATTTCATGTATTTCTTAGATTCATCACATTTTCAAATTTATATAATAAGCACAAATCTAATTGCAATTGCATTTATTATTATATATTTATTTTATAACTGCATGGACTGTATATTTAGAATATTTTTTTTTTTTTGGATGCTTAAAAAATAATTCAAACATTGATACTGAACTATATGTCGCCATCGCTTTCGATGCCATAACGACTTGAAAACTTCTTAGAATATACCTTCTTCTGGACTATATTGTAGGTCCTTAAAGGAATTAATTATTAAGAAAATGAGTTATAAATTGCAAAACAAAGCATAACTTAATTTAATTTTTTCAAGTACACAATTGAACAATACTTAAGATTAATAAAAAAATAAATAAATAAAAATAATTAAAACTGCAAAGGTGACAATTTAAAAAAAAAAAAAATTGAATTGACACTCAAATAAAGACCGCATAAGTGTTAGTAGCCATGACGTGTATAAACCCACACGTATTAAATGATAATTAATTTGTATCAATTAATTTCAATATAAAAACATATTATAGATTATCAGGATAATGTTATACCAAAGTACGGATATAAATGATCCTACAGGAACAGTAGCACAATTCACGCCTCTCTATAAAATGTGTGATTTTAGTTGTTTTGTGTTAGTTTTATATGTTAAAAAAAAAAAAATAATAATAACAGAACAATAGGTATAAAATACAATACATTGACTCTAATAGTCATTTATTTTATATTCACCATTATCTGTCATAAACAGATTTTCATACAAATTTCACTACATTATTTCTTGTTTTTAAAACTTTCTGATTGATGGTTGTTGTTTTCATCCCGAAAAGGTTTAATTTAAAGTTGAGTCTAACGCAAGAAAGAAATAATGTAACCTTGGATTTTCAAAAATCGACGAAAAATATAGTTTTCACTTATTGCCGCTAACAATTACATTCGACGTTATACTTTTACACTTTTTGAGCCCCATATCGGTAAAAATTGAGCCCTAGTTAAAAACGAATTAAAAATCATGCATTAAATATCTAAATTAGAAATTTTAAAAAAATGTTGAATGTGTGGTTTGTAGAGAGAATAAAACACAAATTTATCACTTCCTTTTAAATTATAGAAATGGAAATATTTAAAGATAAACGAAATAACTTTTTAAAGCTATCACCAAACAAGTTTTCTGTCCAATATTACTACAGGCTTATTTAAGAGAAACAGTGTCAATAGTAATAATAATATAGAAATTTGTAAAGATACTTATTTACGATTCACATAATTAAAAATTTTTCGGTTAATAAAAGTATAAAATTCAATTTTTTATTAAATAAATTTTACTATAAATTATCAATGAATACAACAATTTACCTATCAGGAACAGAAAATCATTAGTCTGAATTTTAAGAGTCTAACCTACGACTCTTTTAGTAGCTATCAAATATTGTGTTGTGAAACCATCATCACACAACGCAACCAAACGAGCCATCATGACGATCATTTTGAGTTTATTAAATTTTTATGAGCAATTTGAGTTAATATTTCATCTCTCATTATTATACCTTGTATATGCAAACTATAAATCAAAAATTATGTTAATAGAATTAATATGGTTTGAGCAATGTTGTATTTACTTGTATCTATAACATCATATCTATCTATAATCATCTATAACATATATCTATAAGTTATTAACCGCAGAAAAATTAACCTAAGTTATTGAATAAGGAACGCTTTACAAGTCAATTTACTTGCCCAGTTCGATATTTATTTTTGCAAATTTGACAATCGCCAAAACTAGTTGATGTCAAAAAATTGCTTTACTAGCCAAATTAATCAGCAAAACTATTTTAATATTTAACATTTTGAAAAGGTTGTTAAACAATCAAAGTAAATATTTATATATCAACAATTATGGTAATTTGGCATCATGTTTCATATAATAAATTATTTCAAAGGAAAATGACGAATCTCCCATTTAAAAACGATTTTAATCTCATACCTTGTTCGAGGTATATAGAAAAAAATAGTTTCGAAAAAAATGAAAAATAAAAAAATATAACAAATAGTGTAAAATTCTATATATAGGCTTACGAAATGTGAAATAAAAAAAAAATTTATCATCGTTTATTACATATTTTTATATATTTTGTATCTCTTGAGTAATATACAAGTATCTTTATTCTGATTTAAAAGTGTATGAAATATTATTTAAAATTAGGTTATTTAAAATGATATATGACTTTAATATGAGCTGTTCTTTGTTAGACAGAAGTCAAGAAAAGAGTGAAACTTCGTCATCGAATATTCTATTCCATTGAGGCCGTCATACATAGAAAATGCATATTCCTTTTACCTTACAAACATTCTCTGTTTGCTTGACAAAGTATACCTCTAATATATACAATAATAGAAATGGATTTCCTGTTTATAGTAAGGAGATTATAAAATTTGGAAAAATTTTTGTATTTTATATTGTTGGAATAAAGTATTATTACTTCTCCAAAAATAATCCGATCGTAACGA
The DNA here is from genome assembly GCA_020423425.1 of Chrysopa pallens. Taxonomy (NCBI): domain Eukaryota; kingdom Metazoa; phylum Arthropoda; class Insecta; order Neuroptera; family Chrysopidae; genus Chrysopa; species Chrysopa pallens. Next base: position 65,172,616 of record CM035594.1, read on the forward strand.
ACTTTCATCGTGCCAGTGCCACCGTGTATAAACAATTCAACATTTTGTACATACAATAATTATTATTGATAATAGGATTAAAGAATATAACAGTAGAATTAATAAATTTCTAAAGCAATTTATACAAAATATGAATAAAAATCCAATAGCCGATTTCTTTTGAAATAGAAATTCGTTTACAAAAAATGTAATATTCACAAAGCACTTCAATAAAAATATTTTTAATAGAAATCCTTTTATTAAAATCAATGGAGTTTATTAAAGATAAAAATCTTAATAATGTGAGTATCGTTTATCCAGAGGTACCCACTTGTATTACTACTATACATGTATTGTTTGTTATTACTTTTACTATATGACGAGAGAAAAATTTGTTGTATGTTATCTCAATTAGTTAACGTTATTAATAATTGAAGTGGAAATTTTTTATTAATGAAAATGCTTTTATGCAATCAACTATATATAAATTTATTATGACTCGTAACTGATTTTAATCTACTGCATACGGTGATATGAAAGATAGAGAAAACAGCACCAAGCAAGTAGTGATGATAGCCTACAGTCTACCGCTTGATTTTTTTTTTTATGATTGAAATTATGACTAGTGGAAACTTCACGAGTAGCTTTGATGTCAGTTCTTTAAGTAATCGTCAACATGTGAATTCTTTAAGTAGTCTTTTTTCTGATTTTCGAAAGAAGTTTTGTGTTCCGTAAGAAGCCGGAAATATGAGCAATTTTTCTCGATTTCATAAACATTTTTAATTCTTTAAGAAGTCTTTTTACTAATATTCATAAGACATCAGAATTATCATCTCCGCAAGATGATGACGACTCCGAGTTTTATAGGAAGTCTGAAATATGAGATATTTAGTTCATTTTTTTAGTTTTTCTGATGTGCATTCTAAAAAACCTAAAATTTTCAGGTTGACAGACAACGAACGCAGCCTCACAGAGTTTTGCCACATATGCAAATAATTTTTGCATTTGATATGAAATGATCTTTCTATTAAAATAACAAACAAGTGGTCTTGGTGCGTTCCACAAAGTCCACACGACGAACTTCCCAATGAGGAAAATAAAAAACAAATTGTTAATTAACAATTATATTGTTAATTATTACAAATATGGATTTATCCGCAAAAAATGGCTGGAAAATTTTGCTGAAATTTTCATTTAGTTTCAAGATACGTTATTACGCATCAACTGAAAGTTGATACGCCAATAGACAAATACAGAAAAAGTCAAAAAGCACATATAGAAAAACCTCTAAAAATATTGAATTTTGGTTCCAGTGACCTTCAAATGTAAAGTCATATCAAAATTAAGGATTCACTAAAATAACCCCGATTCAAAAAAATTCCCATTTGGAAGTTAAAAAACCAACAAGCGATGTACTGTAGACTATGTATATTCAGGTGTATTCACTGAGGACTTAAACTAATTGGAGGATGGTGTTTTTGTTGAGTGTGAACGTTGTATATACTTTTTTACAGATATCGAACACCACCACCACCTGTTTGGTGGTTTTATTTTATTCAATTTAGAAAAAAAAAAAAAAACATCAAATATTTTATCAAAATGAAAATATAGCTTTTTCATTTTAATAAAATATGTAATACCAAACCTTTCTACTGTTCATTCATGGCATCCGCTTTAAAAATTTTAATGTGACTTATCGTAAATCGTAATTTCGGTAAATCAATTTTTTAACGTAAACCACAGAAAAAACCCTCACGCCCTCATGCCCGCATTGCAATGCCGCTTATGTTTTCTAAGCAGGTAGATCAATTTTACCCAAGTACAAAGAACACATTAACGACCATAAAACTTCTTCTAGCTCCTGCCATCATCTTACCAATACAGGTCATAAAATTGATATTGAACTCAAGCCAAAGGTATTACTTATTTAAATCACTTTGATTAAATATATTCTATACAAGATTCATAATGATATAGTCATGATCTCGCTTCACTATTTTTATTTAAAAGTATGGAGTTTATTATTTACAAAAAATAGTGTATCATAATTATTCATAAATTGTATTTATTGACCCACAACTAGTTGACATATTTTAATATGCAATATAAAATTTAATATTTTCATTTTTTGTTTTTATTTATCAGATACAAACAAAATTAATATTTTTAACTGACTTCAAAAAAATGGTTCTCAATTCAATTGTTTTTTTTTTTTAAATGTTGTTACTTCAACAGCTGGAGTTTACCGTGTTGTGCCATTTCAATTGAGCCTAGTTGTGATCAAAAAAACGTTTTAATTCTTGCTTTTCAATGATCTACTCATTACATTATGAAAAAAAGAATATCCATCAAATTGAATCAAAAATTTATAAGGCTCGAAAAAAGAAAAGGCCCACTAATCACAATTTATTAAACAATTTTTTGAGAAGTATTTATTTTGCTTATTCGGATCAAAATAATAACTTCATAGTAGCATCAAATGCAGGAACCCATATACGTATATCTCATATCTTCTTCATTAAATTTCTGAAATATTTTCGGAGCTTCCACAAAATACTATCTATGTTACTTCTAACTACTATCTATGTTACTTCTAACTTAAAAAAATTACAAAGCCAATTTTCATATTCTTACATTCAAATTTAACATAAAATAATAAATATTAACGTGTAAAAATGCAATAAATGAAAGAAATAGATAAAATTATGACTCCACAGTAAAAAAAAATAAATTATATAATAAGAGAGATTTATAGACCACAATAATAATGCTATTTTAAAAAAGAGTAAATACTACATTTTTTTTTTTTTTTATTATTTTAATAATAATAATAATAAAATAATTTTGTATTGTTTTCGTTAAATACAAAAGAAGTAGGTTGCGTTGTCATTCGTTACTATATAAGTTGTTCATGGTAGAAGTTATACATACAGTACCTAAGTATATGTATATATATATTCATAAAACGTTATTTAACGATAGCTATGATATTTGTTACATAATTATTCTCTTTTTCGAATGAAAACAATATTATCAGATTGCATTCATACATATTATACCTATTCAGTTATTATTATGACGCCTTATAATTTATGTTTGTGCACCATTATATAGGTCTGTTTATATCCTATATATTTGTAACATATAACAGGTATAATAAATTAAGTCGAACATTTAAACAAACACAATAATGGTATAAACAATAAAGTCACTTACATACATGAAGATGGAGTGATTTTAGTGAAACAGTTCTTGTTATTATTAGCATTGGGCATCAAATTGCTTTGGTTACGAAATACAGCCCCATCAATGAATTATCATATAAAAGTATATTCACACCTGCAGTTTCGACACTGGTCAGACATTCCATCTCAGTCAGAAATAATATTCTTCTGTCAGTGCGCCTTCAGTCACAGTTACGTAAGATAACATAATACTGAACGCAACAGATACGTGTAAATAGACTGGGTATTTCTGAGACTGGCTGGTGATTGAACTGTGACGAAATAGATATGCCTGAATAAACCTTAAATCTATGAATGGTAAATTATTTTACACAGAAAATTTGTCTATATTTATTAACAAATTTAAATGAAATATGATTTTTATTTATTTATTTATACAATTTTTAACGCAATAACTACAATTGATTCTCATTTTTCGTAATTTATCAACAATTTTCATCTTATTGAAAACGAAATAAGAATATAAAATCATAAATGAATTCAAACCAATGCCAAATTCATATTTCATAGCTCGTCGTGGTACTATCAAAAATATTTATGACTATATACCACAGATATTTCATTTTGCAGATATTTGCGGATTATTAATTTTTATCAGACAATTTTGTATGATTGCGTACATTTTAATATATTATATAAACCAATATCAACTGACAGATGAATAATATTTTGAACAAATACAAAGTTTTGCTGTATTAATAAATATCAAGAATAGTCAAAGTTCGAAATGAGTAATTGTTCACATACTCAAATTAGTTTTACTATATTATACAAGAAAAAAAAATTGTGAAAACGAAAATGAAATCTTAAGAGTGACGTCAAATTCCACGTACCTCTAATGAGGTATGATTAACATTAACCACGGTTAGCAAAATTAGGCTGCCAAATTTTTAATTTAGCTTCAATGTTTTTGAGAATTTTTTATATATTTTTAACTCGTTTGAAATCAATCTTTTTAGTTTTTAACTTAATTTTTTAAGGCAAGCGAATCCGAGAATGGTTATTGCCTGGCCCTTTTTCGATTTTTTGATAATTCAACCTTTTTTTTTATATTGTTAAATTAAATACACAATTCTGTAAATTGTGTATCTACAAGGAAAATCATTCATATAGAAGAACTGTTTTCACTTTCTTGAAAGAAAATACTATGAGGAATTCCTGTGAGTAGTCATTCATTGCTCATTTCATTTGAAACTCATAAATTTCGGGCTTTTATTCGGACATATCCAAATTCTTGTTTTGATGCTACTATATACAGAAATGAAAATTTCGTATAAAGTATGTGACAGTAAATCGAATTATTTACGAGATACAGTATAGACCGAGAGTTTTTGATAAAATCATTTGATTGCAAATATTTTGCTATTTACATTAGTTTTCTTCTGACCCATCAACACGTATACCCGTATTGGTTTTTTAAATTTCCATCGCTGATATGATACCCGGATAGAAAATTTCACCCGGGATTCGTAGGCAAAAAATTGATGGCAACTTAGAGTATAGTATTCATACCAGCAATGAAAATTTAAAAGCCTGCAAATAAACAATTTAAATTACAAAAAATAGTCCATAGGTACTAGACGAAATAAATAAATACAATTCACAAGTGATAAACCATATCGAAAAGTATGTTCATTTTTGTGAACCATTTTTTGTACGAAAATAAATAAAACAAAAATACGATTACAAACAATATGAAAAAGAGTTGTATAATGTAATCGGCATTAAAAATGAGTGGATTTTATACGCATATCACATACATTTATCAATAAAACTGATAACACCAGAACACATTTCACTAAAAGATACACTTTTTCATAGTTCAAAAAAAAATTCGGTTCATGAATACAAATTTGTAATGACTAATAAATAAAGATTACAAGTTTAATTTTCATTTTAAATTCTGCTAAATGAAAATTATATTTACAAATGTCAATAAAATACTTCCTACTTGATGGAAAAAAACATTTTGAATGTTTATTATATGAAAATAATTACGAAAGCTATCTTGAACTTTAAACGAACACAATTCAGTAAAATTTTTAGGAAAAATAAGTATAAAATTTGTTCTCCTTCAAAAACATCGCTGTCTATCTAAACAATTTTTGATCATTTTGAAAACGGATATTCTCTTTTGTTTCATTTTTATATGAATTTAAAAAATTCGTTTCACAAAATTAAACAAATAGTGTACGTTCCCTCGGCAAAGGTCCACATGAAGACCTTCTCCATAAAGAGAATAAAAAAACAATAATTTAGTTTATTATTTTGAACATAGTCAAAATTCGGGATTCACAAAATCATCACCATTGCAACAATTTAATACTGGAAAGTTTACAATATTTTATTATTAAATACGATTACACAATGGTAATGTGTCTCTTTAAGCACAACAAAGTCTGAATAATTGGCCAGAAAAGTCTGCGATAAGACTTATTTGACAGTTGAACAAGTGAAAATAACAACTATCAGTGTGAATTATTTAGATACTCTACATATGGTTCAGTATCAATGAAAATATTGTGAACCTAAACAGTTTACGAAAAAATGTATCGAACAAAAGTTTGCTCATTTACGAACTTAAACTCACTCTTTTATATCTACATTACATCAAAATTTCAGCTCACTATCTCTTCGTTTTTGAGTTACCTTGATGACGGACAGAAGGACGGACATGCGGAAATAGATAAATAAGATGATTCTATGAACACCTATACGAAAATTTTGTTTGTGGCTTCAATATTTTTTTTGCATAAAAAAACAAAATATTTCACTCAACTTTTCGTATTTAGAAAATTTAATGTTAATTTATATTTGTTATCAATCAGTAGTCCTAACAACCTAAATTGAAACCTTTAATCTAGTCCAAATATGAAAATTCAGTTAAAATATGAAGGTAGCAATATACCATATATAACTTGCAATAATATTTTTTTTTATGATTGCAGCCCTTTTGGTATTAAATCGAAATAAAATATGATAATTTTCAATTAGATTCCAATTTCATGTAGCCAATATGAATAAAAAAAATCATTCATAACTATTAATTAAAAGCAATTTTTACAAAAAGTTAACAAATAACCTACATTATATGTGTTATTAAAAACTTTTATATTCAATATAGCATTTAATTAAAATAGCGTTCGTTTCATTATCGTCAAAAATATGGAAAATATAATAATGATGATGATTTTCATATTAAATCAAATGGAAGCACAAATATGGGTATATTTTATTCACATTCACTCATTTCCTAAGCGCAACAAATGATTTATACCACTATACACATACTTATATTTCATAAATCTCTGTATAAGGTGTTTCAAAACACAAACTTATTTACTTTTAAATATCTATTTTACAATATATTTCACTTTTTTAACATATTTTTATTGACCAGCTTTCTTGTAGATAAGTCTATCCTCTAATTTCCTGATGAGTAAGATGCTTAAAATTTGGATTATATATCAAAAGTGAATGACAATGCATGCAAGAGGGAGGCTATTGTCACAGTTAGCGGATACATAGGACTACATAGCAACTTATAGCCACGAAAGAGAAATTGAGCTATTACACACTCAAATTGGATGCTGTTCTTTTACTTCTACGACAGCGGAAAGTACCAGCTAATAATATTTTAATTATAATTATATATGCTTCAAACATCCCACGAATGTTTTTAACATTGAATTTTATATTTACTCAATGAAGTATTGTAATTGTAAAATATCTCAGTTGAGACACGCGTAAATAGAGGTCCATTTTTGGTATTCCCGCATCCATTTTGACTAGTTTTGACGCGACATTCACATAAATGTATCTTGCGTTAATAAAAAATCATTAACTAAAATCTATTATGCTCGCCTTTAGCCTGTCCTGGTATTATTAATAAGGAAAATTTATATTTAGAAATATCCAGGTAATAGAAATATTCTTAAATAAAGTTTGAATGACACTTTATTTAAAGACAACGAAACAGTTAATATTTGGGAAAAAAAAACTAATACTTTTTACTCTCCTTATACTCGTCCGCTGTATATCATGTTCAGTAGCGCAGCTAAGGGTGGCTAAGAAATGAATATACCTAGACACGAAATGTGATCAGAAGGATAAACAAATATAAAAAATTTTTGCAATTAATTAGAATATTCAATTTATTAATATCATGCTCAGCATGCTTTGGTGACTATGCTTCGGGATTTTGCTACAATCCTTTCTATCCTATAAAGTTGAAAGTATTTCCAAATCGATTCTTGAGAACAGAACACACCCTCCTCATTTCTTTTGTGTGTAATTGAATAACAAATAGTATCAGATCTATTGGAAAATGCAGCCATGAATTTTAGGTTCAAAATAATTTAGTTTACCCAGTTATTGATGACAGTAACATTGGGTATATCAAACAAAATAATAAGATTATATCTCACTTCAGGTCAAGGAACAAATAAGTTTCCACTTACGGGTTTTAATAATATTAAAAACATTCAATTTTATAGAAATTAATACTCCAATTTATGTTTATTTCGTTATAATGAGCTAGTGGTCAAATTGTGAATTCATTCCATTACAAGATTAGATATACGCGGTCAAAAAACTTCAGAAATCACCGCTGAGAAAAAATCATATTGTTGATTAGCTTTTTGGAAAATACATTTTCATTCGCTCAATTTTCATCGTTGGAACAGCATGGGGTGTATAATAAAATACTCAGTCTATACGCTACTGATCATATCTAATATAATTCAAGTTTACTTTAGCATGACATTGCGAAAATTCATAGTCGGAAAACATATCCAAGCTATCATACTGAATACAAGGTACATAATATATATGATACCAGGATTTATGTATGCTTATTTACATATGGGAAATATGCCATACATACACGCTGTACCATCTTAAGGAAGATTTGAATCTAAAGACTTGTTGTGGTTTAGTTTAGTTTAACGATATGACTTATTGCATACGTAAGAAAATGATATTCGAGTAATTATTTACTTGAGAATATTAATGTCTTTAAAAGTGAGATAATAAAGAATATTATTTATGATACAAGAGGAAATGATATGGAAACATTAACTCTAAATATACAAATGTTAAGTGATTCGATTGAAATCAACACGTTTTGGATTTTGAACTAATAGTTATATAAGTATGGATCCTGTATGATGAAATATTTACTAAGAATTAGAACATGAAGGATCGGTGAAAAACACCAAGGCAAAGTTTTGACTTCAATGCAACGATTCGTGTTCTTTATTAAAACTCCATCAGGTGGTCTACAAGTAAGTGTCAGGTGTTCTAATTAAATACTTAATTATAATTAAATACTTAAATATAAATATTCATTTTACAAAAGATACAAGTCAATTCACAACATTAATTCGAACCATAAAATGTTACTCTTAATGTTGTCAAAAAATGTAGTTCCTTGTCGTATTTAATTTGCAAATCAGAGAAATAATTCCATGGAATTTATCAGTTCATTATTCAACAAAAACTGAACAAAAACTTCTTACTTCTAAATCTGTACACACTACTGTTAAAAAGCGGTTACCATCTTAGTCAATAATTTTGACGATCATATTGAGAAATATTGCCTAATAATAATTTGAGTGTTGACCTCCATCAAAGAAATCCATGAATTGAATAGAAGCCGTTTGTAAAAAAACACATAGGTCCTCATGCTGAAAGGCAATCAAATTTACGCTTAAAGTAAGTATATCAAATATATCAATATAGTTGTAAGTGTCGAATATAGCAATTTAATACACCAGTATTATCCAGACTCTACTATTGCAGATCTATCGCATTCGAATGAAGAAGCTTTCGTCGCAATGAGTTAATATAAATATACTATTAAAGTTGGTAGTACCAAGCACCTTACTATAATACACATACGATATAATAACAGTCAATGCTATTTTGACATGGATGATAGAAAATATTTTGTAATGAAAACACTACTACATATAATATTGGAAAATCTATAATTCCATATGAAAATTTAATCGTATAAAAATGAAATATACAATTTTTTATCAAATATGATTTTTTTTTTTTCATAATCTGATGTATATGATTTTCTCCATCAGAGAGATGATGACACGTTCGGAAAATAAAATTTTTTACTAATCTAATAGCAAAAAAAAACAAATTATTTTTAAATATTTTATATTTTATGAAAATTTTAATAGATTTTTCTATTTCAAATATTTTTGGCATTTACTTTTAAAAATTTGAACGAAAAACATTTTTTTGAGTATATTTTCCAATTTGTTCAAAACAAATATATTATTATATTCAAGTTTATTATAATATTCATTTAAAATTTTATATAAACTGCCAAGTCATGAAGCATTTCGCAAGTTGTGATATTAAATAATCCTTAAATCGGTTGAACCTATGATATTCTACCTTGAAAATCTATCAGCAAACATATGAATTATACAACGAACAAATTTCGCACAGTCATTGAATTGGTGTACTATAAGCGTACTATAAGCGACCACATTCAGCGAGGTACAAATTTAATTTTTTTTTTCATAAGACTTTTTTCCGAAAATCTTCTTTTGCCCTTAAAAACTCACCCCTTCCCCTGACCGATATCAGATCGCCCGTAAATTATTTTTCTTTCCATTTTTGTTATACTCTCTTGCGTTGCGAATGCATTTCATTCTACTATATTTTTTTTTTTTTTATTTCAAAAATTATCGACTATGGTCTAAATAGTGAAATTGATTTTATAAACCATACAAACTTTCCTCTTTTGTAATATCTATGAAATTAAGCTAACGTATAAGGTCAAATTCTTACAATACATCATTGATTTTAATACTAGTTGCTATTCAGAATATTTAATTTACAACATATTTTATACTATCGAAAATATCAGGGTTAACTGCCACATTATTAGTTCAAATTTTTGTAATACTTATAAGATTGTATGCCTATCAAAAGTACCTATTTAATTTCCAATATCTTTATCAATACAAATATTTATTACATTAGTTATTTAAATTATAATTATATGAACCCAAAAATATATAGTATGTAATAAACACAGACGATTTTAATTATATATAAATTTTATACCAGAAATACCAACCACTTAATGGAGAAGGAAAACTTTTGTGTATAGGATGTATGACCACAACAACAAAATATCCCCCCATCTCTATTAAAGTGTTAAAGTTCTTCTACTCTCGTGGTTTCAAGTAGATACATTTTTTTCCCTCATCGTTGTTCTTTTATATAAAGCTTATCTTACACTAATTTTATTTCATAAATAATTCGGTAAAACTTTCTGAATGCTTATTAAAGTTATAATAATTTTTTCGTAGAGAGTAGGTCTATACAAAATATGTTTTTCGAATACCGTACCCCCAAAAAACGTACAAAAAGTTATTTAAGGAGTTTATAACGTTTCAAAACAACAAGCAACTTTTTTCCCCGAATCTAACGGATTTAAGCTCATCATATTTTGTAAATTTTTTAAAGTTTTTAATTTTTTAGTTCTAAAATCTTTTTTTTTTTTTGTTTGTTTGGTGTTATTTATATATTCAAATCCAAAAAATTATATAATTTTTTGGATTTGAATTTTTACTTAGTTCTTATTAAATTTTTATGAACTCAATAACTTTAAACTTAAACCACGTGATTACATTAAGACTTGTTTTATCGATTTTATTTTTTGGTTAATAAAAAATATATTATCAGTATATAATGTGTACTGGGTCAAATTGTAAATTATAAATAAAAGTGGAATATTATTTATAAATAAAAATAATAATCTTCAAACAACCAATCAAATTGTAGAATTCACAATGGTCACGTGAAACGTTTGTTTAGAAACAATGGACTAGCGAAACCGATTCAATATTAAAAACAAATCTTTTTTAATCAATGTGTCTTATTTTCAGATTTTCCAAATTTTGTATACATCGATTTTATTTTATAGATCATATTTAAAAAAAAGAAAATATATTTCATTAAAAATCATAATTTAATAAGAGTTTTACTTCCTCACTATTCATAAAACATCATTTACCGATATTTTATAATTTACTAGAACCATCAGCCTTAGAGTCAAAATCACACTTTTGTTCTATACTTTCCTATTCATAACACCTATAGTTTTGTGAATAAATAAATACAAAATGCGCTCAAACTGCTTATAAATAGAATTGCTTTTCTAAACTATGAATAAAATCAGAACAATACGAAATAAGTTAAAAGTTTTCTATTGCATTTCAATAGAAATAAAAGTATGAAATAAGTGTGAATTAAGACAGGGCTCTGTTGGTATATTTTTTTCATTATACAGACATCTAAAGCATTGCTTATCCCGACAATCGATTAGAATACAACTATCATAGAAGCGAAAATTAGGCTGTCAGTAATGAACAAATAATACCCTCGTGAGATTTGAATATGTTTAAGTACATAAATAATTATATGCCCACAACGTCATCACAGAATAAGTTGCAATTTGGGTAAGAGTGAGAGGTGGTTTCAATTACGGAAAATTTCATATAGGAATAAGATTACTAGCTTACTTTATTTACTCGCGACTGCTGATTAAAATATCCAGTTACATATTATCAAAATCGTGTGAACGGTAATTGAAAGATGAAAAGAGACCAGAACACCTCTACTATAGCCACAGATAGACAAGCAAAAAAAAATGGATAGAATTTTCCATGTACATTTGAACGTCAATATATATACGGCAAACAACATTTTTTTGCTTGATTTCCAAAGTATATGGGATGTGGCATATACTTTTATCACACTCTTAATTTGTTGGAGGCAAAATTTGAAGGTAAAACATAACTCATATAATTGACACGTTTGAATATGTTTATATTTTGTCTACGGATCAGAAACAAAATAAATTAATATTTATTTCAATATGTTAAAAAGAAAAACTTTTCTGAAACTTGTCCTTGTTATAAATTGGAAAATCCATGAAGGATTTGTACCCAATAAAATAAATATGCTTAATAAATCCATATAAATATTTATTCATTCATTGAAGCATTTATACTCAATTCTTCTATATTTGTCGGATTTTAACAAATAAATAAATAGAAAATTTTAAACATAGATTTTTTTTATTTTCTTTAAATACTAAAATCGTGAGGCTTGTTTCACATACAATACATAATTTATTTAGTGGATAAATTTTCCAATAATTAGATTCTTCTAAAAAAATATTACCTTAGGTTTAATTTTAAAATGTATTCAACAATTTATCAAAGGTAGTTGTAAACGCAAAATTAATTTACGATCTCTATTACAAAATGATATCAACATGGTCCAAACTAAAACATGGGAAGAACAGTAGCTGCTCTTGCCTCTCTTGGAAAACTTATAAGTTTTGACAATGATACTCATCTACAAGACCAGATTTTACAAGTCTCAAAAAAAAATAATACATTTATGTGAAGAAGAAACTATGTGTTCTTCGTAATGCATTAATTTTATACATAAATCATGGATACAATCAATAGCATATCCTATTCACTTTACAATATATCCCCAAACATAAACCAAGTCAGCCAATATGACACAGGTGAACAAAATAATAACTGTGTTGATTATTTCTGATGCCGCTTTATAGATATGTAAATGTAAACAAATGTGTATTCAATTAAATTTATGTCTCAATACTTACAGGTGTAACTGTAAATCTATTGAATTTACATTTTGTTAGCACACATATGATTTGCACAAACAGTTGTTACAGAACGAAACGTTGTAAACTTTGTTTACATAGTTTAACTTAATGCTGTAAGATTATTTATTTATAAAATGAAATATTCATGAAAAAATCAACGTTATTCTTCCCTTTATTACTCTCATGTAAGCGGCCCCTAAACACAATAATTGATATTATGCACTTATATTGTCGATTTGTAAATCTCATTGTAAGATTGGGCAATATATTGAGTTAATGAAAAACGGTTTTGATTTATTTGGGCAGTCTAGTAAATATTACTTCATGTGTATGCAATATTGGAAAATACAGGTTCATTTTGTGATAGTTCACATCGGAAAATTACGTTAAATGGGTTAGTTGAATTCAGAGTTTTTTTGACATGAATTTATATGTCATGTACAAAATAAAGAAATAATTGTTATTAAAAGTATTCAAAGCGTATTGAATGAGGGGCAGAATTGATACATCGGCCGGGAATCAAACCCGGGACCTTCTAATAACTTATCGGACATGCTAACCACTACACCACAGATCCTTGGCAATCACTATGGATATAACAGATCATTTCATTGCGTGCTTTATTTTTGGCAAAAAAATCTTTAAAAACCCCTAAACAATAACGTCCATGTTTTTGGTTATTCATGTTTGAAAATGACGATTTTTTCTAAAGAAAACAGCTTTACATAAAAGTTATAAAATTTTTCGTTTCTTCAAAATAGTATTGCAAAGTTCTTGGTTATCATACGGTCGAAAATATTCAAAATAACATAGCCATTGGTTTGAAGTCAGTTTTATGTATCATTTTTTTCGGTTTGACTTTCCTAACATTATTATCAAGATTATGTTTATGTTTATTATTATTCTAAAAGTAAAAAGAGGAAAAAACTCAAATGGTTGAAGTAGAAAATTCTTAATGTATAAAAATAAAATGAAATTTCCTATATATGTATACATACATTCTATTTTAGTTTATTCTAGCTAACGAGTTTTCTCTTCTACGTAAGGCATCATAGAAGGAAATGAGTAGAGTTATGTATTATGTTTTTAAAAATTCTAATTGGTTAAAAGTTTTATTTCAAATATAAAAATAATTATTAAAAATTTGTATACACTGTGTATGAAATATGGAGTAAATGAAAAGTGTGCAGATTGAAAACAATATGATTATAACTTGTTAAAATCTTAACGGTATTGGCGATATACAAATGGAAATGAGAAGTTTTCCTAATTTGGTGATTTTTTTATACACATTATGGTATTTATATATTCTCTCTCCATCTAATCCAATTTGAATTTCGTGTTTAATGAAAGGTCTTGAGTTGCCAAGTGTTCTTAGACCAAAACAAATTTTCTATGTTCATTACAAGAAGAGATATCTAGCTTTGAGTATAGAAAATATCATAGACAGTTAATAGTCAAGTTGAATATCCACACCTTGAACTCATCCAATTTAAATACTTAATAACTCAAATGAAAGGCCTTGACTTACTGAGTGTTTTTAGATCAACCTCTATCTTCATTAGAATTGGAGATATTTGGATACAACTCAAATTGGATGAGTTGGAGATTTCAAGTATAATATATGAAAAACATTATTTATACATACAATAATCAATGCGCAGTTTTTATCTAGTTTTTTTTAAATATTCACGTAATTAATATAGTTAAAGCAAATTTATGATCGAATTTAATATATTTTTTATCGAATTTCACAAATTTCCAATGTAGTGGCATATTAACTTTTTTTTTTAATTAAAATTGGCTTCAGCAAATACTGCTATATAGCCCCATTAACTAAAAATAAAAATACAAAAAATTATTTTTTTGATATAGTAATATAGTACACTTTCTCTCTACTGGGAGAAAAACATCAAAATCAAAAATAACATATTTAAATAAAGATTTAGTTGAGTCAATTTCAGAAAAACTCCAAGGAAATAAATATAATTTGTTTGACAAAATAAAGGAAAAATTTATAAATTTATAAAACTTAATAAAAGAATATTAATAATTAAACAATAAAGTGTTAGTATATAAAACAGTTCTAAAACTGGTGTGGACTTATGGCATTCAACTATGGGGAGCTGCAAGTAACAGTTACATAGATATTCTCAAAAGGTTTCAATCAAAAGTACTGGGAAGAGCAAGTGAATTCCCGTGGTATGTGCATAATGACGATATTCAAGTGTTCACAGTGCGTGAAGAAACTGCGCGTTTGCGTTTCAGTTACATATACTTGTCTCGCCTTGAAAGGCAGCCAACTAAACAGACAAAATGTTTTAGATTTAAATTTATTTAGATTTATTACAGTTCTTAGTTATAGATTAATAACTTTCAGTTATATATTAATTCAATAACTTATGCTTTTCGTATTAAATTACTAAGTGACTACCAGTGGGTAGGTCTCCATTAAAATCCACATATTAGTCATTTTTATACTTTTTAAGAACTGATAATACACACTAGATATCAAGAGAAAAAAATTTTAGACCCTAACAAGTGATAATTTCATACAATCTATATGTGATTTATATACGAACTTAGAGCATATGTACAAACTTTTCTACTTTAATTCAATTTTGCTTTTGAGTAAAATTCATATGTGTATTTCGAAAATATATGTAAGCAATGAAAATAAATCTCAAGTACAATAAAAAAAAATATTTTTTCCCACAGTTTTCAAAATAAAAGAAAATTTCATATTTTTTTTTTTACCTACTTTGACAATCATAAATTATTATATTTTCATTTGAAATGTATATACACTCAGTTTTAGGTATGAAAGCAACTTTTTATATATATTATCCTTACCACGTCCCTTGCTGGGTAAGCATTATATTGTTCAATTTGTTTATCGTATGGAAACAAATATCGGATATATTGTATCGATAAATTTAATTCTGTACACACGTATATTTTTTTCGGGAAATTTGTAAATTCTGTTTAAATGTTTATCATATTAATATTTGATAGAATTAATCGTATGTTTTACATCTATCTCTGCTCTTAAATGCGCGAGAGACACATTTAACAAGTTAGAAAAATACAAACACATCAACTTTAATAATACAACGAAATGAAATTATACAGTATGCGAACCTTTCTCCTACATCCTCTATTTCAATGCAGTCATGTTGGAAATTGACATAGTACATAGTATATTAATAGACTAAGGGCACTTGGGAGAATTGAATAACGGTCTTTCTGTAAGGGTATAATTTTTCAGTGATGAACATAGTATCCAAAATTCTAAAACCACGTTTTGGCTGCGATCACGAGGATTTTTATACAGTTGAAAGGGGTGAAAATTAAGTTGGGACAAAAGAGTAAGAGTAAGAAAAAATATTTAAATTAAAAATTTTAGAGCTCCTAGAAGTATTCACACATAAATGTATTAATTATTAATGTATGTACTAATTTTTTGATATCATTTTTAAATAATTCTTTATCATTTCTTAATAAGCACACAAAATTGATATTTCCGGGAAATTTACAGTATTACCTATGAAATTGAATGTTAAAGTGAGACTCAAAATATTATATCATAATATTAAATTGTAGTCCGATTCTTTCCATTCCGATTATTATAATCCGAGATTATAATTAACCTAATATAATCTATTAATTCGATTATACTTTATTAGAGAGGAAACAATGAAAAGAAAATAAAATATTGTAGAAATTTATTTTTTGACCACTTGTGAAGTAGGACAGAAGAAAATAACAAGATACTTTCTGTATTAAAACGATTTCTTTAAAAAAACAATCTATTCATTATTGCAAATTACTTAACAAAATTTGAATCTAATAATTTTAAAATACAGTATTTTCGGTCACAGGATACATAATATCAAATATGTTTTTTTATTTCCGAAAAAAATCTTTCGAAATTCTACCATATTTAAAATTCATTATACCAACTTAAATTATACCAACTGTATAATAATGGTAAAAGGAACTACAAACATGTGGATAATAAAACAAGATGATTTAACAAATATTCATCCAGGAAAGAATCCCTCTATTTTCCTCTATCTTCAAATTCTTATTCTACATTCTTGTTCATACATTAATTATATAAATATGTCAGATTAAATTGTATTTTCACAACCTTTAAAATATACTAATAAAGTAAATGAAATTAAACTATCCTAAAATAAACATGTCAATCATTTAACATTTAAAATACTGATAAAATGTTTTGATCATTTATATTGTACATAAAAGATAATGTCTTGTCATGTACCACCTTTTATTAATAATAATAATAATAAACTTGATTTTATATGTAACAGAAGTTTGGCGCGATCCATGGCGCGCACGCCACTGATAAATTTAGTCAAATAGAAGAGACTTAGGCAAAACATTTTAGTAAAGGATTTAGGTATAAAAATGCTACTTGTTTTCATTAGTATACATATTCAGATATAATTTAAAACAAAAATACGTTAATAAAAATTAATTAAATTATACCCGACTTCATTATAAAATAACGTACCACCACCTACCCTTCAAAAAAGTGTTTCAGTTTTATATTCCTAACAAAGAAAAACAGATAAAAGTAGTATAGTATTTTTGAAGTTAATTTTTTTGGTCAAATGGCCTATGACCCCGCGAATTATTATTGGAATATAAGTTATAACGACTTTACACATCTTCAGCAATTTTTATATCTAAATCAGTCTTTTTAAGACTGACAAATATGTTTGGAGGACCACACTTGTCTTTAATTAAAAGTAAATCTACCTAATAGTTAACAATTGATTAGATTTAAAATCAAATATTGTTTATTATTAAAATAGTTGTATAATATAATAGTTGTATATTCAATCAACTGAGAATTATTTTAATAATTAAAGCAGGTATTTGGAGAGCTTTTTTTTTCTATCTACGAAAAAAAAGATAACACTGACCTTTTTTCGTGTATATTTGTATTTTGAACATTTTTTTCAGTCAAAGGTTATCAAATATGTAAGTGAAACAATGTGTCAAAATATGGGGGCCTGGGCGAGTTGAATTTTATATTTAAAAAAATAATTATAAAACATGGTTTTGAAACAGGATTTATGTTTTTGGATTTTGATACCAATCTTATGTGGCACAATTGGTTAGTGTGTAGAGTTTTCAGTCGCAAGGTCGGTGGTTCGAATCTAGGGGGTGGTTTATAATATTTTTATTCAGATTAATTGATTATTCATTTATATGTCACTATTCTCTTTGTATCATATAAAGAGACAATTTAGCGTTATTGTTTAAATGCGTGGGTTGTCAACCGATAGGACAGCGGTTCGGTTCCTATTCCGGGGTGATAAATTTTTATAATTAGATTAATTGATTATATATGTATATGTCTCTATTGTTTTGGAGTCATCGTAACAAGCCTATGTGGCGAAATTGGTTACAGTGTTGTGATAACAACCAAAAGGTCGTGGTTACGAGACTATTTGACGGCGCAAAATTTTTATATTAATAGAGCAATTGATGATTATATAAATGTCACTACTAATTTGGATCACTGTAACAAGCCTTCGTGGCGCAATTCGTTAGGTCGTTGATCTATTAACCAAATAGTATGTTGTTCAAGCCTATAAAGGGGCGTAAAAATTTTAGTTTTAAAGTTATTATTTCATGATATTTCAGTCCTGTAAAGCACCCATCAGTAGTAACTTCCCCTTGAACTTAATCAGTTTCATAGTGACAGTTGAAGTGAACACATCAATAATTAAAAACAGTGTTAGAAATATTTGACAGTGATAATTGTAAGGTTAGTTTTAAAAGACGCGGCAATTCGGTGAGTCATATTAAAATATTGATTAATTGAAAAAAATTTGCTATTATAATTTTTATTTCATTTTTTTCAGGTCCTATTTATAATTTAAAACAGTGTTAGAAATATTTGACAGTGATCATTGTGAGGTTAGTTTTAAAAGACTCCGATTGTCAAATTCAAATATTTCATAATTTGCTGATTTGAACTTTATCAGTTTCATAGTGACAGTTGAAGTGAATACATCAATAATTAAAAACAGTGTTAGAAATATTTGACAGTGATAATTGTAAGGTTAGTTTTAAAAGACGCGGCAATTCGGTGAGTCATATTAAAATATTGATTAATTGAAAAAAATTTGCTATTATAATTTTTATTTCATTTTTTTCAGGTCCTATTTATAATTTAAAACAGTGTTAGAAATATTTGACAGTGATCATTGTGAGGTTAGTTTTAAAAGACTCCGATTGTCAAATTCAAATATTTCATAATTTGCTGATTTGAACTTTATCAGTTTCATAGTGACAGTTGAAGTGAATACATCAATAATTAAAAACAGTGTTAGAAATATTTGACAGTGATAATTGTAAGGTTAGTTTTAAAAGACGCGGCAATTCGGTGAGTCATATTAAAATATTGATTAATTGAAAAAAATTTGCTATTATAATTTTTATTTCATTTTTTTCAGGTCCTATTTATAATTTAAAACAGTGTTAGAAATATTTGACAGTGATCATTGTGAGGTTAGTTTTAAAAGACTCCGATTGTCAAATTCAAATATTTCATAATTTGCTGATTTGAACTTTATCAGTTTCATAGTGACAGTTGAAGTGAATACATCAATAATTAAAAACAGTGTTAGAAATATTTGACAGTGATAATTGTAAGGTTAGTTTTAAAAGACGCGGCAATTCGGTGAGTCATATTAAAATATTGATTAATTGAAAAAAATTTGCTATTATAATTTTTATTTCATTTTTTTCAGGTCCTATTTATAATTTAAAACAGTGTTAGAAATATTTGACAGTGATCATTGTGAGGTTAGTTTTAAAAGACTCCGATTGTCAAATTCAAATATTTCATAATTTGCAGATTTGAACTTTATCAGTTTCATAGTGACAGTTGAAGTGAATACATCAATAATTAAAAACAGTGTTAGAAATATTTGACAGTGATAATTGTAAGGTTAGTTTTAAAAGACGCGGCAATTCGGTGAGTCATATTAAAATATTGATTAATTGAAAAAAATTTGCTATTATAATTTTTATTTCATTTTTTTCAGGTCCTATTTATAATTTAAAACAGTGTTAGAAATATTTGACAGTGATCATTGTGAGGTTAGTTTTAAAAGACTCCGATTGTCAAATTCAAATATTTCATAATTTGCAGATTTGAACTTTATCAGTTTCATAGTGACAGTTGAAGTGAATACATCAATAATTAAAAACAGTGTTAGAAATATTTGACAGTGATAATTGTAAGGTTAGTTTTAAAAGACGCGGCAATTCGGTGAGTCATATTAAAATATTGATTAATTGAAAAAAATTTGCTATTATAATTTTTATTTCATTTTTTTCAGGTCCTATTTATAATTTAAAACAGTGTTAGAAATATTTGACAGTGATCATTGTGAGGTTAGTTTTAAAAGACTCCGATTGTCAAATTCAAATATTTCATAATTTGCAGATTTGAACTTTATCAGTTTCATAGTGACGGTTGAAGTGAATACATCAATAATTAAAAACAGTGTTAGAAATATTTGACAGTGATAATTGTAAGGTTAGTTTTAAAAGACGCGGCAATTCGGTGAGTCATATTAAAATATTGATTAATTGAAAAAAATTTGCTATTATAATTTTTATTTCATTTTTTTCAGGTCCTATTTATAATTTTAAACAGTGTTAGAAATATTTGACAGTGATCATTGTAAGGTTAGTTTTAAAAGACGCGGCAATTCGGTGAGTCATGTTAAAATATTGATTAATTTAAAAAAATTTGCTATTATTATTATTACTTCATTATTTTTCAGGTCCTCTAAATAATTAAATACAGTGTGACTGACTGTGACTAATGTTAGATTAGATTGACAAGACGCGGTAATTCGGTTAGACGGTTTGAATTAGATTTTATAATAATCATAAAAATCATTATTTCTCCGATGATTGTGTGTGTACTAATGAAGTAGTTCTGCAAAGGATGATTTGTACCAAGTCATGATATTTGTAAGCCCGGACTGAAACTTCGGCAGTTATCTCTATGGCTTAGGTATATAAAACATACACATTATTCTTGAGAATGTTTGGTTTTTATTTTTAAAAGAAAATCAATTTGACCTGTAAACTGAATGACCGACCATACTTGAATAGGTTTTTGTTTGAATTAGATTTTATACTAATCATAAAAATCATTATTTCTCCGATGATTGTGTGTGTACTAATGAAGTAGTTCTGCAAAGGATGATTTGTACCAAGTCATGATATTTGTAAGCCCGGACTGAAACTTCGGCAGTTATCTCTATAATGGCTTAGGTATATAAAACATACACATTATTCTTGAGAATGTTTTGTTTTTATTTTTAAATGAAAATCAATTCCAACTGTAACCTAAGTGACTGACCATACTTGAATAGGTTTTTGTTTGAATTAGATTTTATACTAATCATAAAAATCATTATTTCTCCGATGATTGTGTGTGTACTAATGAAGTAGTTCTGCAAAGGATGATTTGTACCAAGTCATGATATTTGTAAGCCCGGACTGAAACTTCGGCAGTTATCTCTATGGCTTAGGTATATAAAACATACACATTATTCTTGAGAATGTTTGGTTTTTATTTTTAAATGAAAATCAATTCCAACTGTAACCTAAGTGACATAAAACTGGATAGTGTTAGAGTTTGACTTAATATTTGTGTTTAATGGAGTGCCATGGAAGAACAATGGAAGGTTAGCTTCACAAGAGGCGGTAATTCGGTGAGTCATATTAAAATATTTATTAATTTGAAAAATTTTATAGTATCATTTTATTATTTTTCAGTTCCTGTAAAACATATTCAAGCAGCAACTTCTATTATTTAAAAGAGTAATAGAAATATATAATTGTGAACAGAGTAAGGTTAGTTTTACAAGACGCGATAATTCGGTGAGATATATTAAAATATTTATTAATTTGATTTGATTATTTAATTATATTTCAGGTCCCGTTTATTTTTTAATTTTATTTTCTATTAATAATTAAATCAATTTTTCTCTAATATTGGTGTATTTATTTTGATAATAAAATTTGTATATATTTTTGTTTGTATAAGACTTTAAAATAAATAATTAAAATCAATGTTTCTCACTTTTGTAAAATTTTGTAAAAAATAAAAAGTTTAAAATTAAAGTGTTAGTCATTATTTCATTATATTTCACTACTGTTTTGGATCGTTTTGTAATATGTACTCCCCTGTTATTAAAAAACCAAAGGTATCTTAGGATCGTGATAATATGCGGTTGAATTTGGGATTAAATTAATTGGTATTACATTAATTTTAAACTAAAAAAAATCATGTAAGGATTATTTTTATTTGAAACTATTTTGATAAGGAGATATTTTGTAATAATTTCGATATTTCACCATTGAAATAATTGATCGTTTAATTGGGATATTTTAATGTTTTTATTATTGTCATGGAACATTTAATCATGTAGAGTAGACAAATGAAATGGCAGAAAATACACCAATATTTTTAGGTATTAGGTAATATCTATTAATTATTGGTAGGTATAGTAGATACTGGAGGTACCACCAATTCACATGAAATAATATAAATATTTTGACCTGATTTGAATGTTCCGATGGAGTGAAATTCGATAAAATGGTTTTTAATAACGTTTTTTTATCTAAAACGAATATTTTGATCATAATTTGAGGGGTCACAAGTCATTTTACCTTAAATATTAATAGTCAAAAAATTCAATTTTTAGGTTTGTTATAGAAAGTTTTCCGACAAAGAAAATTTTATGAAAATGGTTTAAATCAACGCCAGTTCATGTTAATTGCATAATCCAATAATAATTCGCGGGGTCATAGGCCATTTAAGCCGAAAAAATTATTTTCTAAAAAAAGTTGTATTGGTGGGTGGGTTCTGGACGATTTTCCGATGGGGTGAAATTCGATAAAATGGTTTTTACTACCGTTTTTTGATCTTAAACGAGTATTTTGATCATAATTTGAGGGGTCACAAGTCATTTTACCTGAAATATTAATAGTTTAAAAATTCAATTTTTTGGGTGGTTATAGAAAGTTTTCCGACAAAGAAAATTTTATGAAAATGGTTTAAATCAACGCCAGTTCATGTTTATTGCATAATCCAATAATAATTCGCGGACAATTGTATAATTAAACAAATAATATGGTACAAGCACATAAAAAATTTGAACCAGCTTACAAAACTTTTAACAATTTTAAAAACATTTTAATAAATTGTTGTTTGTTAGAACTTAAGAACAAAAATCTTACGACACGTGTTTCACATTTTCAAATATAGCTTGAGTCTCTAATTTCTATATCAAGATACTCTGTGATATCCTGTATTAAGGAGTGGCTTTAATAAGCGCACCTTGATTACTAAGACTTCACGGATTAACTGCGTAGGTCTTAATTGTTCATAACCACAGCTAAACCATTTAACTGTTCTCTATTATAACTGAACAGTTTTGAAGAATAGTGGGTCTTGAGACAGGACACTGTCGATTGAACTATCATCTTCATAACTTGGAAATGTCAGACGATTCTACTTGTAGGTCATACCTGGCGGACAATAAAACCTCTATTCACGCCGTTTGCACCTATAGAAATCTTCAAGGTGTTAGATATAGAATCCAACGGTATGAAACTCTGGAATCATACATAATGGAAACAATCCCCGCGAAGAAGTTGTTAGACCTTGTTGAGACTAGTAATCTTAATAGTTTCTTTCACTGCACTTTAAGCTAGAAGGTATCTTAGCGTTCAGGTGCGGGAGTTTTCTAAAGGAGAACGCAGAGAACCACTCTCAGTCAAGGTACACGTGACTCAGCTTCTTATTGTTTTAATATTATTATCTTTTCGAATGGCATATACCCTTTAACCGTTAAGATGACTTATTTTACGGTAGGCTCTTGGCCTAGTCATTTATGACATGGTGTTGATAGTAGTTGTCAAACTACATGCTGTCAATGTAAATAGTAAATTATTTTGTTATTAAAGAATAATACTCGATTACATAAAGAATGATATAAATAGAGGTATAAAACTGTAACAAAGTGAAAAGCTTTTGAGCTCATTTAAAGCGTGCAGAAAGTCTGGTTTGTTATCACTAAGAAGTTGCTAATCATTAACTTAATTTTCTTCATTGACATAAAATTTAAAATTACCATATTTCAAAAAATTTTTTAATCGATCATTTTAAACAAGACAGTTTTATATGAGTAATATATTTTTTATTTTTATCGAACGTTTTATCAACTTTGCTGACTTCTACGGGGCTCTGAAGTTATATTATGTACGTATAAAAACAGGAGCTCCTTTAGGCCGATAACATCCTGAATTTTAGTATGATAAGGTAAGTGAGTATCAGAATTAACAGTATGATTATTTTATTTCGTACGACAATTAATTTAAAATGGTCGTACAGCCGAAACATATGACATTATATTTTAAATATTAATTAAAAAATATTTAATAAACATTTGAAATTTGAAAAAATTATAATTTCTTAGGATAGTAATAAAATTCTATAAAGTAAAGCTCGATTTAATAAATTATATTTATTTACATTTTAAAAAAATATTAAAAACTATTATAACTATTTCTTCTCAGATTTTATAATTTACACCACCGCAATGCTTACACAGAATTTTAATATAACATTTACAACAAAATTTACATAAAAATTATTAAAGAATATTATAAGTAGAATATTTCAAGTACATTTCAAACAGAGTCATTTCGATATAACCATGAATAAAACAAACAGAATCGCATGATTGTTCATGTTATATTATTTCTATACTGCCAATTTCAAGACATACCTAATATAATATTGCATTCAAGATTATTGTACATTTATAAGATGAGCGATTGTTTACATGGTAGAGGAATGTTTACAAAGCTCATTGGAAATTGAAACACTGTTTAGTCAGAGAGCTAAGTGAATAAAACCATACATAATAAAACCATGGATATTCCATAGCACCTCATCAAAAAAAATTTTATTAGTAGATTGAAGATACATTTAAACACAGTATTAAAAATTTGAAAATGCAAATGGATAAATGAATGTTACTCAATCATTTCGAAACTTCGTTTCGTATGGAGTTGGTATAGTTCAACGCAAGAAATAGCATGTGAAATAAATTTCATTCTAATTAGGATCAGTATAAAAGAACAAAAAAAAAACGAATCTGAGGTCAAAAGGCAACTTACCCCAATAAAAGTACCATTAAAAGTGACAAATTTAAAAAATAATAATAATTTAAAATTGTATCACGATAGTTTTCAAAATAGTTGAGTTACGAATTCGAGGTCAAAAAATAACTGAGGATGGTTGCAATCCCATTAAAACCACCCCTAGCTCTTTTTACGCGATTGAGTAACATTAACATCCATACATTTAAATATGTAAACACACAAACATACAAACTTTCAAACAAAAAGGGTTTCTAACTTATTTTGACCTTATATCTAAATGATATTTATCAATATACATTTTCGCAATATTCAAAATTAGAAATACTACAAGACACTGTTGATGTTTGATATATTTATAGAAAATTTGTTTTTAAAAAATTGTTACTCAAAATACATAAAATATATTATGGTTTTTATTAAATATTCAAAAGAAATTAAAATTTCTTTAAACATTATAATTGAATTGGTACAATATAATTTATTGTTTGAAAAAAAATATATTGCTTATTTTGATTGCAAAAACGTAATAATTTTTATAACAAAAAAAAAATACAATTACTTTGATGTTTGAATTGAAAACATTTAATTTACATTAGTTAGTATAAGTACTGATTTACAATTGAATAAAAACATTTAATTGAATGTTAAAATAATATATTGTTGAAGAACAGTGGCGTAAAAACTATTTAACTGGAGGCGACAATAAGAATACAACATTGAAAATAATGTTATCGATGAATAGATGCAATAATATACGGTGAAATTATTTGAAATTCACACTGACACATTACACTTCATTTTATCTGGTAAGTCAATCGTATAGTAAGGTAAGTTAACAAAATTGGAATTAAATTAAAGTTCTGTCTCCTTAATTGTTGAGAGGGTTAATTGTTTAGAGGTTGACATATAATTAAATATCAATATTTCAACTACTTAAATGATAAGCATTCATAAAATTTTATAAATATCTAGTTAATACAGTTATAAATATACACATAATATTTATATGTAATTTTATATGTGTTAATTAACTAAATTTGAATTGTAGCAAATCCAAACATTTTACGAAAAAATATAAAGAAACAACGAAAGTTGTTTAACTTCTTTGCGTTACTTTTGTGTACCCATTTTAATTCTTTTTGTGTTGGTTACAGTATATATGTGACTCCAATTGCCTTTTGAAGTCAGCACCAATCATATCCTTAAGAAAAAATGAGTCGTTGGCGTCGAGTGAGAAAGAATTGGGCAAAAGAAAATTATTTATAAAAGTCTTTAATTTAATATTGTATTTTTCTTTTTAAATATTTTAGGATAACGCTTATATACACATGCTGAAAAATGTGTAATGTATGTTTGTCACACAACAATTATTTATTGTTAGTATAGATTACATCAAACTTTACTCGATATCCTTCCAATAATTACCTCAATGTTTAATAAACAAACAGTGTATACTAAGAAACACAAACATACAAGAAGTAAGTAACTGCGTTTGTCAGCTCACTAGAGAGTTTAATAATACAAACGAATCATTTTCTACGTAAGTAAAACTCTATTCTATACACAGTAAGTCTCAAGAAAATATGCCAGAAAACATACTTGTAGCAAATTGTACAAAATTTTTTTTAAATACAGCGATGATCGGAAAAATATTAAAAAGTATAAACAAATAATTTAGTCCATTATGACTCAATTATTTGTTAATAATTGAATCCAGTAAATTGTCTACGCTGGTAGTCAAATGAATTAAATATGCCATTTAATATTTTGTTGTATTTCGAAAAATAAATACTTACAACTGCAAATACTTTACTTGCAAAATAGAAATTAAAAAATAAAAATCCAAAATATTTATATTGAAATTATCAAAAATTTTCTTAAGGTTGTTTTCCTTGTTTCTCGATTTGGGCGAGATTTTGATTCGTTTAAATGAGTCTATAATTGATAGGTTAAATTAGATAAGATTTCAATTTGAAATAAGTTTGGAAAAAGATTTTATACTGCATTAAACCAATTTTATCTATTCTATGTCCTTTTAATCAGAGTTGCTCTAGGATTTCTGTAGTCTTGATAAACATGAAGATATAGCTTGGGGGCACTTGACTCATTTCATCCGGAGATCCGGAGAGATGACCATTCACTTTAAAGGAGGAAATGCTCAAAAGGTTAGCCGAATGAATGATGGGTACGTTTTATCGACAACAAACCAAGCTATGAAGTTTTTAATAGAGGTAAATATCAACAATTTTCGGTGAAAATGGTATATTTATTTAAAATTAATGGAGCTTATTAATTTCATGTACTATAATATCTATTTTCCAAGAATGACATAACTCTTTAATACACCCTGTTTATTGAATGAAAATCTAACTACTGAAATATTATTGATTTCACATCAAATATAAGAAAAGATAATGAAAAAGAAGAAAAACAGACAAATGGTATGAAACATTTTATGATGAAAATCGCTATTTATAAGACACACATTTTTCATGAAATTAAGAAAGCTGAAAATACAATATTGTCTGTTCAATTATGATTAATGATTGCTAAATTGATAAGTTATTTAATTGTGGCTATCCTTTTTGCAAATAGATAAAAATACCATAATAAATATCGATAATATTTTAAAGAACATTAAGTACATAACCTAGTTTGAGGTTTATCGTATATGATAAACATAGCTAGTGGTTTGGAATTTTATCAGTTTTTCTATTGATAAAATAGTTCAGATTTTTTCAGTCCGTTAGCTGTTGTATTAAATATTTTAACTGATTTTTTACAGTTAGCTACCTCTGGGATAGTGCAATGCTATTGGACTGGAAAAAACCTCATTAAAAAAATTTATTTTGTCAATAAAAAAACCGATTAAATTCGAAACCAATCACTTTTCCAGCACATATGATGATATTTGGAAATTTCTTATGCAATTTTTACAGTTTTAAACACACATTTTTTGGACTTGCGTAGTTATTTCAGTTATTTGAAGTGATTTGGTACTTCATTCTTGGGACCTTTCCCAGACTACAATTTTGCATTTTATTTTTCAAAGACTCCCAAGACTTTTCTTGGGAGTGAAGTTTATAAGTAACGAATAAGTAAGAAGTTTATAGCGATGTCAACATGACAATGGCCTCATTCTTTAGGGGGTTTTGTATTTTCTTTTATAAATTTTTTTCAATTATATGTAGTGTGCCTTACAAAAATTCAATTTTACATACATTGATTAAAATATGTAAGCATTACAAGCCTCATTTAATAAACGCAATGTTTCAAACTTGTCAAATATAATAATAATAATATCTTTCAAAAAGTTAATATTACCACGATTAACTTTTTTTCGTTTTTTTTTCTTTAAGTTTCATCCCCGCATGATCGTATAACATTACATATATACCTAACGAAACTCTCAAAGTAGGTAAAATGTACTTCTCTCCATGAAAAATCAATATTTTCACTGGGTGGAAATAAATTTACTTTTTTACATTGGATATTTCTCTATAAATACCCAAAGTAATTTAATGGTATATTTTATTCATCAGTAATAGGAAATTGGAAGGTAGTAAATTATTTAAGTAAAATAACACATATGTATGTAAAATAGTTAGTTTCTAGACTCAGATGTGTATCGTACTTCTATCAAATGGTATTTCATTCGAGGTTGACTACCATTTTTACCCATTTAACTAAAATGTAGTAAGATTCGAATAGATTTCAGAAATTCTTCAAGTCAATTATTTATTTTATAAAACTAAATATTTTGTTACTGCAAATATTCCGGAAAATAATGTAACCACATTTTAGGTTTTTCTATGTTTTATGGGTGGGTTTTAAAATTGTCGAAAAACCGAAAAATACTGTATCACAATTTTTGAATTTTTTAGTTAAACCTAAAAAAATAATAAAATAAGTATCAGTTTTACAATTGATACAGTCGTTTTTGAAATATCACTTGAAACGACCCCAAACGTATCCCTGTAAACTATAAGGTTTTGAAATAGGATTCAAAAGTTACGCATTCATTTCGCAATTTCCGCGTATATGAATATTTTTAAATATTTAAATAATTTTCCAGAACTTTATGGAAATGGGAGATACAAATATTTAAAATTATAAAATAAATGATTTTTATTATTCCATTATTTTATAATTTATACGGGACCCATTAATATTCTTTATCTACAGTATTTAACTTTAAATTTATT
Organism: Chrysopa pallens; assembly: GCA_020423425.1. Taxonomy (NCBI): domain Eukaryota; kingdom Metazoa; phylum Arthropoda; class Insecta; order Neuroptera; family Chrysopidae; genus Chrysopa; species Chrysopa pallens. The sequence continues at coordinate 65,201,970 of CM035594.1, forward strand.
TTAGCTTTAAATTTTCATTCAATTTAATCATATTCGGGTCGTGTTAGAGCATAATTATTTTTAAATTTTCTTTATTGTCTGATTTTGTCTACACCTAGACTACACAGAGATAACTTTTACATAGAACACTCAGTACAATAAAATAAATATAATCATTCTATCGAGTGTTGTTCATTGTGCTATATTTGGGATTCCAAGCAACCACCTACATATAACAATTGTCCCTCGTCTTTTAGAAACCATTACATAACAACTATTACCAACTGGTATAAAATGCGAAGTATTATATTGATATTATATGTTTATATCTTAGAGAAGTATCTGGAGGTATTTGAATGTGTAAAATCTGAAGACCGCATTCTGTCAATAGATTTGTGTTAAGAATATTAATCATTTGATTGTTGTCGGATCAATAAAGTGTATGATAAAGCAATCTTTATTTTTTTAAGAATGATTTAAATGTTAATTGAACAAAAACAAACGCTTTTGAATGCTTTTTCCAAAAAATACTCTGTTTTAGAAATAGAGGCGGTTCAAAATTAAAAAAAAGTCAAAACACGGTATGGCCAAATATGTTTTACTCAGCGTCTTTTGGAGATGTTTTCAATTTTTTTTATTTTTTTTATTTTAGGAGAAAAATAGTTCTTCATAGAGTTTTAGTTTTTTATAAATGCCTAATAGTACGAAACCGAAACCCACATGCTGCAGTTTACTCTTTTTCGCTCAAACATAGAACTCGAGTACTGGTCTCGAATCGTGGAATCGAGTCATGATTCAAATACCGCATAATAAACTGAATCCAGTTAACCCGATCCACTAAACTAACTAAATATTTTTTTTATTTCTTCAAAAATTTCACTTAATTTAACTTTTTAGAAGTTTATTAAATATGAAATAAAATTTTCAATATCGTTCAAAAATTCCAATTTACATATGCATTCAAATCACTTCAAACGTTTCATTTGATTGAAGTGGATTAAATCCGTAAACTAAGAGCTATTATTAACACAAATCCATTGAGAATAAGCGTGGTCCTTGACTCTAGCATACTCAAGTACGTTTGAATCCTACTCTATGTGAGATGTTGAAGATATCAACAATTTCTTCTATAAATTTTTTGTAGCCATTATAAAACTGATTTTCATCAATATTTAAAAGGATTATAGGTATGTAATAATATTACATTATTATTATAATCTTATTATTGGACTGGACAAAAATAAGTTTTATATAGAAAATTTCGTTATAGGTGTCAGATATCAAGGTCAAAAAAAAGTTTTATTTTCTTTCATTTGATAATGTTACGTGATTTTTATTACATTTAAATTAATACTGACATTAGACTACTTATGGGTGGGGCTATTTATTCTAGAAAATCTTATTCAAGAAACTTATTGTGGTAGTTGAGGTTAAAGTGCTTAAAATATCTAGCAAAAATACGCACAGTAATAGTCAATGTTTCTTCTAGAGACATTCTCTAAAATTGAAATATTATAATATCATCTATCATTTTCAATAAGTTTCATAGACAAATATACGATATGTTCCCGTCCAAAAAACCACGCCCAAAAAACAAAATTTAAATCCAAATCTCAAACTTCCCAGTGAAAAGTTTATAAATGGGAATAAGTTCAGCTTTAGTTAGTTTTCTTTTTTTTTTTTTGATTTAGGAAAAAATGGCTGCATCGAATGGCTTACCAAAAGCTTAATCGAAATAATTCCGTTTGAACACTAGAACCTTCGCACATAAGCATATGACGTATATATGAACACGTATATCCATGGATATACTAATTTTAACTATGATAGTAATTAAGATATATTATAGCTAAAGCTAAGGCTAGGTGTTATACTTTTTAAGATGTTTTGCATTCCATATTGATGACAAATAAATACTTATTAATTAAAATTAATGAACTTAGTTATTCGTTTAAACCAAAAGCATTCAACTTTAGTCAGCTTAAAACTTGAGGAACTATCAAAATTAATAAAACTGGAACCATGGCAAAAAAGTTTGATAGAAAATAGCAAATTTTTTTTCATCGGATAGAAAGAGTAATTTAATAATATTACTCGTCCAAACGCTTCCTTCCATATTCTACACAAACTCTTACCAACTTGAAACACTTGATTATATCTAACAGTTAAATAGATTTTCATCGAAAAAAAGCCAGATTCAATCAATACTACTATCTTTCAATTGTTTTGGGTAATCAGTTCCAATGATTTTTATAAAAGAAAGACCTGCTCGCAAGTATTTCAATTTAAACAAAAAGTGAAAATATATAAACTTCGACTAGTAAATAGAGAGAATAGACCCCACAAACATTTTTCTGAAATTTCTGAAATTGAATCAAGCAATTCCGCTGAACCCATTTTTCAATTTTATATTTGTAGGATTTGTATGAATGAATTGTGAGTATAGAAACTTTTTCTCTTGATATCTTCATCGAGAAAAACTTTTTAAATTACATAACAAAAGTAAGTGAACGCATAAGATAAAATAAAAAATATTTATGACTCTATGAGTTATGCAAGTGTGTGCCAAAATGAAAAATTTTTGTCGTTTACATACATTATTCAGTTATAAATAATATTCGTGCATGTATGTACATATATGTTTGTATGCCTAAAATACCATGTATTTCCTCATATCTTTGTTTGAAAAATTGGTATGCCCTAACAAAAGCACAATATTATGTAAATTAGAAAGGTAATTGAACTGGCGTCTACAATATCTCTCTACAATGAACTACAAACTAAAAAACACATATGTCATTTTTCATATACAATGAACATTGTAATAACTTTAGAATTCGATTTTAAATTATTTGATTTATATTTTTAAACGTCCCTCATATTAAAGTCCGATAAACCCACCATTGAAAGTGTACATAAATTCCTTGGATCGATAGGATCTCTTATCGTAGAATGACCCTTATGTATATGATCACAACGGAGTATTATATCGTTTATGAAAATATCCTTCTTTGTTTAATTAAGCATTTTAAACGTCCATATTTTGGCTATTTTTTAAGATTTATAACTTCAAATTCATGTTCGTGAAATAAATGAAGAATTTCTGCATCTTCACTATTGTTCATGATAAGGTAATATAGATAAATTTTCAGATCCAGTAATTTGAAATGTTCCATATCTCCAACAAATAATATTGATATTTTCAAAGTGAACTGATTACGTATACAGTTTCAACTTCCTGTTTGCGTTTTAATATATATATGTATGTATAATATATTATTCATTCAGTAAAACCAATAAAAAGGTATCCAATTCACTAGTCTCATAATTAAATTACGACTCTAATAAAATCAATTCCACGTAGAATATTTCACAATCAAAAAGATTTTTTTAAATCGATTTTAACAATCGTTTAAACTCAACATTTCTAACAATACGACAAAATTTTCGTTTCTATCTAAAAAGCTGTGCCATTAAAGCCAGAAAAAAACATGGAATTTTCAAAATTTTTTCACAATTAATAAATTATTTCATAATATCTGCTTCGACGTGCCACCAAAACGGGGACAATTGATGGTCCGATTGGGACCAAAAGCGTTCGGTGCCACAAGAATACGATATCAGTGCATACACACACAGGGTCACTTTTTAGATTCGGGGAACCTCATAACAGATATTTCTGGTAGAATTCAATGCTAAATTTTAGTTTCAAAAAAATTTTCCTAGGATTTGATAAACGAAACAATTTATTTTTTCTATTTATTTCGGCGCCTTACGTTAAACTGCGTATTCTTATTTTCGCTTCAGATTAAGAACATGATCAATTCCTAAATATAATTTCAAAATTTTTAACTCTTCGGCATATTTAGCACATATACGTTGAATATTTAAAAATTTGTAACTTTGACCGAAGCCTATGTGTATTTTACCAGATATGAAATTTTTTTATTGCAATTCTTTAAAATATCTATAAGAACAAAACATTCCATATCTAACTCGTTTATTTAGTATGTCGAATACCTAAAGTCAAAATTGATGTACACATCCAAACAATTTACATAACATAATAGCAAATTGTTAAACATAAAAATGTAAATCTCCATGAAAATTCATGAGAGTATGCGTTCTCGTTCGTATATACCTAAAGGTTTATAAAAAATTACATACAAATTTCTGGAGAAAATTAAGTATAAAAATAATAAATATAATTTTTTTGCTTGAATTTTACATTAGAATTAAAAATACTTTGTACTTTTTGGTCAATATATTAAGAAGTTGTGACATTTTTTGGTTTTTTAAATCTTAATTCAATTCATTTCTTGTTATCAATGAAGTTCAGATGGTTAGGTGGATATGAATTTTATATTACTGTGTTTAATTGATGCAAACTTATTACTTAACTCACAATACCCTTATATATTACATATATAAAAGCTATATCAATTAAATTTTGTAACACGATAACACATAAATCCTTATTGCAGTAAACTTTACATGTTCAAATTGTAAGGGTAACACAGGTTAATTATAAATTATTTATGGACATATCCAAACAACAATTTAATATGTGATTTATATGAATACATAATATAAACATATAATTGGTGAAATTAACGAAAATCCTGAGTACAACAGCTAAGGTTAATTCTTAGTCCGTGATTGTGTCAGTGGCCATCAATTTTTTAATTTCTTTTAATAGGAAAATTGATTTTTAATGCTTTAAAATCAATTTTAATATATTTAAAATGGCTTCAGCAATATTTCTATACACTGATTTTGGTACTAATTTTATTATTCTTTCACCAGCCTGTGGGAAATAAATTATGTTTATGATTTTTGACTTAAAACGACATTAAATTGGTTGCAAATAAATTACGATTAATAAATAAACACGGGTTGCTTTACAGCCTTTAAAAAGGTTAAATAAATTTTATTTAATCATTTTTAGCCTTAAAATATACATGTTTATTTTATTTAGTTGTAGGTACTATAGTACTATAAACATACCGAAAAACATTAATCAAGATTTAGTTTAAATCGAGAACTCTGGGTACTGTGATAAAAATACTCTTAATTTCCATATAAACTAGTTGTAGGTACTATAAACATACCAAAAACCATTAATTTAATCAAGATTTAGTTGAAATCGTGAACTCTGAGTACTGTGCATATTCCGTTAAAAATACTCTTAATTTACGTAAAAACGAGGTCAGTTGAGTACACTATACACAAAAGATTTGTAATGACTAATATTAAATTTTTTCAATAAAATGAAAATATAAACATTTATTTATCAATATAATCATTCTTCTATCCAATATCAAAAAAATGTATTTAATAGTGGAATGAATATCTTCTTTAATTTTTTTGTTTACCCTTGCTTAACTTAAATTTAAAACGGTCTTCTTAGTAAATAAATTTTTATGAACCATCTTGTAATAGAAATAAGGATCATCGTACACATATATATATATATATATATATATATATATATATATATATATATATATATATATATATATATATATATATATATATATATATATATATATATATATATATAAACAGCAACATGAATGGCGTGTATTTTTGGTGACATGTCAATTGTCACATTGAATATCATAATATAAAGTTCTAAACACAAATTTTATTTCTTGTAGCATGCCTAGTTAACCGAACATAGTGTGGTCTATGGTATAAACAGACAATTTTTCATTTTGTTTGTCTGTATTTATCTTACTCTTTTGGGAAAATTATATCCCTTTCTTTCTGGGAAAATCTCCAAAAAAACCTTATTATGTTGTATTTTTACTAGAAAGATTTTTTTTTGTATAATTATTAATGAGAACTTTACGATTTTTTCAAATAAATTTCGATTTTTGGCCCCAATTTCCTAGATCAAATTATTTTGTATTTTATAAATACGTATTTCGACTACAAAGTAGTCATCATCAGTATGAATTAGCTAGTTGTAATGATTCTCTGAGGAGATGTTACTCGTTGCTAATTTGGTGACGGTTTGCACATCAACTTTTTGCATTGGTGCAAATAGTCACCAAATTTTTTTCTTTTTACTTCATTTTTTATAAAGGCGGTTCTTTTTTTTAAATTGTATTCGTGCATGGTATTAGTTGCTTCATACTTGAGTAACCTTTTCAGATTGAACTACCAATATATTTTGTATTTGTAACTTATACAATTTTAGAAAAAATAAATAATTATCATTCTTTTGGCAGAACATTTGAAAAACTGTAATGCAGGGCATTTAACAATCGATGGAAAAAAGAAATATCAGGAAAAATTCAAAAAATTACTTTTTATTTCGACACACACTCTTTTGTGCAATCAAGGACGATGCGAGCTTTGGTTTATTTCCAAGGTCTATAGGTCACAAAGCTACTAGTATATTCTTCGTAATAATAATATTGTATACGTCAAAAAGTGTTATATAAAAGTCATTTTACTCTCTATCTCTAAGTTATACAAGTCATATCTAATTTATCATGAATATATGGGAAAAAAATTTTTATATACATAAAAATAAATCTCAATGTATATGAAGATGATGAGATTCAACATTCTAATGACTTCTATACAAAACTTTTGTTCATCTAAATATTATTTCAGTTTATTATATTTAAGTGAGAATAAACATTTTTTTTTATATTTATTTACAAAGAATATATGAAAATATCTGCAAATTGAAGGTGTAACGGTTAAAGCTGTTCCACAATACAAATATCTTGGAGATATATGGGACAACCAAGTGCGGCTATAAAAGATAGGATACATAAACGGAGATAAATCTTATTTTGCAAACTAAAACCTATTAAGGGACAATTTGTTAACTAGAAAAATTGAAATTAAAATATATAAATTAATTATATATGGGAGCGAAACGTGGACTCTTACTATAGTAGATCAATATAAGCTGAGAACATTCGAAAGAAAGCTTAATTAATAGAAATTACGGAGCTATTAGAATAAATGAGACAGGCTGGCGTACCAGAAACAACTGGAAAATAAATGAAATTCTTAATGGAGAAGACATTATGAAGTTCATCAAATCAAAAAGGAAGAAGATAGTATACCCAAGAAAATCTTGCAGAGAAAAGTTTACAGAACCAGAGAAAAGGAAAGGCCACGAATCAGATGGATAGATTCTATTGCAAGCGATGTAAGTCAAATGCAAATAAGAGGATGAAAAACTCAAATATAGAAAAGAATAGCGGCGGATAGTTGAAAAGGCCAGGGTCCACTACGGCCTGTAGAGACATTGATTATATTAATTTACAAAGTATCACAAAAAAGTATTACTGGTGACAGTCTGGTATCATGGGTTTAATTACCAACAATTTGTGCATGGTTTAATTTTGGTTTGTTTATATAAATTAACAGCGAAAGCTTGAATTTGATATCCGTTTTACTTCCAAGGTATACCTAACCTTATCAGAAATATTATGTTCTTTTTATCTCCGATTTCAAAATTGTCATAATATGTATTGACGTTTTATATCTTTCTGAGCAACTGTCAATTTATGTCTGTTTGTCTGACGGTCTATCGGTAAGCCTACCTGTCAATTAAAATCAGATCAAAATCAGTCCTAAAATATACAATAAAACTGTTTTAATTTTAGTTCATACATATTTAAGAGGATGAACGGTAGTGACTGTATAACCTTAATAATCTTATGTAACTAAATATTGTTAGATATGTTAGAGCAAAAAGAAAACTATCCAGTCACTCATATATTCTTCATGTATATGGAAATATTTTTTTAGGCTTGAATATACTTGGAAGTTAAGTAGATGATATATAAAATTCCTAGATCTTATTTAATATAATATGACATATGGTTATTTTTATAGTTACAAAAATAATATTATTATTGTAACTTATATAATTGTACATAACTTTATTGAATAGATTCTTTGAACATAATTATTCAAAGAAAGTTTTCAATGACCACAAGTCTATAAAAAAAATTTCATAGAAATCTATATCAGAGAAACCTATCGAATTGCAAATCTAAACCATCCAGACACCAAAAATTTCATCAAAGTGGGTCCAGTCGTTTAAGATGAATATAGTCACATAAACACTGGCAGAATAAAGAATGTTAACTTCAGGTCATGCAAGTGTATTAATAATTTAGCTGTTCTTTATTTTTTCTTCTTTAGCGCTTAATAGACAGGCATATTCGAGATACGTGTCTTGTAGAGAGGCCAGTGTCAGAATGCTTAACAAGCCAGCCTTTCAGTGGATGTGGAACTCCATCGATTGGTAAGATCCATAGAAAAAACGTTCTCTGAAAAGGCAATAGCATTAAGGGTTTTCTTATTCGGTATTGAGGGAGTATCCAATAGCACAGCGACTTGAGCGGTGCGCATTGCATCATTTGGGCGTGAAGTGGAGGATTTAGCATTTTCCCGGGCAGCCAAGCTGTTCTTCAATCGTAATTGAATGTTTCAGGAGCTGAATTACCTGGTAATGAATAACATAGTCAGGCTGATCTGGGTTTCCGGTCATTCTTGCATAAATAGGAATGAAGTAATGGATTCATTAGCGCAAGAGGGACAAATAGAATTAAATTGTATTTTCACATCAAATATTCTTTCAATGTTTTGTCAATAGTGTCTACAATATATTTATACTAACCACTATTAATGGGTCTATAAAAGTCCAAATATTTTTTTTAAAAAATTACCTAAAATGCTTAAAATGAGTAAATATAAATTCTTTATCTTAACCTTACAAAGCCTTCACTTTGTCTACATTGCTCATTAGTTCACTACAAATAAACTTTTATAATTCTCTTTAATTACATAAAGTAGGTAAAATTTAAAATATCGTTAAATACAAAACGTAGATACTTCATTGTTATCATAAGTGAACACTTGAATGCGTCTAACAACAATAAATATAACTTTTCTTTTAACACAAATAATTTGTAATGGAAATTACAACAATAAATCAAAATACAGCTTTAATGAAATGTTTGTAAGTTTCGTGAATTAATCAGATATAGTTGTTGTTCTTTTAGTTTGAAAACAAAGCGGCTTATAAAATAAAAAAAAACTTCTCACAATATTTTTAAAAAATTTATTCTAAAGACCATCAAATATCCATTTTAATGTTGTATCAATTTTTAAATTAATAAATATTCTAATCTAGAACTTAATATAATTCATTTTTGAAAAATTAGTTTTAGTTTTTGGTGATTGTATAAGAAACCTCAAAAAAGCGTCGAAAAGTTCAAAATTTTTTTTTTCGCTTTTTATGGATTTTCTAGGATAATTACAATCTGCAAAATTCAAAAATACCATTTATTTTACGATCGGTCGACTAGTTTTTGAGATTTTATATTAAATACATCCGCTAAATCGCCCTTTAGATCCGATTTATGCAGATATCTCAAAAACTAAGCATCCGATCTTTAAATAGATGTTATTTTTGAAATCTACAGGTCAAAATATACTAATAAACAAGGTTTTTCTCGGAATTGGATTTAAAAAATTTTTTTCAAATTTTCGAAATTTTCTAAGGGTACCCCTTTGAAAAAATCGAAAAAATTGGGAAAAATTTTTTGCCCCCGATTTGGATGAAATACATATTCTAGGATAATTTCAACCCGCAGATTTCAAAAATATTATCTATTTAACGATTGGACTAGTAGTTTCTGAGATATTGCTAAAAATCCGATCCAGAGGCCGATTTATCGGTTGTATTTCATGCAATATCTCAATAATTAGTCGACCGATCGTAAAATAAATATTATTTTTGAATTTTTTAGACTTCAATTATACAAGAAACCCCATAAAAAGCGAATAAAAATTTTGAACTTTTCGCCGGATTTTTAAGGTTGAATAAATTTAAGTCCACAAGGTGTATATTTGAGGCTGAATGAAATCGCTAACTTAATTATTCGGAGTAACTAAATTACTCTTGTTTTATCAAAAAAACATCAAAACTATCGAGAAGTAACGTTTAGAAAACCATTGATATTGAACGTGCAAACCGTCACCAAATTAGCAACGAGTAACATCTCCTCAGAGAATCATTACAACTAGCTAATTCATACTGATGATGACTACTTTGTAATAGAAATACGTATTTATAAAAATACAAAATAATTTGATCTAGGAAATTGGGGAAAAAATCGAAATTTATTCGTATCTATTTAAGTTTGTTTCGCTATAGCTTGTTCTCAAACGAAATCAAATACCTCGTTCGACTTTAATGAAACTTAAGTAGAAATTTTTATTACATTCAAGAAAATTTACTGTATATAATAGTTTTTGGATGATTTGGATGATTTTACATTTGCATTTATGCCTTTTAGAAGAACAGCGGTTGGTCATTTTTTTGTTTTGTTATATTATTATGAAATATTTTACGGTTTCCCTAGATTCTATAATAAGACCATAATTTTAACCACACTGTATATTAAACATAAATATGCCTGAATAAGACAGTTTTATAGAACACACACACCTATATCCTTTGAACCCATATTTGCTCTGCTATGTTTTTATTTTTTTTTTTTTTTGTATACTATACATACATAGTAAATTTAATATTATATAAAACTCCTTAACCTAAATTTTCCCGGCTTCTTTGTTTTCTTTACTCTGCATTTTATTATATGTATGTTAGGTATGTACATTTTTATATAGAAAATAAACTCCGACTTAGATACCAAAAACAAATGTTTTGCTATTACGAATCGTTGTGTTTTTACTGTTTTTTCTGCTTCGTATTCTTTACATGTATAAAGATGAGAAGACTTGAACTTCGAAGTCAAATGTAGAAATGACACTAATCATATTTTATGATTTTTTTTTTGTTAATGTTTTGAATATAATTCTTATTTGTTTCGAAGAATTGTTTTGAATGTTTATTTAGGAAAATAATAATACGATTTGTTTATGTTTTGGAAATATTCAAATGTAAAAAATGAAGATATTTAATTGATACAATTAAAAAATATGGCTCCAGTGTTAAAAGAAGTTTGCTAAAAATTAAGAAATAAGTTGTATTAATTAATATGTAAAAAGCGAAAGATACACTGGTTTACTCGCACTTATGATGTAGGACACCCGCTCCTTTGATTTGTATTTGGTGTGGCACCCTGTATTTTATGTGGGTCATCAGGTTCTTCGATTTGTATTTAATATGAGTTACCAGGTATTTGGTGTGTCTCTATCATGCCCAGAACAAATTTTACTATCCATTTATAAAATCATTTAAAGCTGGAACAAATTACACATTTTGGAAAAAATCGGTTCAGTAGTTTTTGCATGAAAGAGTTACAAACATACATACATACTTTTGCGTTTATAATATTATTAAGATAGTAGAATATTTTCCACGATTGTTAAGAGATAATCTTTCTTGAAAAATAAAATATGGAACTCAACAATTTTCAGGGAGAATAATTCTTTTTACTTGCAAAGCGAATCGGCTAAGTAAGCAAAAATTTTAATATATTACTTAATTTGTGTGTTTAGTTTCATTTTGATATACATATGACATTTTTGAACAGTTGACATTTTCAATTTTGCAAAAGGATATTTAAATAGAACCATGTATACAAATTACGTGGCATTTACAGCCACGTTTTTTTTTTCCGAACCTAAACCACATAATATTTATTATGTCTTACATATTTTTCCAATGAGAGTATGTATACACATTTGCCAACAATCGATTGTAACTATTATACTAAACGAAAGAGCTTGTGAATTCAAAGTCTCGAGGGAAAATCATATAGCGGGAGAAGAACGACATACATGTAAACGAACCTTAAGTAAGGTAGGATCTATTGAATTATAAATTAATATTACCTTGAGGTTATGCATTACATTTTGTATGTAGAACATAGCTGTTCAATGTAAAATTTGGATGTATATTATTAATACAACCACATTGGACTTTCAACTCTTTAAAAATACAAAACAAGCTGAAAGTTGAGGGTTGATGTGTAAGTAATAACAACTAAAAGAGTTAATTGTTTGAGCTATTTTTAATGATAGACATTCATAAAATACTCTAAGTATGCAGTTTTAGAATTACCTAGTTACATACTGGTACTTGCATTATATTGAAAAATGTATTTCTTCACATTTCTCAGTCAGCGTGATATTACGGTATCACAATAACTATATTTTCTAAATTTGAGCACCTAATTTAATTTTTCAGCACCTACAAATACCTAAATAGCACGTAAATTTGATCATTAGTTGTAATCTTTATTTGTTTTTTTAAAAAGTACGAGATAAAAATATTTCAAGATCACTGCAGCACTTTTTGATCGTCATCTATTGATTGAATTTATATGACAACGAAGTTTAACATGGTACTCAGACCGTGATTAATATTGCATTACATAATATTATATACAGTAATTAATGCTGTATAACCACATAGTTTTACATAGTGATAATAGATTTAAAAGTACATGGGTATATTGTCGTCAACATTTACAGGTAGAGAGTATATTACTCTCTCGCTTGATTTCTTATAAAAGACACTATTTAAAAAAAGGAATTCAATTTATTTATTTATTTATTTTTTACATTATATCATCTTCAAGATGCTATTTAGATTTTCACATTTTTCAATATATTATGGCCATAAATATAATTATTTACGATGTATTATTAATGTATAACCTAAATGCGAACATTGCACATAGTTATGGTTTATATGTACAACAATTTGATAGTGTCTATATAGATATGCAAGTCTATGAATTTTTATCATATTTTTATGTACACGCGCATATCATAGAAAACAGAGTTTTCTTAATCACTTTGTTGGAGACACCTAAATTCAATACGATGATCACTATGTAAAACTATGTCTGTATAATTTACCGCATACAATAAATACATTGTTAATTACTAATATTAATTAATTTATATATTCAAAATTGTATTTATTTGAAATATATACTTGTGGAATAAAAAAATGCACACTTTTACCAATTTTCATTTTATACCCATTTACATTAAATTTCAAAAACCGCATATTTCTAGTATCTATAGAAAAAAATTGGTATTTCCGAAGATTTTCCCCAACGGGTAGATGATATTTCTACAAAACCATACAGTAATTTTTTTGAATGTGATAAAAGTATATGAAATGTTACCAAAATCGAAGAACGCGTTCGCTCACTTCATTCGGTCAATTAAAATATATTTTTATCTGTCAAACTCATTAATTATTAATTCATTTCTGAGAAATAATTACATCGTTTCGTATGGACGAAATTAATCAATTGTTTATTTCTTTACTATTTCTTTGGACTTTATTCAATCTCATCATTTTCGACCAATTTATGATATCAACATTGGTTTTCTTAAATATTGTAAAAAAAATTTTTGCTTTCTTTCACCACATAATTGTGAAAGACGATAATGATTACACGTCAAATTTTCGATGACAAGGCAATAAAAATGGCTTTTATAAATTAGTCTGTGGTCAAAGTGGTCTTCAAGAGCTATTGCCAAATTTTGTATTTAAACTTTGATCTAAGAATGAGAAAATAACATTTCGTCAAAGTGTGAGGTTGACAGTATTAGTTTTGCTTCTCATTTCGTTATTTATTTATTAAAAAATAATAAATGAAATATTCCTAGTAAAAGTATATAGTAACTCACTATACTCACTGACGAATCACAACAGATTGTTTCTTCTAACTCAACAGACATAAGTTACCAGTCTATAGAAAAGAATGTCCAAGCATTTTATAAAAATATTTTACAAATTATATTACAGAATGTAATTACTTTTATTTACAGACACAAACGAACGTCATTCACTGACATTTTTACATTAAATTAGATACAGCAATATAGTCGTATATACATAGACTTTTTAATACGGTCACAGTTGGATGTTATCCGATCGTTTCATGTCGGAATTATAACACAGTAAATAAGCCGGAAAGTGGGGAAAAGTGGTCGTACAGTTCTGATTTTAAAAATTCTTATTTTTAAGTGTTCCTTAGATCTTCAGGAACATTCATCACTACTAGCATTTACCTCACTTGGAAAAATGAGAAAATTCGAGTATTTTTCTCACTCAAATAGTAACAGTAATAAAAAATTAAAAAAATTTCACCATGATAATCGCCTCACGGGAGTTTGGGTCGGTAATCACGAATACGAGGTCATATAGCCATAGAGGATGGTTTTAGCCCCAGAGGTTTAAAAAAATTTTGTAATTTAAATGCCAATGCTAGGGGTGGTTTTAATCGGTTTGCAATCAGCCTCAGTTACTTTTTCACCTCGGATTTGTGATCAGCGTCCCCAAAAATCTCTGAAGAACAATTTTCGAGGTGAAATATAGAATTTTTTTTTCTTTTTTTTATTACTGTTACTATTTGGGGTGGGAAAACGGCCCTAATATCTCTTCTCAATTTTCAAAGTGACGCAAAGGTTAATGGTAATGAATGTTTCTGAAGGTCTAAGGAACACATACAAACAGGAAAGTTTTTTAATCGAAGCTATTCCACCACATTTCGGCATTTCAAAGTTTTTTTCCGGCTTATTTACTGTGTTATTCAATTGTATCTGATTACTTGAATACTTGTGTCTCATGTAATGTTATAGTGACATAGTAACAAATTCAGGTAGTCAATACCTTTATGTTCCACTATAAGGACAATAATTTTCAATGTATTATATATACAGTTCATTCAATGAACGTTTTCCCTTCAAAATTATCCGAAAAGTACGATTGCCAAACAAACAAACAGGGGCTGGTATAGCAACCCTCTTAAAGTGTAAAAATTTATGTTAAAAGTAACAACAGAAATCGATAGAGGCACGAATTGTAAATCCATCAATTTTTTTGAATGAATTTGAAAAAAGGCTACATTCGTTACATGCATGATATATTTTTTCAAAAACATAAAATTTTTTATTACTTGGCGTTAAATTTTTCAAAAGTTGTTTCCAATGAAAAGTTAGTTATATAAAACCAGCTTTGACACAAAAATATCGCACCTAAATGAATAAAATAGGAACTAATCTTTTTATTTGTTTCCGTAGCCTGTAAATTTATTCGACAGAAATTGATTATAAAATTTAAAACATGGTGTTTTTGACGTAACCACTCTTGGGATTATTTCTGCTTACAGCTTTAAACAGCAAAATGCTTTTGGATCTTTAAGCCCCGGTGTCTGATTTTTGCCACACAGGCGAAACAGGTTTAAGTAGCAGATTCTACCAAAATTTATAATAAAATTTCATTTCTGCCTTCAACATTTTTAAGCCTTGTAAACTGTAGGCTAAATTAATATATCCCCAATTGCATATGAAAGAAATTTGACAAAGCAATTATTTTAAGGAAAATTTGGTAAAACCGTAATAATGGTTTTATAAATTAAGTTTTCACCTCTGGAATTAGTATGTTATAAAATGTTACATTGGTTTTCAATTTTTAAATTTATTCTAAGAGTAATTTTTTTGTGTGTTCTAAATATGTTTTATATATATCCCAAAATAATCAGTTAAAAATATTTAAAAAAAAAAAATAGCTTAAAAATATTTATAAAAAAAAAAAAAACTGATTTAAAATAAGGATTTAAAAAAATTTTTATTTCAGATATATTTTGCTTTTCAATTTTCGACTTCATCGAATTATGAATTTTAAACTTTAGATCGTAATGTCTCAAATCCGGCTTAATTTAAGCAAACAGTCAGTAGATCTCGTTCTTTATATCCCGCTTAATCAATTATGTTCAGTTCCAGCTATGAAATAGTTTTAATTAAAAATTTATAACCAAAAGCTCGATTGAATGAGAAAACTAATTTCCTATCAATTTACATTAAATTATTACAAGGAAACGCTTTACGATACGAATTTAAATGACCATGAACTATTAATTGAAGCTTTAAATTAAAAGGCTTGCTTAATAATTCATAAAGTTCATAGACAGTCATTCTATTAACATTGACCTACCAAAAGGAAGAAATACCACTCCTTTTTAGATCAATAATAGCACACCTGCAGACAAGCAAATAAGAAGTCTTTTTAAATAGACATTTAAAAAAAATTATGCCGTATTATAATAGAGGTTTGCGTGTCATGTTTAATGCGTTTATATAACAAATTATAATGGACTATTTTAACATTTTCTCATTGAATAATACGACAGTACAAAACGATTGATAAAATCTGCTGTATCCTGGATAACATTGGCTGCCGCAAGAAGTTGAAATTAAACAAATATACTTAACAGCGTCAATTAACAATATGTAACAAAGTCCAAATATTAAATTTAAAATGGATATTAAATATCAAATGAATTTAAAATTTGATTTTTAAACGCAACGATAAAAATACTGTTTATAACTCAACGTTAATATATGGGGATGTAGCTCAGTGGTAGAGCGTTCGCTTTGCATGTGAAAGGCCCGGGGTTCGATCCCCCGCATCTCCAAAATTTTTTTTAAATTTTATTATTTAACTTACCTTTTTGTACAGACTGCAGGTTTTTCATAACCGTGCGCCATTTATTATGAAATCATTTTTTAAAAAAATATATATTTAATAAATAAGCAAAATACGGGTAAGGTAGAAAACAAAAACATGTATTACAAAAATTTATATTTATTTCAGTAGAATTGAAAAAATGGATATTATTTTAAATATCTACCTTAAAAATTTAAGACACAAATATTAAACTGGTTAGTTTATTTGAATAAATTAACTTCAATTGATTTTTTATGTATACGGTACAAATTTTATGACTTAATAGCGAAAATCAACTCACTAGTACTGCAAACCGCACTACACTGCACGCGATAGACTTTTATCAGGTAAACGTTAAGTTAAGAAAAACTTTTCTGCTCCCGGTCAATAAAACTTCAATATAACATGTTGCGGTTTTTACGTAGTTATAAAATATTCATTAATTTTCGACGGCTAAAGAAAGCTTTTATGCTTTTAAATTACTTTATTTATTTTTATTTTTTTCGCAATAAAATTATTACTCTACTGGTACAATAAGGTACGATACCTAAATATTGAATTGAATTAAATGTTTTTGACAGAAATTATTAATGAAAACACGATATTCCAAAAAATGTTGTAGCTTTAATAAACACACTTATTTTAAATTTATACTCAATTGTAACAATGACATAAATATTTCATTGTTGCGAAGGTAACGAACACATCCGTTTTCCGAAAATTTGTACACGAAATGATATGAAAACTCAAATATATTTTATGTATAATCAATAGATGGCAGTGTCTCGGTTGTATTTTTATTTGACATTTTGTAAATGTCAAAGTGAAAGCTATCTGTCATGATTTTATTTACTTGATAACGTAAAAATGAGTGATAAATTTGGAGAACCATTAACATTAACAGAATTCGCTTCAATTGATGATGAAGAGAAACAACTCACTGTGGGGCAGTATATTTCAAATTTTTTTTCAAAATTTACTAAAGGTGCTTCAAATGTAGATTCCGAATCTATAATCGAGTCACCTGATGAAAGTCAAAATAATGCAGTTATTCAAAATGAATCAAGTGCTTCAACAGATTCTGGGACTACTGCTTCAAATACACCTATAGCCTTAGTTGAAGGTCGGAGTGTCCTAAATCCCAATGTATTGAAACGTATTAGTAACTTATTAGCATTAAAAAATACTGTAAGTTTATTTTTAAGCTCATATTTAAGTAAAATATAATTTCAGTTTCTTGTATTTAGAATTTACAAGATTATAGTGATACGGAGCTTAGACAATATTGGATGCCAGATAGTGTGGCAAAAGAATGTTTTGAATGTTCAGAAAAGTTTACTACATGGCGAAGACGTCATCATTGCAGATTATGTGGCCAGATTTTCTGTTCACGATGTTGTTCACAAGTAATACCTGGAAAATTGATGGGTTGCACAGGTAAAATGAATCTATTTAACTCATTCATTTGATTACAACAAAATTTTGATATTTTTTTAAGGGGATCTTCGAGTATGCATGTATTGTTGTAAGATAGTGTTATCTTATATACCAGCGTCAAATATTGGAGCAGAAATGAGTGTTGATATTCGAATACTGTTAGAAAATTTACGATCTAAATATGGTGTAACGAGTAATTCTGATGCTAGTTCGATTGCTTCATCAACAACAAATTCTGTAGGGTCAAATTCTAATTTAAATAGTCTTGGCATTGAAGGTGAAGTTAGTACAGTAAGACGAAAAATTTCTGTAGGCTATCAAGAAGAAAAATTTGCAATTGGAAGGTAATAATATTTCTTGTGATCATCACGATGAAAAACATCTAAATTCTATCGTAAGAGTACCTGTTTTGAATATTACCTCAAAAAATTTAGTTTTCTTTAATTCATTACATGTTTGTAAGTTTTCTCGAATACTCCAAACCTATTTTTAAAATGAAAAAAATATATTTTAGGCGTCAAAATAAAAATTCAGCAATATCAGAAGAAAGATGTCGTGCTTTACAAAGCTCCACATCATTGCGTGCATTATATGAAGAAATTTGTGCAAACACTAATATGGGAACACCTGGTTTACCTAATGCTAATGACAGAAAATTGACTTTATCTTCACATCGATATCGTTATCGAACATACAATCAATGTTTTCCAGGCTCACTTCTTGTTGATTGGTTCATAAATCACAATAAAGCTAAATCAAGGTGAACATTTTTTTTTTCATAGCCGTAAACGTAAAATCATTCGTAATTTTGTTTAGGGTTGAAGCAACAGCTTTAGGGCAAGCATTACTTGAAGCTGGATATTTAGAAATTGTTTTAGAGTCTCCTTCATTACAAAATGTAACTCAACCAAACCCCGCTTCATTTTCGGATAGTCCAACAGGATTTTATAGACCATGTCCGCCGTCTCAACTAACATTTGAGTTACCCCCGTTACATTCAACGAATAATTCACAGGATGCTAGGACAAAACAAACAAATGAACCAGCTGAACCCACGTGGGTGCAACAAATACCTCAAGATGGCGGCACTACAACAGGTTTGTTCACGTTTATTCATATTTTTCTATATTTCGCTATATAATTACAATTTGTTTTTTTATAGATTCTGAAGCTGAATCACACGCTTCTCCACCAATAATTTCGACTGGCACAAGGATGCCATCTTCATCATCATCATTTTATTTAGATTTGGATTTAGAAGCAAGCACGGTACATCTTGTACGGCCATTAAATTCCGGTTCGACAGATGGCGGCATGTCACCAACAAGCTCTATTGAACCATCAATAACGTCATCACAAGATAATAACAATAAAGAAGTTCCTGTACTACAAAGTTCTTTCGAGCATGAAATTGCACCAAAATGGGGTAATTTCACGATAGAATAAATTTAAAATCCATGCTTAGTAAATCCATTCAAAAAACTATTTTTCTAGGTTGGCATAATGCTAAACAACTACGTGAAGAATACGGAGAAGCTGAAGCATACAATGCATTAAATGAAGCTTGGAAAAGACACGAGAATGCTCTATTAGCCCAATTTTTAAATAATGAAGGTTTATCATTACACTGGTCTTATACAATTTTATCAATTATTAATGAAGTAATTGACTTTGTTCGACCGGGTAAGAGAATATTTGCCATTAGTGCTTCGTACTTTTTTTTTTTAATCCATGAAGATACACTACGCTTAAACAATCTAAATATAAACAGGAAAAAAGAGTTCAGTGAATGATAATTTTCAAAAATTGAGAATTTACATAATAATTTAATGTACCCTGATGGTACCTTAAACGCAAAACCTCAGACTTATAGAAATTTTCCACTGGCTCGATTATATCTAATAGACTTATATTTAAAATGTAAGCTAATTTATAATAAATTCGAACTATAAAAAATATATCCAGTATCCTGTATTTATAACTCTTTGTACGGAACATTAAAAACAAATAAATTTATAATTTAAGATTCATGTAAATTATTTTTCATAGATATGTATCACGATGCTGATATTATCGACATACGAGAATATGTTCGTGTAAAAACTGTACCTGGTGGGAGTTCTGAACGCAATGAGTGCCGTGTAATACGTGGCATAGTCTGTTCAAAAAATGTTGCACATAAATGTATGCAAGGTCGTCGAATACAACCGAAAATCTTACTTTTAACTTGTCCGTTAGTTTATCAACGAAATGAAGGGAAATATATGGGCTTAGGGCCAGTTCTTTTGCAGGTTAATGTTTTTATTAAAATTTCTTAATTGTAATAATGAGAATAATATTAAATTTGTTTCAGGAGCATGAATATCTGCGTCATGCTACAGCACGAATTCTAGCAATGAAACCTAACATCGTACTGGTTGCAAGAAATGCATCACGTTTAGCACAAGAATTACTGGGACAAGCTGGTGTTGCTTTAGTTACAAATGTAAAAACATCCGTAATTGATCGCATTGCAAGAGCTTCCAATGCCGAAGTTGTGCCAAGTATCGATGCTGCAAATGTTGGGCGACGTTCATGGAGATTAGCAACGTGTCAAGCATTTTACACTCAAAAATTTAAAGAAGATGAATGTAAGACAGTTATTCAATTCATATATACTCTCCTAACAAACCCCATTTTCCTCTTGTACGAAACAAGAAATTCATAACTGATATAAGTTTTATAATTTATTGTATCATAAATTTTAATAAAAAGTATTCAGAGATGGGACAGCACCCTTAGCCTGGCTTCAAAACTGGCTAGATAAAAAATATAGCTTCAATGACTACTCAATAACTTCATTATTGAGTAGGTATTGAGATCCAAGAAAATCGTCGAAGAATCGATAAAATGTTTTATTTTTGTGGCAAATTTTGTTAATTTTTCTGTGTATAAGGTAATTTTAACCTAGAAATTACAAAAATTGGTACAAGATAATAATTGGATGTGTAGTTTTTTTCTCCGTCACAGCTCTGAAAATCTTATTCCGACAGCAATATCTCAATTCAGCGATATTTCAGACCCTCTTCTAATCGTAAAATTAGTTTGTTTTTATTTTTAATATTTTATTATTCTTTAATATATGTACAGTATTAAATGTAATAAGTACAGTACTACAAAAACACTTTTAGGCCTGAATAACTGTAGAGAATATGAAATCTGAGATAAAATTTTTGTCAATGATTAAAGGATATTCATAAAATTATAAACAGTCGTAAATTGTAAAATTTAAAAAAGTTTGATTAAGACATAAACCAAATTTTTAGTGAAATAACGATACCACAACATAATCTATAAAAATTGTCACTACTGTGTATTTATCTATTTGGCAACACGTTAATAAATAAACTTTTAATAATATTTTTCAGATTCAACAAAAACGCTGATGTTTTTTGAAGGACTTCCTGCTGAACATTTAGCCTGCACAATTATTTTGCGCGGAGCATCAAAATTAGAGTTAAAAAAATTAAAAAAAGTTACGTTAAAAATGGTGTTAGCACGTTATAATTGGCGCCTAGAACAATCGTTTTTAATGGACGAATTTGCAAAACCACCATGTCCAAAAAATGATTCATTTTTCGGCGGAAGCAAAGAAAATTCACCTGATAATAAAAATGATACTGATAATGGTTTCAAGAATTCTAATCCTCTTTCAACTGACAATAAAACTGATATAACTGTGGAAACATTAGATAATATGACCGGAAATGAAAATAATAATATTTTCGAAGAGAATATTTCAATAATCACAACCACATGTAAACAAAAGATAAAACATGACTGTAATAATGATTGCAACGAAGTTGAAATATCTTTGAGCAATGCAAATATAAAAAATGATTCAAAATTCAGGTTATCGAAAACAGATGCATTTAACGATCCGTTACAATGTTATGAAGATGATGTCTTTAACGATATGAATAATACACAAAAATTATCAGTATCAGAAGTGCCACTTTTAAATCGTTTTCGGAAAGCTTTAGATTATACGATTTTATCATACTCACCATTCTTAACATTCACAATACCGTTTTTAGAGACTGAAGTTGGTCGTCGATGTAAATTACGGAAATTTTTTCCAAAAGATATTTATTATTCCGCACAATTTTGTGAGAACGATAATAAAATTTTAGACCATAAAGTTTTGAATGTTTACGAAAAGAAACCTAATAATACGCATGCTAATTTAAAGGTAAATTATTTTAAAATATACAGGGGGAAACTTATCAAAAATATTATCCAAAATATTATGATGAAATAGTATTTTGTAATCTACAATTTTGATCTAAAAAAATTTTGAGTTATTTTTTCTATACTTATATAATGGTGACTAGGACAATTTGAGTTAATAGAACAATGGGCAAAAATTCGAGTTTAGCTATCATATTAAATTTTTTCTGACATGTTCTGAAAATTGGCAGTGCTTTTATTATATTCAAAAATTGTTCAGTTACTTAACAACTTTAAATCTATTTAGCTTTTAACTTCGACCTTAATTTAGCGGTTCTCGAGCTAGTATGAAATATATGAATATCTTATACAATGCTAAATATTAACCTTCAAATAAGAAGTTTCATATGTCTTTTTTAGTAATTAATGACCTAAACGATAATTATTAGCACAAGCATGCTATGATGAAACAAATTTAATAGAAATTTACTGTCTTAAACATTTTAGCTAAAACCACCACATCCCTTTATAACTGCAAAATTAACAGGAAATGTCCAAAGCGATGATGTACAAACAATGTTATCACATTTTCGAGCATGTGGTGGTCGATTAGTTTATCAACAACAACCGCTAAATGATGAAATAAATAATAAATTGAATACAATCGATAATGAACATATTGTAGAAAAACAAGAAACAAAATTACAGCCTACGTTGATAGATGTCCTTGAATTGGACAACCATCAACGTCTTGCTGTGTTATTTTGTTCATTTAGTACTGAATCCAATAATGCACCCGCATTTTGTGTTGATCCGTGGTAAGTATTTTAAGTTTCAAATAGTTAATTGTTCTAAAATTATTTTTAGAACAATTAACTGTATGTTGACAGAATTAAATATAACAAAACAATAAATATGTAAATTTTCTCCATTATTTTAATTGTTTTCTCGTAAACTAAAAAAAAAATTAAGATTACAAATAGTAAAAAAAGTAAAGAATACAATTTCAATTTTATAGTTTTGTTAACATATAATATGTTTATTCAAAATTTATAAATTTTCTATTTCTAATATTTTCTCCTAATATTACACACTAATCATATAATATCTGTTAATATTAAGGTACTACGAGCAACGAAGCAATTTTCAGTAAAAGGCTTAATTTTCTTTTTAAGTAGTTTTAATAGGTACATTTACGTAAATCCTGAAAATTAATTTTACTACCTTAATTTACTTAATCCTTTTAAAATAAAACAAATTTTTCAATATTTCAGTACAAAATTAATGCATTTTTATGGAGTTATGGACACACCATTGGGGAATTTTCTAGAACAATACTGTTTTCGTGATTCATATAAATGTATATCAGAAAATTGTGTCACCCCAATGTTAAAACATACACGTCGCTATGTCCATCACAACGGATGCATCACACTAAATTTGAATCAATTAGAAACACATATATCATCAGATACAATTGTTATGTGGAGTTGGTGTACACGATGTAATTCTGTCACACCTGTCGTACCAATGTCAACCGATACGTGGTCATTTTCATTTGCAAAATTTTTAGAATTTAAAGTACATGGTTACATGTATGGACGGCGGGGCAAAAATGAAACTTGTTCACATTCAATACACCATGATCATGTACATTATTTTGGATTTAGAAATATTGTTGCATCTTTTCAGTACGTATCCTTATTTATATTTATTTTTTTTTTTAATGTTTCTTTTGGAGAGTATAATACTTTAGAAAACTATAATCACTTCATCATCTATCCGTTAATAAGATTTTATTGGATTGATTTCCGAAATTAAAAAAATAAATTGTATATTGTGAATGGAAAAATATATCTTATTCATTTACAAAAATACATATAATTTTAAGATAAGTTTCAAAAAGTATCTCAATATCTTTCATATAATTTTTCTAAGTATTTACGTGAATCGAGTCAACTTTTAAGCTTTATTCTGCAATTTTTAATCTTTTTTATTCTAGTTAATATTTTATCTTTTTGGTTCCAGTTATTCATCGGTAGAACTTCTTGAACTGTACTTACCATCACCGAAAATCGAAATTAAATACAACTCAATAAATCAAAAAGATTTTGTTATTGATGAGGTAAAGACATTAGCTCTGAAAGGTCACGAAGTATTTTCAACAATTTTTGATAAATTAATGAAATTACCAAATGATTTAAATGAATTAAACGAATTAAATCAATTGTTGCAAAAACATCAAGCAACATTTAAAGCAAAAATTGATGAAGCACAATTAAAATTAACTTCACCAAGATTTGAAAATAAATTAACTAATGGTCAAAATTCAACAGATCTTATCAAAACAATATGGAATTTAGAGGATACCATTGTTGGCTTGAAACGATTAATTGTTGAAGCATGCGAAGTTTGGAATATTCGATTGACTAATATTATTCAAACACAAACTAAAGCTACAAAAACTGTTGTATCAAAACAGTTTAACAAACCAGTATCCATTCAAGATTTACCATTGAATCGATCAAACTTAGCTGCACCTTTAGGAGATTCAGAGAGTGAACTGTATTCAACAGATGTTGAAACTCCATCAAGTCCTGATTATAATGTAATTGATGTTGTAAATGCAACAAGCATTGAACCATTTGATGAAGAGATTGTGATAAAAGCTGAATCCTTGGAAAATTCTTTAAATTCAAATTCAGTGAATCCTATTGAAGAATCAGCTAAACTTCTTACAAAGAAAAATCGAAGCCTAGATCAAGATGAAGGTTTGTTATATTGTCTTATCGCAAAATTACAGAGAGTCGTTAAAATTTAGCTTACAATTTTTACCTTGTATATTTATAATGAATTAAATCACAAATATCGGAGTAAACATTGAGTATAACTTAACTTTGATCGACTTTAATGTGATTTTCGATTTTTTCTCGTTTTGCAATCTTCCATCCTGGTATCTTTTAATTCTTTTTATGTCACCTATACAAACCCATGTGTTAATACATTATTGTAAGATTCTAATTGATTTTAACTACCTTTTAGAATGCCTTTGTTTGAACTTTATTCTACTATTTTCATATTAATGGGAGATCGATGCTAAGATCTCTGCACCACAACTACAAAAAATATAAACCAATATCCTCCACACTTAGATGATTATGTTTTGTTTTTAAACACAAGTTGTGGTAACACGTACAAATATAAACCAATATTCGGAACACTCAGTTGATTGTGTTTTGCTAGTCCATTAATGTATTGAATATAAAAGTTGCTCTAACCGGTAGTTAGAGTCTTTCTTAGCAGAAATATCCAATAAATCCTAACAGGCTAACTTTATATTGTAGTTATCGAAGAGCATACAGCTTCAGAAATCTCATCGGGTCATACAAGATCCCATTCAGACAGTACAACAGGTATTGTACAACCAAGTAACGATGAAAGTTCTCAATCTGAAATTTTTAAAGATATTCCAGTACAACCTGAAAAGGATAAAAAAACTGTAAAAACATTACTATCACAATTTTTAGCATCTCCAGCGGCTGATACCCCTATAAATGTAAGTTTTTAATATGTGTTAACCGATTCATTCTTGAAAATTTAACATTTGATTTTTTCATAGTGCCCTTTCAATTCATCAGAACATCATTTACTACCAGCAGGTAAGGATATACCTATAATTGTTTACGAAAAGGAACCAAGTTCGATAATAGCGTATGCATTATCGACTCAAGATTATATAAAAGCATTAGAAGAATTATGTCGAACAAAATCAACTCGAACATCTCTTTCCGTGTCTCAGAAGGGTGATCAATGTCCGAGTCCTGTTAATCGACGTAGAAATTTAACGTGTAGTGATGGGTAAGCAAAATTCCATTAACAATTTCTACTGGTATAATCATAAACCTGATACAAATTTTAATAAAATTAAGTCACATTTTTAGTGATAACGATGACACAACAACTCCAAATTCAGATCAAATAATTATAAATAAACAAGAAATAACAGTTCCTGATAGCAAAACAAAACAACAAATCAATCAATTCTCTCATATTGACGTCCAATTTCAAGATAATAAAGCAAATTTCATGGTTCGGGTCCATTATGCTGAACAATTTGCGAATTTACGCAGTCTCGTTTTAGGTAATGAAGATTCAGAAACAAATTCTGATTTAAATGAATTCGAAGAGAAATATATTCGATCTTTATCAAGATCTGTTCAATGGACAGCACGTGGTGGAAAATCTGGGTCATTTTTTTGTAAAACAAAAGGTATTTATAAAAACTATTTTGAGCTTTACCCGTAATAAGTTAAAATTGAAACTTCTTTGGTCGTTTGTGATTCTTTATTTCAATTTAATTATAAGTATCTATATTTATTTTATTATTTTGGCTTTGTAGATGATCGTTTTATATTAAAAGAAATGTCTACAGCGGAAATGGAAAAATTTTTAATATTTGCTCCAAATTATTTTGAATATATGAATAAATGTATTGTAACATCTCAACCAACATTGTTAGGGAAAATTATTGGTGTTTATCGAGTTTGTTATAAAAATGCAACGGATAGTGAGAAAAAAAATTTTCTTGTTATGGAAAACTTGTTTTATGAGCGACGTGTCACTCATAAATTTGACTTAAAAGGATCTGTACGTAACCGTCATGTAAATATTGATGATCAAGATAGTGAAATTGTTCTTTTAGATGAAAATTTGTTAAAAAGTATGTTAATTGAGTTTAAACGATTTTCAGAAAATGTATTTTAAATTTATGTTTTGTTTTAGTGACATGTAAATCTCCTTTGTATATATATCCACATTCCAAAAGTGTATTAACGAATGCAATTATTAATGATACTGAATTTTTGGCTGCTCAATCTGTTATGGATTATTCTTTATTGGTGGGACTTGATCCACATAGTAAAGAACTAGTTGTTGGAATTATAGGTAAGAAAATCTCTTCTACGTAACAGCATCTAAGCTGATAATCTATAAATCCTAAACAAATTTTCAATTACTGTATATAAAAATCTTAACAACTAAAACTAAGTTTCAAATTAAAAAAGTGTGACATTGGTTAGTGTTTGGGAGCTACGATGCCTCAGACAGACAACCGTGCCAAAATTACAAAGTTATAATCTCTCTTTTATGCCGAAAGTTTATACAAATACACACATTTAGACAAAGCGCTTAAATTATGTAGGCTAAAGTTAGTTTCAAAATATGCGGATAACTTAAGAAATTTATTTTTTAGATTATATAAGGACGTTTACATGGGATAAGAAAATTGAAACAATTGTAAAAAAGTCTGGTTTACTTGGTGGACAAGGAAAGTTACCAACGATAATTTCTCCGGAAGAATATCGTAATCGTTTTATATCTGCAATGCATAGATATTTTTTACCAGTTCCAGGTCGATGGTACGATTTGAATTCCAAATAATATTTTTATATAAAAAAAAAAAAAAGATTTAATTGTATTTATTTAATTAATAAAATTTTATTAAAATTATAAAATAATACTTTTTTTTTACAAGTTTCAAAATATTCTTCGGCAATTTTAGTTTCGTGTCTCTCAATCTGTGCAAATCAGTCATCGTTACTTAAGAAAGAAGGATTTATTTGACAGACCATTCTTTACAATTCAAGATTAGGCTCTCTAGGTTTGTGGTCTTGAGTTTAGGGGTTCTTTGCAAAACTGATCATTTATTGAGTTTTGACATAGTACTACCTAGCAGTACTGTGTACTGTTGTTGTATAAAAAAAAATATTAATAATAATAATAATCCCCTTCGGTTAATGGCTATGTAGCTAAAAGTAGCTGAAGCCAGAAATTAAAAGAAAAAAAAAACTTTGATAAAAGTCTTAATAAACTCAGGTGGAAACATTAATTCGAATTGTTCTTTCTACCCTTTTATACAAAGATGTGACTACGAAATAAAAATTTTTTTTATAAAACTTTCATTGATAATACATATTTATAAAAAGAAGTTGCAATTATTTAAAAAAATGGACTCATGCCAATTTTGTAATTTGAATAAAATTTTTAATCGTTTTTTTTATATGGTAAACGAGCATTCGCGCTAAATTCACATTTATATTTTATTATTGGCTATAAAATCTCTTTCGTGTAAACTCGTATAAATACGTCATTACTCGTAATGTTACAATTAACTTACAAGTGGCACTGACCTATTGTATCCATCCATTATGATGTTATGGTAATGCCTGCCATATTTATATTGTAGTGAAAAGTTGAAATTTTGTTAAAGTTCTCGTGATTTTTATCTTTTTTAGTTGCATGAAAGAAAATATTTAAAATAGTGAAAATATATACATTCATATTTAGGTAAGTTTCACATAATTTATAAACTTTAGTAAAATGTCAGTATAGCTTTCAAAATGGAGGTTCCATTATGACAATCATATTACATATTGGATTAAGTCATAAATTACGTCTTACAATTTAACTTGTGAAATGTTCTGTAAATAGATGCATTACGTTATATAAAATTTTCCACAGGTTCATCAAACTTGTGTTTGATTCACCAAAAAATAACATGACGGAGAAGGGTGAAAATACTGTGCAACAGCAAGCTGGTTCTCATCCACAGGGAGCACATAATGCATGGATGTATCCCAATCCCTATGGAGTTTACAATCCATATCAGGTAGCTGCATATGGATCTCAACAAGCTGCATATGCTCAGTATTATCAACAATATTATAGTCAGATGGGTTTTAATACCCAAAGTATGTCAAACACCACCTCGACTAATTTTTCATCAAATAATGCACCGCCAGGATTTAGCAATGCTACCATTGCAAAAGATAATTCAGATAATAAAAATAAGTTAAATAATGAATTACCTCCACTTCCCCCAGGACCTCCACCCCCCACTTCATTAAATCAGGGTTCAAAACAGGCACCTAGCAATTTTGGTCCAATTAAGTTTAATATAAATAATAAGCGTACAGGTTTAGGGTTTCCTCAAAATAATCAACAACAGAACCAACAGACACCAAACAGTAAAAATGGGGCAGCTAAGAAAAAACGTAAGCGCAATAAAATGAATCAACAAAATGCATTTTATAATCAACAAAACGGTTTCATGGGAATGCCACCTTTACCCCCTCCTCAAGCGGAATTACCAAAACCAGCACCTCCACCAGAAATGCCTCCTTTACCTCCAAATCCCCCACCACCTCAAGAGATTCCTCCAACCCCCAATGAACTAAATAAAAATATTTCTAATAAATCACCCTTAGTTCCAAAATCGAATATTAACACCCCGAATCGCAAACTGAATGCTTTAATTTTTAATCCAACTGGTGATTGGCCTCAAGAATTAAAAGATTACGTAAATCGATGTTATGCTAAGTGTAAAACAGATCTTGATAAAGACCAAGTGGAAATTGTATTAACGGGTAAAATAACAGCTGCTACAGCGTCTGGAGAATTGTATATCAAAGATTGGAGTAAGGAACCTTTGCCTAGTATTCATAGTGAACGTATGAATCTAGTTGTGAAGACAGTTCCTGGACAGTTAGCTATGTTTCAAAATAGTTCTCCAAATAATAAACAAGAAATGGGTATAGGTAGGGGTAAGAAGACAGGTTTATCAGCAGCTATGGGCGCGCGACTTGGTGCTCGAGCATCAACACTGCGAGGCAGGTCTCGTAGCCGTTCACGTTCTGACTCTAGGTCCCCTCCACGTAGCTATAGAAGACTGTCGAGATCACCATCACGCAGCCCACATAGAAGACGTTCTTCTAACAGGTAATATATATTTTTTTTTTTTATTAATGTATAAATGCATCTTTTTACTTAACTTTTCGCATTCCAAATTTTACTAAAGTTTTTGAAGCTTTATCTTTGTCATATTTTCATTTCTAGTGTCCCTAATCTTTAATTCAAATTTTTGTCGTTGAATCAGCTTAATGAAAAACTCTAATTCAGATGGAGATAATGATCAACAAATTAGTCATGCAATAAATTTAATGATTTTCCTTATTGTATTTCTTTTTGGCGCATATTTATGCATGTTAACGTACTTTTTATTTTCCAAACTGGTTATTTCGCCAATTATCCTCTATTTATAAACTTCAAAAGTTACATACTAAAGTTACATTACAATTACATGTCAAAATTTTAATTGTATACAATTTTCTGTCACAAAAATAAAACCAAAATTCTGGGAATATTCGTTGACGTAAATAATTTTGCTGTGTATTCAAAAATTTTTTTATAAAAAATGCTAGTTTCTAAAAGTCTAACTGAGAAATTAAATTTTATGAACTAACGTAATTAGGACGACAATAAGGTATTTTTATTTGGAACAGCGATTAGTTTAAAAAAGATTTTTTGTCTTATTTCAGTCGCATTAATATAAAATTTTATTTCTTTATTTTACAGTTCTTCCCGAAGTAGTAGTACGAGTACAAGTAGTACAAACGATTTTATTCCAATAAATTCTTCAAACAATAAAAACAACCCAAAACAAAAAAACCGCGGTAAAGTTACGGATAGGCTCTCGTTGGGTGGTGTAAACAAAGGTGGCGTAAATAAACAACAAACAAAAATGAGTCGTAAACAGATGAAAGCGTTAAAAAAATCATCGTTTTATACAGAATTTAGTCAAATTGGTGGTGATGTAGAGGGAAATACAGAAAAATTACAACAAAGAGCAGCGCGATTTAGTAATAGTAGTAGCAATAAACAAATAACTAGTATAGCTTCCTCGATTGTGCCAAATAGTAATAATGTTAGGAGAAAACGACTAAATATGAACTCATCAAAAACTGGGGGCGGTAGTAATGACGAATGTGGTAGTGATTTCGAATGGACTGATATGCATATTGTGGGGATATGTCAAGATTTAGAAAAATCATTTCTGCGTTTAACTAAAGCACCATCAGCGGCTGATGTTCGACCTGTCGATGTTCTTAGGTTATCATTAAAAAATGTTAAAGAGAAATGGGTTGATAAACAGGATTATTTTTATGCATGCGATCAATTGAAATCTATTCGACAAGATTTAACTGTAAGTTAGCAGTGTTGAATAAAAGATGATTTTTATTAATTTTTTTTTTTTTTTTTTAATTTTAGGTCCAAGGTATTAGAGATTCATTTACAGTAGAAGTATACGAAACACATGCACGGATAGCTTTAGAAAAAGGTGACCACGAAGAGTTTAATCAATGTCAAACCCAACTTAAAATGTTATATTCAGAAGTCGGTGGTAAAAATAAAATGGAATTCGTTGCATATCGTATTTTGTATTATATTTTTACAAAAAATACATTAGGTAAATATTTTTCATACATGTGATGGCTGTTTGATATAAAAAATATATTTAATAAATTAAAACAATTCGTTTTTCAGATATAATGACAATTTTACAATCATTAACAACAGAAGATAAACAAGATGAATGTGTGGAGCATGCATTAGCCGTAAGATCTGCATGGGGCTTAAAAAATTTTCATAAGTTCTTTAAACTTTACAGTTCATCACCTTTAATGACTTCATATTTAATAGATTGGTTCATTGATCGTGAACGAAAAGAATTTTTGAAATATATAATTAAAGCGTAAGTATATAGTAAATTAAACAAATTTCATGAATCCATTCATCGCCATTTTCCAAACAGATTTTAATAACCGAAGAAAATAATTTCTAGTTTTTTAACAAAGTACTATTTCGATCATAATTTTAAAAGTATTTACTTTTAAAATAGAGTTGAATAAAACCAGGTTACTCGTCAGGAAAATCTTTATGAATCAAAAAATATGTTTCAAAATAATTGAATCAAGTTAGGAAGGAGGGAATTTTTTACGAATTGTGATAAAAGGAATAAGAATCAACACATCATGATTAGAATAAATATTTGATCTACCTTATTTAAAAGAACAGAACCTTGAGGCTTCCAAAGTTTTTAATAATTTTTTGAAGATCTATAATAATTTGTCAAAATAGACATCTTGTCCGCAATTTCTGTTTGAAATTTTACACAATTTAGAATCGGTCTGGTGATCAGCAAATTTTTTGGTGTGATATTTTGCAGTAATAGAACTTTTCCCGATCTACCGCATTGTTCTGAATACTTAATATTATATCAAAACAAATTATTTTGTCCCAAAAAGCTAAATAGAAAAATCAAATGAAAAAAATTGACTTTATGAAATCGGAAATTTTTTTAATTGAAAGTTTTGACGATTTGAATATGTAATAATATTGCCATGACTATTTTACAGGCAAAGATTATTATTAATTTTTATCATATTTAAAATTTAATTTACTAATTTGATAAAACATAATTAAAATATTCGCGAGCATAGTAATTATGGAATAAAATTACACTGAAGCAAGTTGTTTGTAGTTTTCGATCAGTTCGATTTACTTGTAACGAGATACCGTTTATAATTTGGGAATTTCTTAGCTACATCGTGTTGAACTTAATACACAGTTATGAATATGAAATTTACCAAATTTTATCTTAATATTTGTTATCCTATTTTAATATGCTAAGATATTTACGTCCAATATTCTAAAAAGCAAAATTTATTACTCTCAAATAGTATAATTCTCAGATCCAAATCATCGAATACTAAAACTATAATCGGATTTTTTCTTGTGTATCCCTGTAGCATAGGAATGCGATAATTACGACATAGATACATTTTCTGAAATTTAATTAACTAATGTCCCCATATTTCACCTTGTTACTAAATAAAAAATTAATTTTAAAAACTTAGTTTTAGAATAAATATATTATTTTTCAGCATTTTGGAACGCTACAAGTTAAAACCATATAATAATATATTTCTTACAGGTTTTTACATCAATAATTTTACTAAGTATTAAAAAATGATTAATATAATACTTTTTATTTAAAATTTTTTTAAATTTTATTTGTATTATTTAATTTCATATATAACTTTTGTAACTGTTGCATCTAGTTATCGACAAACAATACCGATTTCGTTGGTTACAAAAGAAATGGCGTTTGCAACACCTGAGAAGTGTTTAGAATTCGTATCGCAGTTCGATTTGACGTTCACGGATACCACCAGGAGTCAAATTGATTGTAAATCAAGCATGGCTGTTATTTCCAACTTTTGAAATTAATTTCTTTTTGATCTGTGTAAAGATCTTAACAATCTTCTTCTGATATTATCCAAAGGGATTAAAAATTTTCCTTCAAAATTTTATTTCTTTTTCTTTTCCAATGTTCAAATGGAAAATTTTGTTAAATAAAAAGTGTAAGTGATTTTCAAAAGACTTGAACATTTTGTGTGTTAAAAAGACTATGTGAAATGAAATCGATAAAATGTTCCCAATTGAAATCCGATTTTAGGGCGACTATTACTTCGTTGTCTTCAAGTTTTAATATAATTTTTTGACGAGTATGTCATTCAAAGTTTTTCCCGATTCGCACCCAATCGTAGCTAATATTTTTGGATTGAAGAAATCAATTATCTTAAAAATTTATTTCCCTTTTTATTTTTTGAAACTCCTATTAATGGAAATGACCCGACAAAAGAAGAAAGAAAAATTCTATTGTGAGTGAATGATAAATCCATATCTAAGACATTTATTGAAAGTGAAAAATGCGTTAGTTGTTATTTAAAAATTTATATAATTTTTAAATTTAAAGAAAATAGGTCTCAATTTTTGATATATCGTGATATCAACGTATCATTTCAAAAATAAAATTTTATAAGCTGTATTTATAAAAAAACGTAATTATTGCCTGATGTGTAAATGTGTAAATATATTTCTAATTTTTAGTTTTATTTTTTCTTAATTTTCCAAATCCATGGAAAAGTTTAATTTTTTTGATATTGTACATATCGTTATAACTAATATGTTATATTTTTCAGTAAATAGTTAACCTATTTAAAAAAATAAACTAAATAAAAATATTTATAGAATGTTTATTTTTTATCTTAGTATAATTTACATAAATGATTGTTTAATACCACGTAACATTGATAAAGAGTTTGAAGTGGGATACCTACTTTCTAAAACTGATTAATTCTGCAAACCAGAAATAATTTTTGTATAAAGTATTTTTTATGTATAAAAAAGTTGTGTGTTTAATAGACAATCTTCTTTTTTTTACTTTCAGTATTTTAGAAAGTTATCTTCAGAAATTCTGGTAAGTATAACTTCGTAAAAACTGGAGTAACTGAAATCTATCCGAAATTATACATTTTTTTAAATTATAAAATTATTTACTTTATAATTGCTAATCACATTTGAAATATTGTATTTGAGTAAATACTGGAAGTTATATTTCCCAGTACATTTAATCAAAATTTGTGAAGCATGGGCTATTACCCTAATTCAATTTTTTTGCTTTGGCACTTACTATTTGTAATTGTTTTTAAACGATTAAACAAAATTTATATTGTTATACTAAATGTAGCTTGGTAGCCGCAATTCGAAGTCAAATAAAAAACTTTAAATTTTTTTTACTATCAAATACACGATGAATGCTATAATAATTAATAGAAATTCACATAAGAATTTAATTGATATAATTTAATACGGTTTATAATTAAATAAATAAAAGAATGTAGTAAATAAAATATTATTTGACTAGTACTGAATTGTTACTAGATAATACCAACTTTTGAAAAACATAACCCTGAATTGTCAACTTTATTTTTTATATCGTGAATTCATTTTTTTTTTTTAATTTTAATATAAATAAATTATTTCGTTAGAAAATAAATTTAATATTATAAAAAATATTTTTTATATTTAATGTTCAAAATCCTTTTGTTGTTATATACCATTAAAAACGCTAGTTACTATTTTATATTGACGCGCTTAACGGAGCCACCATTTTTTCCCTAATAAAATTTGGAGGAGAGAGATAGAAGCCATATGAGAATATTGAAAAATTAATTACATGGAAAGTACGCGGTAAATTATTCTGAATTTTTTTCAGTGTATATTTGAGATATAGTTATATCATTTTAAAAGTTTTTTTTGCGGGGTCAACTGCCAATTTTCTACAAACCTTCCATATCCGGTATTATTGAACAAGGACACTCATGAGAGCTCGTGTATTTTTGATAAACTAATTAATTATATCTCTTAAACGGTGTGGTAAAAAAATCTGAATTTTTTCTATAGATGCATTTAATTATAATCTTTCGAATAAACACAAAAAAATATTGAGTTAACTTTTAGTCATTTGGGTACCAAACTACCTTAAATCAGTGATTTGAACTATCCAAAATTATTATTTTTTTTAATTGTATCAAATAAACTATATCTTAAATCCTCGTTATTTTTTTTAAATATTAGTTTCAAGTTGAAAAGCATACATTGTATTTGAACAAATATTTGCTGGCTGCCCCTTGTAATTTATATGGAATATATTCCTAAAGAGGATTAATCGTTCTATGCCTATATAGGTAAAATTATTAGTTGTACGGAGATTAATGGAAGTTTTAAAAGGATTTATTCAGCAACTAATTGCTAATGGATGCTTTATTCGACATAATTGATGATTAATTTTTGTGTGTGATATAAATCAATTTCTATTTGTTATATTAACCGCTTTATTTAGTTATATTATCTATTAGTAGATGGAATTACTTCATAAGTGGTAGATAATTGAAGGAAACCTAAACAAATAAGATTGAAAAAATAAAATCAAAATTAATCAAATTAATAAGGAAATGGTAAAGATTTATATCGTTTCCAATGTACTTAAAGAATAACATTACTCAAAAAGGTAATACTTTGGTTAATGTAAAAATAATTTCTATAAATATGGAGTACCTGTATGAAATTATTGATTTTTTTTTTCATAGTATTAATTAACCAAAATGACCGGTGGAGGAAATACAGCTCAAGGAGTCTACACTCCTTTGCCACAGACTATTAGTGATACAGAATCAGAAGAAGATATCCATACCACAATTCAAATAACAAAGCTACCTGCCAACCCACATAACCATATAAACGGTGGCAAAGAAACAATGCGTAATTATTATCCTTTAGATGAAGGTGATAACGGTTTTCCTAATATTCATTTACAAGACGATGTACCTATTATTAAGGATGGGGGAAAAACAACCAATCGTATGTCCCCTTTACGACAATTTCTTTTTGTATCCTCAATACTGTTATGTTTTCTAACTATATTTATATTTGTTTGGGTATTACCTTGTGATGAAGACTTAACTTGTCCAGCTGTTATTCGTACTGAATACACATCTAATTGGGAAAAAACATATCATGGAATTGAATTAAAAAACGTGATATCAGTTGTTTCCGGTGTTAGTGGACGTAGTCGAAATTTAGTTTTTTTATTCCGTGATGACATTAGGAGTATGGACCAAAAAGACCCCCGATCCAAAAGTCGAGGTGGTGTTGTTTCTATTGTAGGTAGTTCTGGTAAAGTAGCGTGGTTTACAAATTTAAATCGTGTTCCTACCGATATCGATTGTAATCTTATCGACATTGATAATAATGGGGATAATGACTGTATAATTATTGGTGAAAATGGATTAATGGAGGCTGTAAATCCAATTACAGGTACAGTTACGTGGCATTTACATTCATCCTCGAATGGATCGCTATATTTTACATCTGTTGATTTTCCATTGGTCTTACCTGACATAGACAAAGATGGTGTCTTTGATTTAGTTACATCTTGTTCCTTGAATAATATGAATCATAATAGTTTGATTCTAATATCTGGAAAAACGGGAAATATAATTGGGGAACCATTAACGGTTACCGAATGTAAAACAATTCATGAAATCGCTATTGACAAAGACCGTTTATTGTCATATACATGTGAAAATATAACTTTCAAATTATCTGCTATTAGTTTGGAACAATTGTATCGTAAAATAACTAAAAAGAATTTAATTTCTTCAAAATTGGATCCCTCAAAACAACATACAAATCAAAAAAATGTTTATTCGATTCATAATCGAAAATTAATCGTTAAAAATGAAGGTCAATGTCCTGGTAATTGTAACGTAACTGTTCAGTTAATTGATTTACAATCGGGTAAAGAAAATCTAACTTGGTCCCATACTGGTACAAATATGTATGGTATGGTGCCAGCGACGTTAGTATTCAACGATACAGACGCAAACCGTGAAGCATTAAAAGGTCATATAAGTGGATTTATTTTAAAATTTTGGCAATGGAATGAACCGGGAAAATATAAAAATGAAAAATTATCTGTTACAAATCATAGTCGTAAGTTGAATAAAAACGTTTTAGATGATGTTATATCGAAACGTGATTCGTGGATAAGTCCCAATATTCGTACTAAGCGAAATATACCAAATTTAAAAAAAAATAACAGTAATATGTCTGTTCTGCTGTTAACGGAACGAGTCGTATTAATTACATTCAATTCAACTGATTTACATATTGTGAATGCTAGTCAAAATGAAATAACACAATTATGTAAAAGTCATAGAATTGTTGAATGTCAACCGGATTTAAATTTTCAAGAAAATTCGGTACTTATTGCTGATTTAGATCAAGATGGATCACAAGAGTTAATCAGTTATTTAAGTACGTATGTTGTAGATCATAATGATAAAGAACAAGATTATAATGAAGCTACTTCAGATATTAAATGGGAATTACAATCAATTGTTAAAGTTGTTCGGCTTGAGGCTGAATTACCAAAGTTATATGAGGCTGTTTCTAAATATTAATCTATTTTCTAGCTAAAAATATGCGGATATTTTAATCAACTTTGTAAATTCGTTAGGTCTAGAATTTTTATACCATTTTTCGAATGTATAAGAAATGGATTAGTCACGTTAAAGTTATTTATTTGTTTTACTTTATTCACTATTTTAATATTTATTTGGTTTGTTAAATTTGAAAAGATCTAACTTTATATCAAAGAATACACTTTAAATTATACTAATAAAATTATATCATTTCGCCAGTCATTCACTATTTCGTATATACCGGAGTAACAAACCTATTATGATGCACCTCTATGAAGGATCGCACAGTAACTTTTTTTAAATTGTTCTTTTGTGAATTATAATCTTCCCCTCTAATTTAATAAGTGCTCGATGGAAAAAAAAGAAATATCCTTACATAAAGAATGTAATTTCACTTTTTAAAGCCTTTAACTAATAGCCATTCCGTAGATATCCATCTAAAGAATATCGTTTTTTTTTTTATGAGTGCAAAGTTCTCTAGTATCGTTTTCTAGTAGGTTTTCTTTTTAAATTCGGATAAGATTTTTTCTACCTCATTTACAGGACTAACTTGATGTATTTTGTTTTGTAGAGATCTGTGTACTTTTGGGTTTAAATAATTCATAATGGGCTAAACTGTTCCAATCACATTTGAGCATGTGTATGTAGATTATTTGAATAGTTTTTAACTCTAATGAACACAGTTCTGATAAATTATGTGAAAAAGTACCTAAATCTCAAAAAATGAGGAATTTTCTAAAATATATCATTCAAATCCTACCTATAATTTTTTTAATGGTTGATTTGTTGAAAATTTCCCGTACACAGATGTTGAAATTTGTTTGATTAAATTTTTAGAAACTTCAGCCACTTAATTTTATGGCCATATTTAACTGTTTGATTTCGTCATAGAGCTCTTATTTTTATTTCAGATATGTAACCGGTTGAAATGATTTATTTGGTATATTTACCTGCATTATAGACTGCAAAGACTGCGAATTGTTGACTAATTTATCTCGACAATTTTATCATTTATGCCTCCAAAAGAAAAATTGTAGAAAAAGAATTCCATATTTTGGTGTAGATTGTTATCCTATATTATTTCTAGTTTTTACATGTGTTTCAGTATTATTCTTGAAAGTATGTGAGAAAAAAATTTTCGAAATAAATTTCCCACCATCTCGCAGTCTTATTACTTATTTTAAATTTTCCTAAAATATTTTTTTATTCAGTAGGGTATAGATTGTGCCATTTATAAAGGAACGAAGACGAATTTTTATTGCTGGATCCAATCAATGTGTTATTTATTAAGAAAAAACTGTGGAGTACTATTAAATTAGATTATGGAAATGAGAGGGAGAAAATTTCGACATTCCTTCAGTTAACCTTTTTTGTAGATAATTTAATTAATCGAAATGGCTTATACAAAAAGTTAAATACCATTTTAAAATAAATTTTGCCTTATCTTTTTTCTATGAAACTAAATAGGTAGATATCTCTACCTAATTCTGTTCCAAAAAAACTTGTAGGCAGAAAATCCAAAAAAAACTAAAAATTTTGGCTTTCCTTTTGTTTCAACATTTTTGGCATAAAATGAATTTTTTTTAACATTTTAATGGGAAATTAAATTTTCTACAGAATGTCGAAATTTTGTAAAAACTAAAGTGTGCGTTTTCAAACCTCTTTCCAATTTCTACCCTCTAATATCACTCCGCAGTTTGTTCTTAATAAATAACCCATTGATCGATTTCTGCAATAAAAACCTGTAAACAGCTTAGTTCCTTATTGCCCTGATTTTTAGGACATAATCAATAACCTACAGGTTTAACTAGTGTGAATAAGTCTGATGTAATTGTCTTATTACTATTTATATAATAATTATTGGTAGGATAAGTGATCGCAATAAATCCTCCTTGATAACACTGTTAAATGCTTTAAATATTAAACTGAATCATACTATTCAGAACATTGTTATTTCAGAAAATGAGAATAAGTATTGTTCTTTAAAATGAATTCAGTGTTTTCAGGGAAGGTCTACTGCGGAAAAATCTAAGACCAAATTAGTCGCTTTTACATAATGAAGCTTTTATGTGTTTTCTAGTCAATGTTGTGTCACTTTTAAAGAATTTTATATATATATATATATATATATATATATATATATATATATATATATATATATATATATATATATATATATATATATATATATATATATACATTTAATATTTGTTTTTTTAATTATAAGGAAAAAAATTGTACTAAATTTATCTTTGTTAAATAAAAAAAATTGCGATCAGTATTTATAAAACCAATTAAATATATATTTTTTTAATATAACATTCGTATACTCCAGGCAGTCTTAAAATTACTAACCGAATGAAGTTGTAAGATTTAAATCGTCGAAATTGAATTTTGTTTGTCCTTATCTTTGTTCGTTCTGCTGTTACTTTCAAACCAGTTGTGTATTTTTAATGAAATTTGGTAGATACGTAATATCAAATTCAGAAAATTTATTGTATAGTATTTTGTCCCAGGCAACTCGTGGGGCACTCTTAATTCAAATCATTGCAAGTGAATCTGGTTATGAGACGATACAATTCGTTCTAGGATTGTTTCAAATAATATTTTCATTTGCCGCTTATTTTAAAAAATGACAAAAAGAGAAAAACCAAAAACAAATAGCCGATAAATTAGTACACTTGAAAAAAAAAAAAAAAAAATCGTGATCTATATTACCAACAGTTTTATATCTAATCAGCCGCAATAATAATAAATCTTGTGCTAGATAATTTTGACATTTGTTTCAATTTTTTTACACACGTGAATATTTTTCTAAATAAACAATACATAGACATTCAATAAAACAAATCAAATTGATTTTACAATTGCTTTATACAATTAATAATTAGTGTTATAATAATAAGTATTAATTTCTGTGATAATGGCAGCTACAATGCAACAAGATGAGGAGCAATCTTTACGGGAATGTGAAAATTATGTTCAAACACATAATATTCAGCAAGTATTAAAAGACTGTATTGTACAATTATGTGTGAGTCGTCCAGATAATCCTATTTCGTTTTTACGAGAATATTTTCAAAAATTAGAACGGGTAAGTCAACTCACAAAATATAAAGTTAGTTCTTCATTTATTTCAAATATTTCGTAGCTCAATTTCTCATTCAAATTAATTTTCGATATATGCTTAACGTTAAAAATATTTTCGTATATAATTGGTGAGATTGATTCTATTAATATAATATTTAGAATATGTACAAAATTTGTTTACATTTGTGATAAACACCATTTTCTTTTAAATAAAGATATTTCTATTTAGTTAAGTAAAAGATTTACTTCGATTTTGCTATTTCAAATGTTTATAAAATTATAATGAGAAAATGGATACAAATCTATTAATAGATTTCAATCACAAATCGATTCTTAACCTTTCAATATTTTACCTATAACAATTAATAGGAAGGAATTTTATAATAACCAATACACTAAGTTTAAAATTTATCTTTGATTATGAATTTCGTTTTAACAATATTTTAAAAACACTTTGTTTTAGGAAATCTCTGTTTTGATAACCAATAGGCATTTGGTTTAAGTATGAAATTTATATGTTTTGAATTGTCTAATGGTACAATGATTTGATTTATTTTGGATACCATT
This sequence comes from Chrysopa pallens, assembly GCA_020423425.1. Taxonomy (NCBI): domain Eukaryota; kingdom Metazoa; phylum Arthropoda; class Insecta; order Neuroptera; family Chrysopidae; genus Chrysopa; species Chrysopa pallens. The sequence goes on from CM035594.1 coordinate 65,243,466, forward strand.
TCCATGGTTTTATTGTCATTACTAATTTAAAAAATAATTTAAACACTGTTAGAGTCGTTAAAAACAATTCAATTAAATCTATAAATTATAAAGTAGTATTCTTTGTAATTTGTAATTAGTAAATCGTTAAAAATATTGTTTTAAATATTTTGAACATTTTTATTGATAATCATTAAAAGTAATTTATTAAATTTTTCTATTGAACGTAACATGACTAATTTTGGGATTTAAATTTCCATTTTCAAAAAAATAGGCAGCGAATATTTATTTTCGTGGATTATATATATAATTTATTTTGTGAAATTGAAATGAATATCAGAATTCTATTTTTCACTTATATCGACATATGACGTTAAGTTCAATGAATCATGGATAGGTGGCAGTAAACTATAAATACGTCTTTTTTTAATGCAGAAACACTAGAATGTGATCAAATTCTTTATTCACACACAATTTTAAATTTGAGACTTAAATCTTGTTTTTGACTTAGAATTCAATAAAACTACATTAATAATGTAATTTCGAGCCAATTATTACAAATATCTGGTCTATTTAAGATTTGAACATTCCAAACAATATCTTAAAAACTAATCATCCAATCGTAAAATAAATGTATTGTTTACATCTTAATTACTTTGGGAAATACAATAAGAGATTTTTGAAAAAGAAGAAAATGGAGTTGGGTTGAATCGTTTTAAGGGTTAATTTTGTTGGTTTTTAACTTTTTCATTTTCTTTGAGAAAAATTTCAATTTGATGGGAATCAATTGAATTATTTTTTATATATTTACAAATATTTTAGTCGAAAACTATTTCCTAATTGTTTAAATTCTAGATTATTAAAAAAATGTTATTATTACTAATGGGTCAAAATTCAAATCTCAATCTAAAAAATTTGAAAAGGTAAGGGAATTTCTTAATTAAGATAGGATGATGCGATAGACTCTGTATAAATTTAAAGAATGTTTTAACCCAAACTCAATAAAAAAAGTTGACCTATATATTTTGATATTATGATAGGTATAAAATTATTTGTAATATTTATGTAGCCATAAAATTTATGAACTAAGAGAAATTACTTACTTTTTTTTAACTCTTAATCTTTTCTCTACCAAATAATTTTAGTTACAATGTACATCTATAGACTATAAATTTTATTTCTTATAATTACAGTACAAATCTGAAAGTTTCTTGTTTATATAACTTTCAAAATACACGACTTTTATTCAGTGTAGTTATAATTTTTATACACATAATGTGTCTGAGTATATTCATTTCACTCTAAAGTTTGTAACGCTAGAAAATATTGATCGTACAAACAAAATTTTGGTATATGTGTTCATAGAAACACTTAATTAGTTTCGGGTTGTCAGTACGCCCGCCCGCCCGTCATCATGATAACTCAAAAACAAAAAGAGGTAGCGAGCTGAAATTTTGATGACGTTTTCTTCACATTAAAATTGAATTTAAGTTCGTGAATGAGCAAAATCGGTGTAATTTTAGAAAATTCAATATTTTGTATCAAGAAAAAGTTGAGTAATATATTTCCAAATATAATAATCTAAAAGATAAATCTTCATTATTATTTGAAGGTTAGTCGTATTGTCATTAATATCTGTACTATAAGTCTGTGATATTATTTATGACCATATATTTTTTGATGACATGAATAAATACAATGAAGCTTCAAGCAAATGCTATAAAAAGAAAAGAAAAACAAATAAAATTCGGTAGTGAATTTTTAAAAAATTACTATTTCCTTTAATATGAAATCAATTCAACAAAACAACTGTCAAGTGTTTCTAGACCCGAGAGATTGTGGTAATTAAGTAGGTATTTTATTATCTAAGATTCGAAAACTTTCTATCTGACAGATGTGTTTGTAAAATTGGTAGGTGTGGCTGGATTTATGGTTTCGTTTTCAGCAGCTTTATTAAATATCCGATAAAGTGTTAAAAACAAAAGTTGTTATTTTATAAGTATTTTCTCTAACGTCTTATCGATTATTAATATGAGTTGATTTAAAAAAAACTCTTTTCTGGGCAACTTTTTTCTCTCTTAAAGTGTTTTGAAATTATTGTCTATATGATTAGTAAATACGATAAGTACTTGAATTAACATTTAATTAGCCTTAAAAGTTTTAATATAAGTAAGCAAGATTTCCTTTTTTTTTTTAAAAAAAACAAGAGTATAGATGAGAGCTATAAAATTTTTCAGAAATCCATAATGACAATCGCTGACAGAGGTGTTTTTTTTGTCTTTAAAATTAATAATTTTTTTTTGAGAGAAAAATGATGACGCAACTTTGGATGGTCTTGAAGGAATGTAATAAAAGTCAAGAGTATGTGTCATATTATCCATGTGTATACCATCTTATTCCTAAATGTGTGTTATGACCTATTTAAATTGTTTTGCAGACTTGATAGCGCCATGCTTTAAATATAAAAAGACAATTTGAATTTATATTATTATTTATTCAATATCAATTCTTTTTATAATTTTCTTAATAATTTCATTCTACTTTCTTTTTTTTTTTTGAAAAGTGTATTTTCGTATTCTTTTGTTGATCATTATGTAAATTTTTACAAAAAAAGTCTTAATCCATTTAACAATTTGAATAAGTTGAAAATGATTAATGGTTTTTACCTTGAAAAAGAATTCTGTATTGAAATAAAGAAGTGAAAAATTTCTTAAAACCATTTTAAAAAAATATAACAAGAAAAGAGTATAATTATTTTGACATAATAGATGGAAGTTTGGACTACTGGACTTCATGTGACCGTAACGTGTTCATCAAAAGCTTCTCGGGACAACTGAAGATAATATGAAGACAGAATACCAAGTTTGAATAAAGCGTTCGATATCGCTGACACACACACACACACACACAAATTTTGGAAACCCACTTTTTTGGATTCAAGGGTTCAAAAAATTGGGTTTTCGATAAAAGATCGATATCGAAAGTTTTACTGAATTACAAAACTTTCTTTGACTAAATTATAAAGAAAGTAAAAATAAAGAAAATACATAATTATGGTACACTAGAATAAAATAAATCCAAGCCATATAATAAAAAATCGTATCCGGATGATTCGTATTGTATAAAATAGACTTTAGTTAATTAATTGTTATGAATATTGATTATCATAAATTAATAATGTATGTATATTATAGTAAATAAGTAAATAAATCCTTTAATTATTACCAGCACTATTATGTTTGCAACAGTTTATACACCATTTAATAATTGATTAAATGGTGTATAAAGTATAAATTTTATATTGTACCATGCGGATATATTTACTTCCGAGTTACATCTATCGATATCAGAAGTAATGCGTTACATTTTGTATCAACAAAAATTCTTTACTCCGATTTATAATTATTTTTGATCTATTGTAGTGATGTATCATCTATTTATCTATGTTTGATTCGTTGCAAATATCGAACAGGTTCTCGAATTTTTATGAAATTTGTAAGACACCTCGTTTATCTCATTACGAAAATTTACTAAATTATTGAGCCTTATTAGGCCATCAAAATATTCATTATAACATAGTTAATTACTTATTGTAATATTATTATTTGAGTATTATAAATGAAAGAGAATTGAATAGTGTTGTATAACAAAACAATTTGTATGCCTCAACGATTTTTGGTTGCGACAGGTCTCGTGAGCTTAAACCCATATCGATCCAATGCTGTACTAATGTTGGTATAATATAGAAATTGTATAGTATAATAGACATATATATATATACACTGTTGAGAGGGTACATTTTTAACCGAATTCTAGAAAGATGAAGGATTTTCATGTTAGTCGTATAATACATCCAGGAATACATAATAATATAATACACCATTTTAAAAAGCTTTTAATTAGTTCGTTTTTTTATTGTTTATTTAGAATAGTATGTATGTTTATTTCGAATAATTTTATTTGTGTAGGGCCCAGCTCACACCAACAGATTTTCTGATCAGAAGAAAGATTTTCTGGTAAAAGTAAGATTTTCTGGTCGTGTCATCAAGATACCACAAAAGAGATGAATTATTGGTGACGATTTTTAGTCATAAAAGTGAATTTATGTTCGTGAATAAACAAAATTTGTCCATTGGGTGCACTGAAAACATGACCCAATTTTTATACCATAAAAGATAAAAGAGATAAAGAACAAGTAATGTTTGATTTTTTTAGATTTTTTTTTTAATAAAAAAAAAATTGTTTGAAATATTTTTTTAAACTTTTTACATTTGCCACAGTTTCATATCAAATTTGAACAAAAATTTACATATTATGTATGTATTTTTAACTGTATGGACTATCTTTAAAAATAGTTCTAACATTGATACTGAACCATATGTATCTAAAGTTATTTTCACTTATTATATTCTATTGGCATTGATTTTCGAGCATTAGAATATAGAAAAAATAGAAGCAGATAGAAATATGAAGGCAAAGGGAAAATATTTTTTGCATAATTAGATCTTCAAAGTTGTACGATGTCACGGGCATATCAGATGGTTATAGATAAAAATGTTTCGTGTAATGAAAGTTGTTTTTCTTGAAGATGGTTTTATTTTTTTCAATCTGAAATGATAGTAAATTTCTTTCTATTGTCAATAATATATTAACTCATACATATAACACTAATACTACTATTTTTCTGTACCATACCTTTTTGTTCTCATGGCCTACTTCTGAGAGGATCATGAATTTTGGCCAATCTCACTGTAAAACATCATTCACCACTAACCATGTTTCAGTTACAGATGATAATAAAAGTAGTTCTCAAACGTTTATTCCTTTGTTCTGTACATGCAGCTGGACGAAAATCATTCTTTCAGGAGAAACTGTTTAGTGTCTTTCAATGTATTTAAATGCCCGAATTCAATTTCGCTAATTTTTTATTTATTAATCATTTAATTTGATAAAACCTTCAGCAGAAATTCGTTTGGGTAATTCTTATTTATTTATTGGTTCCATGTTATTAAGCTTTTTAGGTGGCGCCTCACGCAGTCGCTTGTCATTTGTTTTCGCGAGGAGTATAGTCACGCGATACTACATTAAAATCCGCCAATATTAAAGTTAGGCCATTTCATTCAAAGCGCCCATATAAAAATCAGTTTAGGCTACACTGCCATACCCTTTATTATACTCGACATAATATGTCAGAGTATATTAACGAGTCTAAAGTTTGTAACGATAGTAAATATTGACCGCACAAGCAAAATTTTGGTATAGGTGTTCATAGAAACACCTAATTATTTCCGGTTGTTCGTCTGTCATTACGGTAATTCAAAAACAAAAAGAGATAATGAGCTGAAATTTTAGTGGGTGGTGTATTCTAAACATAAAAAGTGAGTTTTATTACGTGAATGAGCAAAATTGGTCCATTGGATTGGCCCATCTTTTTTTCTGTAGGAATAAAATAAATTTTTTTCTACCCATTTATATATATCGACGTCTTAAACAAACTGTTATTGAATTTGTAAGTAATTTCAATTAATATTTTTGGTAACCACTGATTTGAAACAATCGAATTCGTATATAACACCATATCTTTGTTATGATTACTATCCTTTTCTCACTCAACAATGTACACATCTACATCTTCCACATTATCGTTTTTCTCTGTTACGATTGTTTGAATTGCAAATATACTCTGTGAAATAGACTACGCCGTTGTTACTGTTATTTTGTTTTATTTCCACCCAGAAGAGACTGACTACCCCATCACATGTATATTTATGTAACCCGTTCCAATTATTTATTGCCAAAAAGGAGATTTGTTGTATGACGTCATCATAATAAATGTTATCCAAGTGTTGGTATTTGCACAAACATAAAAAAAAAGTAAAATAACAGTGAAATAAAATAAAAACGATACTACAACTACACAATAAAAAGTAATATTTATGTACAGTTTGTTTTCATTTTCCTTTTTTTTTTCTTTATTAAATTATCGTTTTCATTGAGCTTTCATTTGATAAATGAAGTGTTTCATTTTTATGTTAACATATAAAGTATTTCTTATGTTTCTTATAGAAAATTTTCGTTTTCGTTTAATTTAGCTGACATTTTTATAAAATATGCCTACAGTCTCCCACGGATCACATCTCTACGCAGATGGGTCGAAGGACAGAACTTCATCTGTAACGGGGGTTTATAAACCAAGACGAATAAAATTTCTTTAGATTAGCATGTGTTGACTTTTCGAATAGAAATCTTCGCCTTGTTGATAGGTAGCCAGATTTGTAACACGAAGGTTGCTTCTCAGAAACTGAATCCCTTACCACTGAATAACAGAATCAGACTGATCTGAGTTCGCCTCACACATGAAAGGGGTCGCCAATACATGACCATATTTTGGTGTGTACGTAGTATTACTATAGACCTAAAGGTCGGTGCCTCTGAACTTGGCCAATTTCGTCTGCATGTACGTCTGGGATACGATCGACGCTAGATACTTGTATTACATTCGTCAACACCTTTTTTCTTTTGATATAAATTTTGTTCAACTATCATATCAATTAAGATGGGACTTGAAAGCGCCAGCTGGAAGTAACATGCATGCGGGTAAAATTGGACAATTTCTCGGGTGTCGTCCATTAGATATAATACTTCGCACATACTAAAAGTTGGTCATGTATCTGGTCCATAGTACTTTTAATCAAGTCGACTCTCAGACCAATATTGAATTAATATAGAGAGAATCTTCATCATTTCAAAAATAAAATCATCACATCAACTTACAAATCGTTAAACATTATACATTTCATTGAATTTTCATTGAATAGAAAGAAAATATTATTATTATTATATTTTAATGAATATTCATTTCCTTTATTGTTTCACCGTTTCTATGAATGTGGTTTTCTTATTCTGATTTCATTTTATTTGTTTTACTAAAAGTTTTTCTAACTAATTATTTGTCGAATAAATTTTATGATTTTTTTTTTTTTTCATTTATGAGAAGTTAACGAAGGTCCGTCGGCAGTAAATTAGTTGATTTCTTTAACTATAATATACTAAAAATTCTTATTTTTTATAATACTGCCGAGATACTATAGGTTCCTTAAAGAACTTTTTAAAATCATAATTAAAAAATGAATTATTGAACCGGATAAAGTTGACAAAAAAACTATAAAAGTATTTTTCGTATCTGTAAGCTAAAAATTCAAAGTTGTCAATATTTAAAACGTAAAGGATAGGATTGCCACACATTTTTATATGGAGATCAAAAAACTACTGCTCATTCTATGCACTTTATAAGAGCTCTACAATTAAATCGAATATGTTTGGATTATTTGCGACAGCAAAGTGGCGGGTAGCAGAGAGTATGTAATAATTTTTTTAAATCTATTTTGTACTGCCTGGCAGTGTGTTTTAATTTTGGTTGGTATAAGATAATTTATTCTACATCACGTAAGATTTGTGTACGTAGCCTGTGATTGAATATATAATATTGTTTAATCCTGTTGTCTATTCTAACGAACACATTGACTTTAATGTCTCTTAATTTATATGCAAATTTAAACACATTAAAATATAACCAGATACGTTTTCATATAAGTTTTAAAGGTATAGTTCTTAAGGCTCTTTTCCTACACGAGGAATAATTTAGCAGCCAATGTGTGATAAAAATTGTTAATGAATACCTCTTTTTCATATCATGATGGCGATAGTTTGAGATTCCGAGAATATTCAGATTTCAAAGAGATGATATTTTTGACGATAATTGAGAATTTAAACAACAACAAAAAAATCACTTATTAAATTTATACTATCTATACTAATATTATAAAAAGGAAGAATTTGTGTTTTTTATGTAACGAATAAACTAAAACGACTAGACTGATTTAAAAAATTATTTAACCATTGGGAATCTACACTATCCCCGGGTGACATAAGCCTTTTTATCCTTGTATTCACACGGGAACGTGAACTACGCGATCATGATTAAAACTATTTTGGCTAATAAATTTAGATTCACTATCTTTTAGTCTATTTAATTACGAATTTTCCATTATTCTATATTTTTATAACAAATGCAATAATAAAAGAACTTAAATAAATTTTTGAAAATGTGAAACTAAATGTTGAAATGCATAATGTATGTAATGTAAGGTATTATATTAGATAATTTATGCCATTGAAAACGAAGCGTCGTCACCAAAAATATGTAGACTACGTATCTACCATTCAGCCCCCACATTGTTCGCTTTCAAACCCCGTATCATAATGCTTCCTTATACAGTACCGTTCGTACTGGGATACATATTATATGTTGATCCTTTAATAGTGGTATATAGCTACTAGCGTCGACGCACTTATCGAGGAACATCATCAGCTGGTGCTTCTGTATAGTACTAGTTATACATACATATATGCGGACAACTCGACTCGATTTCGAATCATCAATTTTATTTTTAATTTACATTCGACATCGTGACACAGTAGTCTACATTTAGAAAACGTTTTTAATATTCGAATAGCACCAAATACTTTTCCCGCCATTCAATATTTAGATCTTTTTATTGGTTTTTTATAAATTTAATAAAAAAACAATTGTGCCAAATTTTTGTTTTTGTAAACGTGATTCTTGAATTTTGTGTGATGCTTACTTTAAATTTGGTAAGTTTAGTTTGATTTCATGCTTGAAACTTTCTCTTTTGAATACCGGCCTAGAAATGTTTTAGTTAGAATGAATTTAAAATCGCATGGAATTCTTCGTTGATTTTAGAATGTGGTCTTTTGGATTCGAATTATTGCAAATTTAATTTTTTTTACTACCAAAACTGTAACCATAAGATAAATACCAAAATTTTTCTTCTAACGAATTTTGGGCTAATTGTTCTTTTTGTAAAATTATTCTTTTATTGTTGAAATTTGAGAAAATAATTTTTTTGTCGATACATAATTTAGAAGACTAGTGAATATTTTTTGGTTTTCCACATTTGGTTCCAATATAGCATTGAACTTGATATTTGCTATTTGAAATAGACTGAGTTTTTAGAAAGAAATTTGTATATATTTTTAAGTTAATTAACAAAAAGACGTTTAATTAATTAAATGGAATATTAATTTCCATTTACCTGATAATTTTTCATTTTACACTAAATGATATTTTATTTTAATTTACCCAAATTACTACTTTTGATCAACATCTTTACTAAATACAAAATTTTATGTTTCTTGCGATGAGAACTTTTAAGAATTTAATATTGATTTTTTTTCCCGTAAATTTTGTATTATTTATTTTTCTGACATATAGGAAAACACTTGCACCAATGTATTTAGTTAACACGGTATCCCTAATTTTTTGGCTTAGATTATAAAAAACAATTTTTTTTTCATTTTTTCTTGTTTCTACGATATTTTGTGTAAAAATTTAGTGGACAACAAATTAATAAACCCCAGTACACGTATTAGTGACAGTTTTTGTCGATTTCTATGCCATTGAAACCTTGTAAGTTCGTTTTTATGAATGTTCTGAAACTTTATTTATTTTAGAATTTTTCGCCTTTTTTTCGATGCTCTGAAATTTGTTTATCCTATCACAGTATTGATTAAATGATTATTATGCGTTTTTTGTTATTCTAATTTTTAATATCAAAATAATTTTAAAACAAATAGGCCAGTAATTTGGTCAGGTGAATTTCAAAAATAGCCTGTCTCTCGGATTTTTAAAAATTGCATTTTTTGACAAAATAAATCCCCTTCTATTGCTATAACCAGCTGTTATCAACCCACTTCGCCATTCAATTCAATTCAATTTATACCTCCCTTCTGGTTTATTCATTAGGGAACCTCACAAAATACTGAATTAAAGCTATCCCTACCTTCAACACTTAAAAAAAAAGGCTTTTCTCCATTGAATACGAATTTAAATTTTGGAACAAAAATAAAACACAAAATAACTAATAAAAACATAATATATTTACAAACAACCAATTAAATTACACAGACAAATTATAATTAATTTAATACTAATTAATAAAATTAATTATTCATGCGTTTTTTTTTTTTTTATATTTTAATTTTCCTCAACTTTTCTTAAAAATAAAGCACAATAAAGTGAAAGTTACAACAATTAATAATAATAATAATGACGTTATTGTTTTTTTTTTTTTTTTGTCAACAATAAATGTGACGTCAAACAAGTACTCGTATGTTTGTATTGTGTAGAGTCGTCGCCAGAAAATTCAAGGCGACGCGACGCAACATTTAATAACATACGTATATAAGGATGAAAAATATAGACAATATACATAGTCAATGTCAATTAGTTTGCTAGATATATTGAAGGTACTTTGAGAGCGAATATTTGGTTATAAATTAAGCTCATTTTTTTTTTTATCTAATACTATTAAAGAATGTTACCTTTACACAGTTTTATTAATACCTTTCCAATTAATTGTTACAATGGACTGATGGAAAAAAGGCCTGGAAAGGTCTACTTAGCAGACATATGTTCCCTCTTCACTGCTACTTTTAGTTACATTCAAAAATTACTTAATTAATTTTTTTAGAATACGTCAATTTACTTAATTGGCGATCGAAAACTTCTCTTTAACTTCGTGGTGATAAACTTGATGATCGGAATTAGCTTATTAACCAAGTAAAATTAATACCCAAATTCGTAACTCACACTTTTACTTTGTAGCTCATTGTGATGTTTAAAGAAAAGATCGCCTCACAAGAAGAAATTATTCCTTGAGTTTTTTGTAGTTGTTCAAGAACACCAGCAGTGATTTGGCGTCTACTGATGTTACCACTGAAATGGCCAACCAAAGTATGTCAATATTAATGGGTTAACGTGTTGTCGTACTTCACCCAATCTTCCATTGTTACAAATCCTGCCAAAATTATGGTGCGTCCAAGTTAGGTTTTCGTTATAGTCACTATTTAAAAATTAGATTAGCGATTGTAAACATAAAATTTATATAATAAACGGATCTTAACAAAATTTCTTCAGTTATCATCCATCGTAGACCTTTCGCCGCCCCTACATTAGCCAAAATCATAATTATCAGTAAATGATAAGTGATTCACGTGAAAATATGAAGACATTGGAAATTTTTTAGAAGTACTCAGATATTTCTGCCATCGACGTTCTCTGTTCTTCTAAAATTGGAAAATAATTATCGAACCATAATTAAATTCATGCATTTGAAAGGCAACACTAAAACTAAATTAAGATAGACATCGTGAGAATTTAAATGTGCTTTTGCTAACTATTTTTATTTTGAATTTAATCTAAAATTTGCATTTATTTTTCAATGCCCTGACAAACGAATTTTTAAAATAATCTCTTCAATAGTTCGATTGAAATTGGATTCATAGTAGTTCAATTTGAACATCTACGTTTTTTTTTTTAAACATCCCACTGTTCATGAATAAATCAGGGATTATATACTTTTCTTATTTTCTAAAACATTGAAGCTATTTCAAATCTATTTATACTCATCAAAAATTTAATACTTTTTGAATAACTTACGGAAAACAATAAAATTTTAATAAAGCATAAAAGAAAATCAATAGGAAAATATGAGCAAAAAAACACAATCAACGAATGTGAAAACACAAATAAATTTAAAAAAATTAATACTTTTTTTTAATCAATGATCAATTTGTTAGAAAATGTATGCTTTAATTTCTATGAGTTGATTTTATGACATATAAATTATATTTTTTTTTTCTAAATGATAAATGACAATTTTCAATTTAATGTTTTTCTACATTTATTATGTTTATGTTTCCTCTACCCCACCTTTTCCTCAATAATATTTTCCGTTTTCTTTTTATTTTTTGATAAATAGAAATGTTTAATGGTTAGGTTAAACAACAGTGATGTTTATAAAAAACATTAGCATCGACTTTTCTAAATTTTTACCATCGAAACAATCAATGTTTTATTGAAAATTTCGTTTGCTAACATCGATGGAAGAAAATAAGCGCGAAATTTTGAAAAAATTACAATTAACGGTGTAGCAGATGCAAAAAGAATAAAAATAAGAGAAATTTAAATTATTTTAAAAAAATAAATTATATCGGAAGTAACAGATGTGAAAATCTTGTTTTCTTGAAAAAACATCGATATATATCGCCCATCTCATCCCAGTCACTTATATTTAGAATGCGAATACAAAAAACTAAAAAATCTGTCAAGACTACTTTAATAGTAAAAACAATACGTTTTTTATACTCGCCCATAATAAATTATTTTTTACTTATGATTTCTATCCGATAAATATGTGATTCCGTACCCACTGAGTAGTGTGAAATGATTTCATGCGCTATAGGTAGTACTAAAGTGAAACTTCAGTTACTTGAGCGAATAGTGGACAATAAACATCCAAATCTTATTCCAAAACTCGAATTCCATCATAATATATTAGTTTTTTGAAAATTTGAAAAATAATATCTAAGCGTGCAACTCGACACATGATTGATTTTTTTTTTTAATATTATAATAAAATTCTATGTAATAATTTTTCCTTTTTTGGTAGATTTTTCACTGATAGACAGTTGTCAGGTACATTGAATAATATTTTTGTCAAAAAAGGTTGTTTTTAAAAATTCATCCATCATCATTCTTTGATATTATTCTAAGATTTCCGCATACATACGAAAATTAAATTTATGTTTTGTACACAATAGATTTTTTTTTTCGTTTAAATAATTCGACACACATCATGCGTTGGCGTTTGTTTGATTTGTATATGGGAAACCTTAAAATTATGAAAACACCGATATATATATTTATTGTTGTTATATTGGCGTCATGTATAAAATATAGTGGTTTGATAAATAAATAAATAAAAAGTTAATTATATTTTGTAATCAATTTAAATATATTATTCTATATTATATGTATATTAAAATTATTTTAATTAAATTCGGATTTATCATATAAATATCGAGAAAAAAAAACTTTATATTGAAATACTTTGGTCCCATTATTTTTAACTGTATAATATATCCCAATAATAAATATAAAAAATTGAATAATCTATTTTATTTAATTAATACATTGAATTTTTATTTATTGGTAATCAAGCTTTTTGTACAGTGTAGAAATTTAGACTATTGTGGTTAAAATTATGCTTTAACTGTAATTTGTATATGACCATGTATGATTTTTCTATAATTAAAAAGTAATTAAATTTTAAAAAATACAATTGGTTCGATTAAGAACTCTGCCACGGGGGTGTTGTTTTACCTGGTGGTAAAAAAGAAATATGTGATATTAACTTTAATGTTAATCTTTAAATAGTTTTAAAATAAAAATTTCCGTACAAGATACTTGTGCCTCATTCCAATTCATTTTCGCAATTTAAGAATTATGATAAAAATATGTAGATATTATAGCGATGTGTTACTATTTTAATATTTAGAAGTTAAATGGATATCAAAACCATTTTATTTCAGTTTTTTTTAATAAAATTAATCTTTAAATAAGTTACAGTCAAGCATTAAGTTTCCCACTCGAGTTTTATCTGTATTTGCTGCAATATTACCTTACTTTACTCATTTGAAAATTGAGTCTCTGATTGTAGCTAATAAAAACTGAATTGGACCTGCTTCAGAAAGGATTCAGACGTAAGCAAATATTATGATCATATTACTTGACAGCTGGTTTATTTTGGTTTGTATTAACTATATCAAAAAAGGTCTTGAATCATTATGGTATAATTATAAATTACACTTTCATTACCATAATTTCAAGAATTTATGACGGAACCTATTTTTGTATAAATATTTTAAGATTTAGCCTACAATTTATTTGAAATTATTCTCAGATAGAAATATTTTCAGTTAAATAACAAAATCTTCATAAAACTCTTTGTCGTTTTGTTAATAACCACTTTTGTCATTAATTCAGGTTTATACTTAGTAAATTGACACTTTCGAAAATTAATACTTGTCTATCTGTAATTGACAAGTGAGCTTTTTTTTATAATTGACGTAATAAAAAAAAAAATGTTGACAAATACTCAATTGATTTATTAAATTCGTTTGTTTTACTTCTTCCATTAGCAAATAAAAGTGGTACATAAAACTAAAAGGTTTTTACAATATTTATAAACATTTTGTATTTTGAAAGTTCTATGAATTGTTATAATAATAGTTTTTTGTAGATTCTTGTTATTCTATTGAATTTTTTTCTATTTAATTTTAGCCTTAAATTTAATCATATAAATTTTTGAAAAAATATTTTTGCTTTCTTGATTTACCTTGTATAAATCCGGGTGCATTATTTTAAGAATAATTTACGTATGATAAAACGTTAAAATTGTTTATTGTAAGCGAAACAAAATAAGATTCATAGTGATTAACTAACTAAATGGATAATTCGATCAATTACATATCGTATTTGAAACCCAATTTGGGTACTCATTAAAATATTTCGATATAAATAAATTTTTCTGTATGCAAAATACAAAACAATAATTTTGATTGAACGGCAATTGTGAGCTTTATTTAAGAAATTACAAAATCGAATCCCAAATTTAAGTATCACTTATTTTGTTCCGCTTATTAAATAGAGATAAGAAAATAAGTAAATTATACAACCACCTTTTTTAAAGGTTTGATTGATATAAATTATTTATTGCACAAAACCATTTTTCATATTATACTTAATTAATTATAAATAATATATTACTCTTATATTGTTTATTTACATTAAAATATTAAATTTTTCTAGTACTGTCGTGTAAAGGCAACTTAAAACAGTTTTAAATTGTTTATTTACATTAAAATATTAATTTTTTTTTAGTACTTTCGTGTAAAGAAAGGCAACTTAAAAACAGTTTTAAATTTAGTTTTATATATATTAATTTTTTTTTTCTTATTATAAATTGTTAAATATATTATTTTGTACACTTCACAAAATACGTTAAATATTTTGATTTTGAGGCAAGCTTTTTTGATACATAAATTTCTTAAAAACTTCTTTTTTTTTTTAATTCGTATATTGGAATTTTAAATTACATAATTTTTTCTATTGAAATTACGAATTATTAAGAAAAATGTAACGATTTTACTTTTTTGTCGAATACAAAAACATATTTTTTGTTCGATCCACATTTTTAAGGTCCAATAAACTCATACTTTTATATATTTTTCTGTTCAAAATAGCAATTATCAATTTTCCGTTTCAATTTTAACAAAGTCAGTTTTTCTTTATAATCACTGGATAAAAATTGAATAAATCATAAATGAAAATGAAAAGTACAAACTTTCTGGTGAAACTCGCTTTAAATACGTCTTTTTATGGACCAAAAAATTGTCGATCGTAGTTTCTAAAATTGAACATCTTTAATTTTAACATCTGAACACAATAATTGACAAGTATTTTTAATTACATTAAATTTTTTTAATTAAGTTTATGTATTTAATGGTCCACGAAAACAGAGGCACAATTTGGTAATTGGTATGATTATTGAAGTGTTCATAATTATTACACAAGTATATTTCAAAATGAACGAATGCTTTTGTATCAGGAAAAATTATATTATATTAAGAGAAAACCTTTGGTATTTGAAACAAAAATTAAAAAATAAAAACAAAAATAAAATTCTTTCACCAAAAAATAAACTTCAAATAAAAAAAAAAATGAAAAATTATTAAATTAATTAAAAAATCACAAATAATTAATACGTATTACTTTAATAACAAAGACAATCAATATGTAAGACTAGCAATGCCAATTTTTTAATTCGTTTGTTTTGAAATTAAGGCGGTAATAGATTTTTGATGATTTCTTTTTTATAATAAATTAATTCAAACTTTATCTTTAACTTTTTATTAGTTTTAATGACTAAAGCTTCAATTACTTTTGCATTTTACACACATTGAGTTTAAAATGCAACACCTACTCTAAATAATTTTTCAAGTGTCATATTTTTTTTCTTCTGTGAAAAATAAATCACAGACTAAAATTTTTGGATAACTAGTTGAAAATGCCGTTTCCAAATCAATTTTAAACTATTTCAAAAGCTATAACAGATGTCAATAGAAATGTCCTGAAATATTAAATGAATTATGGGCATTACTATCTTATATATAAATTGACTTTATTTGGTATAAGTAGCCAGGCAAAATGTGTTTGAAATTACTTCACAAAAAAAAAAAAAAAAAAACAAAATCTTTAGTACGTATGAAAAATATTTCGTATAAAATTTTACTACTTAATTACTGTTTTACTTCAACGTGGAATGAACATCTTAAGAATATTTTAAACCCTGATTTGTGTTTACACTTACAAAATACTCTTAAAAAATAAGTCAATAAATTATTTTTACCCGTTTCCATTTTATGAAAATTATATAAAAATTACTCTGGTACTGTCCAAATTCCCAGTTTGATTGTTGATAGAGAAAGGGATGGATACAAACTAATGCACTGTTTTTAAAATTTCTAATTTATGATGTAATATATTCCGGTTTCCATAGTTGATTCGAAAAGAAATTGTTAACAATTGCAATATCTCTTACATGATCAGCAGTTTGGGTCACAGGAGCTATTGTAACACCTTCTGGTAAAACAATACCCCATGGTACCAATGGATTATCTCTTGGATCTGGTAGTTCCGGACTACCACAAGTTTCAGCTTCATCTGGTATACCATCCGGCGGTTTACCATTTAATGGGAAATGAATAACATTAATTTTAGATTGTTGTTGCAGTAATTGTAATTGTTGTAGATGCAATTGCTGTTGTTGTTGCTGTTGCTGGTTCTGATTTTGCGTATGATGATATGTTGTCAAACCCAATTGTGCAAACATTTTTTCACGAACACGACGAACTCTTTTTTCAGTGATCACAAATGCATTTACAAACGCTTTTTGGCATACATCAATTTTATTGTTCTCTGGTAAAATTGGAAGTAAATATTTACATGTGATACGTCGATGTTGTCGAAATGGATCATCGTCTGGTGGACGAGATCTAACTGTTAAATGTAAACGTAAAAACGCATTCTGTTTCTCAAAATCGGCTAAACCATAAAAATAATTGAATAGTTGTTCGCGAGCATCTCTGGATACACGCTCATCACATTTTTGTGGACACGTGCAGAGCACATCTGTATCAAAATCTGAAAATCAGTTAAAAGTATTCCAAAATTCATGTAGTTCCTTTAAAGTCCACTTAATTTTTAAAATTCTATATATAAACAAAATTTTTAGTACCAACTTTATAATTTACAAGCTTAATGTCTATTGTAAAATCATGCTAAAATAAAAATTACTAAGAAATACAAAGAAAAAAATAATATACAGAAAAATTAAGTATTCTACTTTTAACAAACATATACCGTTTATCAAATTTGGAATTTATGTACATTCCATGCAAATTTTATGTTTTAAAATATATGTACGGTACAAAAAGGAAAAGGAAAATCAAAGTGGACTTTTAAGAAAAAAAAAAGGGGGAAAATAAATTATTTACGTTACAGAATCTACATATAAAATATTAAAAAATTTTTGTTTAAAAAAAATGAACTTGAAAATGTCAAATCAAATAAAAATCATGCAAAGAAAAAAGATAGGTAATACGTTTATGTTTTGTAACAAATATTTAAATGAAATGAGTTATAAAAGTATACAGAATGGTCTCTAAATGTCTGTCTTCTAATTTTATCCTACATCACACATTAAATGAAAAAGAAGAGCAAATGGTGGGTGAGAAATTTCTCGAAAGCTTTACAGGTGATAATTTTGTAAGATCGTAAGCAAGCAATGCAACACCAACTTAATGTTAAAACGTAAGCAAAAATCAGAAAATATTTTGTCGGAATCAAATGGACTGTTACTTAGGCGTGGAAAATTTCTCCCACATCAGGATCTGGATTTAAAAATGTCTACCCTATGTGTTTCAATACCTTTATATGATACAATTAACAAGCAAATGATAACCTGATAACTGAGGTGGGTGAGTTAAAGAAGAACCAGTATATGAAATCTAAAATTTAGAAGATCATGTACGACTTATCGATCTCTGTCAATATCCATTTATTATTTGTAAAAAGCATTGCTTGTTGACTTTGTTAAGACATTGCGCAACGTCATTTGTGATTTTTGTTTGGTAGTATTAACTATGTGGGTAGCAGAGTATACTGTGTTAAAGACTTTGAGTAGTCTTTTAGATTAAAGTTTTATTCGATTAGAAATCTAAACGTTTTTAATAAAATTTGAAATGACATTTTAATTTGATCCAATATAACCTGACTATCAATTAACATTGTCTATCTTTATTTAAATTAAATAATAGCAATTATTCATCTTCGAGCCAACCATTTCAGAAGACCAGTCTGTATAATAAATTTTATAATACTAAAAAAAAAAAATTAAGAAATCATGCAAGCTAGTAAAAAAAAAAAAAAACAAGAAGAATCAGTTTCAATGTATGTCATTAATTTGTATTGAAAGATAATGTTAGCTGACAAAAAGAGTGAGTGAGATAAAAATAAAAATTTAATAAAAAAAAAAATTATAATCAAGAATAGATGAAATGAATCATGAGAATGTAGGTCTTAGTGGGGATTTCAAGTACGATTATTTCATAATTCATCAAAAGACATTTGTATGTTGTTTTACTGCTTTAATTTATGTTTGATAAATGATATTAATTCTTGATTCGATTTTATAACTACCATTTTTTTTATATTTTTTTTTTGCTCATTTATTTTAATAAATTATTGTTTGTATACAAATGTGTGTACACATACGGTAATACACATTGCACATACTCCATATGACGGGATTTCTACGAAATTATTTTATCAGTATTTCATTTTTATCATAAACAATGATTACTCAAATTATTCAAGTATATCTTCTGTAAATATTAATTACGCTATTTTTTTTATAAATATATTAATTCATCAATCTTTTATACTATATATATACATATATTATTTGAATACGTGAAAATATTATACTTACTAATGATAATTAATACGAGGTTCATGCTAAATAGTATTGAAAGATAATGATAATTTGCTACGGGCTAATTATAATTCTTAAGGTTACCTTAATTCTTGAACAATCTATGAACATCCTTCGAATCATTAAAATTAAGTCATATAACGAACGAGTTTAATCGTTTCAAATTTTATACGTTTTCCAGTGTTTTTCCACTGTTTAGATTTTTGATACCTATATAGACTTTTGTTTGACTTTGATATAAAACTGCCTGAAATTTTTTAATTTCTAGTTCCTCCGGGCAGAAAAATCTCAAGTTTATTGTCACATACATACATGCTTAAATTTTAAGATTATGCACAATAATAAATTTCTTGTGAAATTGTGTAAAAACTTATGTTTTAGTCATATTTAGTTTATTTTCGTGCAGAAATTAAAAATATCAAATCGAAAATGTTTCCTTTTGCAATACCTAGGGATGTGATTTTACAATGGCAACTAAATTAAAGAAATAGTTTTATTAGTTTGTACCTTTGTTCCAAGAAAGAAATAGTAATTTCGATTAGGCAAATCACTAGTTACAGAATTTTTGATAGTTAATTTGAATAGGCACTATTTCTAATTCTAATATGTATCCTGTTACCCAGAAGAAGGAATGGTAAAAAAAAGCCGATAAAACAGCGTTAAGTGACTTATGAACCACCTCAAACAAATATAAAAAATAAACTGATTTATTATCTTCACAGATGGGTGGTATATTTTCGAATAAGCGTTTTTGTCTAAGAGGGAGAGATATACGCCTTTGAAAGCCGCACAGAATTTACATAGAGTAAAAATTTCATGAAGTTTCTTTAACTAATTTATATACAAAACAATTTTTTGTTTGTTTGGGAAAATACACAATCAATTTTAATTTATTTTATAAAAGCAAAATAGTATCCAGTAATAAAAATGAAAAATCATTGTATGAGAAATACATTTATTTCACAGTTCAATAATTTCTATTAGGCAGCTGTTGGTTTACAAGTAGCATTATAATAGTAGTGTTGGAATTATTTGATATAATTCAGAAAATGATTCTGTTAATTTACTTTATCATAAAGAAATTCATTGTATATAAAATTATTGAATATATCAAAAATATAATTTCTACTTCCGGCTAGATAAAATTTAAAGTAATATACTAATTGTTTTGAATTAATAATTCTAATAGACTTGGATCGTTGACAATGATCTCCTAAATCAAACAGTTCATTTTTATCAGATATTACTCGAGACTAAAGAAGAATTTAACGAAATAACGTTATGTAATTTCCAGGGCTCTGATTTATAGTCCAAAATCATCAGTTTTATAAATTTATAAATTGAGTAATTATGTTAGTATCAACTTTTCAAAAATATAATTTCCATTCGTATTAATAAAGATCGTGTAATCAAGTTGAAATTTAAAATACTTAAATGTGAGAAAATCGGAGGACACTAAATGTAGGCTAAACCAAAGAAGAATCGAAACGAATAATCTTTTACCCATCACTATTTGCAGTAACTTAAAGGCAGTACATTCAAGTATTTAATTTAAATTGTAAATAGTTCAACTGTTTCGCTTTTTAATAAAGTTGTATTATTTAAAAAAAAAAAATAAATAAAAAAAGAAGTTACATTATTATAATTGCTTTTAATTACCAGTAGAGAATATAACGAGCTAACTAATAATAATCTTGTAAAAATAATTAAAAAAAACCATGTATGTAATTATTACACATATTTTCAATAACAGGAAATTGAAATATTTGAAAGTCAAAATGTTTTACTGAGAAAAAAATACAAACGAACAACCAAACATTTTATAAAACCGTTACTAATTTTAATCTTTCTTTTTTCTTTGTAAACTGTTGTAATGACGTTGCATCTATATATTTTTTTAAAACTATATATTCATGATTATTTGGCGTGTTTTTGTAATAAAATTTTGAGTTTTTTTTTTATTACTTAGCTACTAATTTTATTTCAAGTACATGATGATGCACATGCGTGAAGGTTTTAATTTGAATAGTGTTTGATTTGTTTCTTTAACAAATTTAAAAAAATGGTACTATTTTTTAAATAACAGTTGATTCATAAAAATCAATTTTTCTTGGACAAAATATTATAAATAGATTTTGTAGCAAAAAATCTTGAAGGCAGTGAGAAGATTTGATCAAATTGAGCTATTATAATTTATGCGCAGTTTAAAATACAGTTAAATTTTAAAATTATTTTTATTAAATTAAAAATGTAATTGATTCGCTTTCTAAAATACAGCACACAATGTTTCCCAATTTTATAGTTTTACTGAATTATTATGTGGATCGGAACAAACATGTTTGTATGATTCAAAATAATATAACTACATACATTTTTTGCAATAATGTTTAAACTTAAAAAAAAAATCATATTTTAAAAAGAAACTCACTGAAAAGAAATTTAAAATTCAAATCCAATGCAATAATTATTGAAAATTGATCCATTAACAAATTGGATAAAAGGCACTCTTCTATCATAACATGCAGCTGTTTTGATATCAGTTGTTCAACAGAGATAGTTTGAAGGTTATTAGTCTATAATATATGCAATTCTTCCTGAGTTGTAGATTTGCAAGTGCTTATTTTTTATAACTCATGTTAAATTGATCATGCAATACAATTAACTGAGAGGAAAATTAAATGAAATTTTTTGCTATATTTACTTTACATTTAGCAAAAACTTAAATTATATGCATGAATCTCAGAAACTTGGACTATGATTCATATAATAATTAAACATGGATAAGTTCCAAAACAGTAATTAAAGGATAATGCTACTATTCTGAAATAACTGTTTGTGAAAATAAACTTAAGTTTATTCAAATACAAAGAATTATAGGCTCCAAATAAAATTGGAATATTTTCGGAAATTTAGACAACCGAAGTATGTTAATTTTCCATAATTTCAAAAATACATGAAGCCGTAGTTATAAAATGTACAATGTGTTATACATATATTTTTTTAAAATAAAACTACCAACTGCTGGTGGTTACATATTATTTTCTGTATTATATAAGTAATTTAAAACTGAGTTTGTTTTAAAAATACATAATAGTTGAATGGGGTTAGTTTTAATTAACAGGGTTCATTATATTTATATGGCTATGTTTCAGATACTTATCTTGATATTTTACGCGCGTTATGTTTGTTGAAAACTATGTTTTTTTTTTTTTATAAAATATAAAGTATAATCGATTTCTGCGTAAAGCATTGTTATTTTTAATTTACTCTAATTTATTTACCTAATCGCGCGATGTTATGAAATATTCTCTTATGGATATTAAAAAAACTTTAATTATTAACCCGGTCTGTCTGGAATAAATGCCTCCGAAAAATATCAATTAACAACAGATCTCTTCCTGGGGCAATTCAATATTAAGATTTTACACACTATTAAAAAAATAGGACTAACTTCAAAAGGTAATTGCTCTTAGGGAAATTATAGAAATATTTCATTTAAAATTATTTTACTTTAAGTGAACTTTTTTTCAATCTCTGGTCCTTAAGGGATGGATTTTATATGGAATCATCTCTAGGACTGTCCATTTAATGAAAAATGAATTATCGAAGCTACTTTGTAAAAAGCTATGTGCGAACATAATTTAAAAAAATACATACAGGTGAATTGATATGATGAAGTCGGTTAAAAACTATTATCATAAAAATTTTAGCTTACTAGATAATTTCTACAGGTCATACGCCAAGGCGACTAAACTATAATATAAAAAAAATCTACAACTTCAGTTGAAAAAAAAAAGAATATAGGTCATATGTGTTGATCAAAGATATGAATTGTAAACACATATAATTCCCAAAGGAAATGAACATAGCCCTTAGATTATTGTCGTGGTGTTAGTGAAGTGACGTAAAGAGATCTCTATTTTGAATAATAAAATAAACGTTCATTTCCGATCGATATATTCGCTTAACTTTATTCGATTTCTAGGATGAGTAAAATTTCGTATCTGTAATTTAAATTTTATAATCTGTTTGTTTAAAAAAAAAAAGAAAAATTTTTTTCTCTATCTTTTATCCATTTTTACCCATTATAAAAATTTAGAAAATAATAATTTTGGTAGTTAAAATAACGATACCCATAGCAAATAAATCGAATAAATTAAAATTTGTATTTTTCAGCGTTAAAAATGATAATATCCATAAAATTCTTTAAATAAACACAAAAATATTGAATTAATATTTTTTTTTGTGGTTTGATATTTTATCAAGATATGTGGTTTCCGTTGGTTTAAAAATATTTTAACATAAAATTAAAAAGCGTATAGCATTTAGTATTACTACTATTTCACCATATCTTTAATAATGCAATTTACAAAATAATAAACAATAATTATTATTTTTTAAATTTTGCTCTATATTTTTTATCAGTTTAGTCACTTTCCAAAAATCTGTGATAAAAATATTGACGCTTCTATCGCTGAGGTTTTTGGTTGAGGTGATTGGTTGGAATTTTCAAATTAATCATTTTGTATAAAAATGACATAATATCCGATAGTGCAGCACCTAACGTGATATTTAAGTAAAAAACCCAAAGATGCTCACGAATTTAATGCAATTTGATCTATTTTCAGATAAAAGTAGAACTTTTGGAAAGAAACCGTCTTCATGAAATCTATTCTGTCAGTGTACTTAGTTATAAAATGAGACAGAATGTATTGTCCTTTTGGTCAAAATAATATTGTTCTAGAAAATTAGGTCAAAAATCAAAATTTATTAGGAAAATCCTAAGGTTCTTAAAGTAATGCATTTGGTAACACAAAGATGTGAAAAAACAATTTACTATTGCGATGGCCTCACGTTAATTAAGCTTGCCTAATTTACTTCCATAAAAATGATATCTACAATATAACAAATCCTCGTGTAATTTCCATAACTTAAGAACAAAATTCTAAAACTGAACCAGTCGATCTGACCTAGCCAAAGATTTAATTGTACTAAAAAAATTGACGATAACAATTGGCAAAGCAAATTATTTTTTTATAATTATTAACAATTGTTATAAAAAATCATTTACGCTCATATATATAATTGAAGAATTTGTCATATTATAGTAAATAATAAATAATATGTATAGAATAGATTTTACTCATTCACAAATATCCATATAGATAGGGGTTGACGGATGGATGGCGGACAGACAGGCCAAAATAGGCCATTGTGTATTTTTTTTGATTATATTTTTGTACTGCCTTAAATATTTTAAGCGTTTCAAACTAGAAATGATTTTTGTGATGTTATGTAACGATCAATAAACACAAAAAACAAAATTAAACAATTTTTGAAAATAGTACTAAATTTTAAAACTACGTATTTTGAAAATAAAAATAATTTATGTGGGTTTTTTTATGCCGTCTCTAATTACAACCAAATAAATTTTTTTTTAAGTATTATTATCCAAGAAATTAACTAGTTATTTCATAATAGACAATCTTTTTTTAAGCAACAAACAATTTTTTATTCACATATAATCACGATATAACATCAAATAGTGACCCTGAACACTGTCTTGTTTGAATTGTGTATTTTATTAAATTGATACAAAAATTATATATTTTTTATTAAAAAAAAATTAAAATCAAAGACCCTAAACAAATAATTCACGATAATGATTGATAAGAATACATCAATGCATATGTGTGTAAATTATTTACATACAAAAATTATTTTTTAATAAAATGAGCACAAATAAAAATTCTTACGAAATTGACCTAAAAAAATAAATAACACGTACGTGAAAAAAAAAACAACAATAAATCAACCTTTTTTTGAAAAATTTGTTTCTAGGTCAATGTAAATTTTGCCTTACTTTCAAAAAATTTGGCCTCTAAAAAATCAGTTCGTACAACTGTCAAAAGTCAAATGAAAATGAAATGACATAATATGAAAATTTTTTTACAAAAACAAAAACATGAAAACCTAACCTAAAATAAGTGTACTTGCAAATAAATATTTCGAAAAAAAAATCAATAAATATTTATTTGGCCTTGTTATGACTACGTCATTATACATCACTTAGCAATCTGGCATAAAATACCATTAACGGAACTGTCAATTATTGTATGAAGAAATGGGCTTTGCATTTTTCAAAAACGATATTTATTAAAAAATAATGTATGTTGAAACATACCTGGTACTTTTTTTGCTGGAACGATTTTTCCTGTTCTTGACACATATTCCTGCCCGGTGCTACGTAATTTTTTTTGCAAACGTCGTTCAGAACGAGGAAAAGGTCTTGTCACAGATTTTAATGATGTGTCTGCCGTTGACGCCATGTTCAATTTCATATCAAACTCAACTTGTGACTTTTATTATTGTTGTGGATAATACAGTTTTATTTTGAAATAATGCATAATATATTTTTATCGTGGTAGCAAACCTATTTGTTATGTGGTGATTACTTGAATTAAAATACAAAATTACTTTTCTTATGTACAGATGGCAGCCAAATGCATACTTTTATTCTAACAATTAAAAATACAACAATTACTTAATTTTTAATACTGACATTAATGCACCATTTTCTCTAAACTCGAGTTATCGTTCAGTTTATTCAATAATATTTTGAATTGAATTTACTGAAGGTTAGCGTTATGTTTCTTTGCAAGAAAAATCATGGCCTAATATTTAAAACATAAGTTGAAAATGATATCAAAATCGTGAGATGAGTATAATTTCGTTAATAGTCATTATAACGTTACTGGAGGCTAAATTATGTTACTTTCCTATTAACACTATTATTCTCTTTTAAAAAAATACAAGATGGCATTCTAGAAAAGTAGACTGAACGTCTTTTCCCGACCCTATACTGAATTTTATCGGAAAAATAAACTCCGTTATTTGAAACGTTTACTACTTAAAAATAAAAAATTATTAAAAGATCCAAAAAATTTTTTTTATATTTAAATTTTTTTGGGTAATTATGATATGAATAAGATATTTGAGAAATTAATTTTTTGATGGTCTATATAAGTCAACTGATTAAATTATAAAAACAGAAACTGAAAAATTTTGCTTTTTCGAAAAAAATTTACTATAGGGTCGGGTTGAGGCGTTCCATCTCTATTTGTTGGTATGTCATCATCAGAATGAATTAAAAGAGCTAATAATTATTAGCTATACCATCATCAGAATTTGATAATATGGACGGTAAAGATTAAAAATAGAACCATCTTCAATAAATGGAAAATAATTTTAAATTAATTAAATATTTCTACAAATAATTTCCTTTAAGTTCATTTTATGAAGTTCTATTTTGGAAAATTTGTATTTTTTACTTTTTAGTGTTCATTAAAAATTTGTTTCATTTGTTTATTGTAAGTGTTTGTTAAAAAATTGTTACAATATCAACGTGTTCAATAAATTTATTTATTTTTTAATGCAAAAAAAAAAAAGAAGAATTTTACAGTTTTAATTTTTTTCTGCAGTTGTTATAAAAATAAAACCTTCAATTTTAAAATGCACCACACACAGTCTTTCTGATTTTTGAAAGTTTTTATTTTTTATTTTTGCATGTAAAATCAATGGATTTATATTTATTTGCATGTTTTAATAACTTGAGACAAGAAATTGCACAAAAAAAAACCAGTTAGGTAATTGGTATCGAATTTAAAAATAATGTAGATTAAATTGATGGGAGACACATATCATGAATATCTTCATTTATAACTGTCATGTATATTCAATTACCTGTATTTAGTTCAGGCTTTCTTTCGAAACTTTCCAAAAAACAAGTGACAACTAACAGAACTAATTGTTTAGATACTTGATGTATGGTTAAGTATCAATATTTGAACTATTTTTAATCATAAGTATGCTTAAAATACTTAAAATATCCATTCTATCCAGTTATAAATACATATATAATAATGTGTCAATTAATTATCTAAATTTGAGCTAAAATTGTGACGAATACAAAAATTTTACATGTTTCAAACAAAAGTAAAAAAATCAGAAGTTTAATTTTTTGTTTTTTATTTTCAGGTAAGGAAATTTACTTCATAAAGGCGTATTCTGTTAATGCAAGTAAATTCATTTTTACCACAAACAATATTATTATTTTTAAATTAATTTTATATGTATTGAAAGTATTTAAAACTTTTCAAAATATATTGAAAAGTTTTCCCTGGAAATGCCAGGAATTTTTAAATTACTGGACAAGTTAGGAAAAAAAGTTTGTTAATAAGATATCATTTTACAATCCTGCATCTGCTGTCAGTTTGATTCGTTAACGTTTTCCGGGGGGGGGGTGTGCTGGCATTAAAGTTGTAAAAAGAAACCATTTACGTTTCAACTACTTTCTAAAATATATATTAACTAAAAATAAGTTTTCAAGTTAATTAATGAAATTATGCATTTTAATATCTAAATGATGAATTTTATCAAAAAATTGATTTTTAAATTTTGACGATGAGAACCTTAGAAAATCGTCGAAAAGTTCAAAATTTTTTGTTTGCTGTTTATGAGTTTTCTAGGATAATTGAAGTCTGTAATTTTCAAAAATAATATTTATTTTACGATCAGTCAACTAGATTTCAAGATAATGCATAAAATGCATCCGACAAATCGGCGCCTGGATCGGATTTCTGGTGATATCTCAAAAACTACATGCCCAATCCTTAAATAGATGTTATTTTTGAAATCTACAGGTCGAAATTACTCTTGAACGCATATTTCATTCAAATCGGGAGTAAAAAAATTTTTTCGATTTTCTCGATTTTTTCATAGGGGTACGTACGTACCCCTTAAAAAATAGCGAAATTTCGAAAAAAATTATTTTTATTCGATTTGGAAGAAACCTATGTTTATAAGAGTAGTTTGGCCCGTATAATTCAAAAATAACATCTATTTTAAGATTGGATGCGCAGTTCTTGAGATATCACCAAAAATCCGATTCAGAGCTCGATTTAGCGGATGTATTTCATGCAATATCTCAGAAACTAGTCCACCGATCGTAAAATAAATGGTTTTTTTTGAATTTTTTAGATCTTTATTATCCTAGGAAAGTCATAAACAGCGAAAAAGAATTTTTACGGTTTTTGAAGGTCTTTATACAATCACAAAAAACTAAATTAAATGAAAATTAATAAAACGCATATTCCAAAGTAATGTTTTTTTCATCTTTTAAGTCTTTTAACCGTTCGTCTTTTATAAAGTACACTAATAATGAAAAATTTCTGAATTTGCTCCGGAAATTTCTTAGTTTTATTCCTGGAAGGAACACCTGGAAAAGTCAGGAAAATCTGAGGCCACCATGCATTTGAAGTTTTTTTCAACTGTTTAAAGCCACTAAAATCTAACGTCTTCCCAAGTCGATTGCCCTTATAATTTTTGTTTCCCTGAAATTAAAATTGTATTTATAAAAAATAATAAGTAAAATTGTAGGTAATTGATTTTACAATGAATTTAATGAACCTCCCCCCCCCCCCAAATGAACCTGACAAAAAAAGAACTTTTTACTGTTTTCTTTGACAGTAATTATGGTTTTTACGTTAATTACGATTTTGATGCTCTTACTTAAAATTTAACTTTTAATAACATTTCAAACAATTTGGATGAAATAATGTAACAAAAAGCAATATTTTATGTAGTGTACAGAGGTCTAAACAGTATTTTTTTCATTTAAAAATTTGTTATTTTTGAGAAAAATATGGTATTTGCATTCAGTTTTCTTTTATAAATTAGGGAAAATGTATTATTTACGGTTTTAATGAATTTATTTCTTTCACTTGAATTTTTGTTTCTTAGACTGTATTTGAATTTTAGTTTAAATATACGGTAGCGTGGCCGAGCGGTCTAAGGCGCTGGTTTAAGGCACCAGTCTCTTCGGAGGCGTGGGTTCGAATCCCACCGCTGCCAGTTAAATTTTTATTTTCAATTACATTATTATGAACAAATATTGTCCAGTTTATTGAAATAGTATTTATGAATTTTGGAATTCCATAGTTGAATATTACATTTAAAATTAACTTAGTTGAATCTCAACTGTATTACTAACAATTTTTTGAAATTTAAATAATAAAGACTAATTAATTTCGATTTTTCGCCCCAATTTCCTAGATAAAATTATTTTGTATTTTTATAAATACGTATTTGAACTACAAAGTAGTCATTATCAGTATGAATTAGCTAGTTGTAATGATTCTCTGAGGCGATGTTACTCGTTGCTAATTTGCTGACGGTTTGCTCGTGCACAGTTAAAAATAAATTGGGAAAATTGATGATGATACAGAATCTAGTTTGGAAATATGTTTAAAGGAATTTTGAACATTTTTATATTTACTTTAGTAAGTCCATGTCAGAAAATCGTTAATAACAATAATTTTGAACATAATTGAAACTGTTAAATATGTTGAAAATAATGTTTTGTATAACAATATGGTTGAAATAATGTTATATAATATGCAGCAGTATATACAATACTTTAATAATTAAAAACATGATATTAGAGTTATTGAATAACAAAATTATATTTTGAATTTGGTAAAGTTAAGTTACATATTAGTCACAAAACAATTAAACAAGTTTCCATATACAATAATGAATTTTATATCTATACAAACTAAACTAATTTTTGATTGGTTATTGGTTCGTTTTTATGTAGTATGTAGGTACGTACTATACTTACTTCGAGTTTATTTTATACAACCAGTTTAAAAAACTATTTTTTTTTTTTTTTAATTTTTATTTAAAAAAATATTATTTACGAGTTGTATTTCTATACGACTAATATGGATTTTAATTCAAATTACTTATCAAAATGGTTTTAGATTAAAAAAAAAAAAAAATTATATGGTTGTGGAATTCAAAATGATTTTTTTCATCATTTTCTTTAAATGAATTATTAAAAATATATAAATCGATAAAATTTGAGTGTCTGTCCGTGATTTTAAAATTTTATAACCACATAATTCGACTCATTGCCGTACCCAAATTGAATTTTAAATTTATAGTCTGTCTATTCTTTATCTACGATAAGTACTGTTTAAGAGTTGACACACATGATAAAAATTTCTGATCAGAAAATCAGACAGTCAACACACACCATCGGACAGTCCTATCAGAAATTTATAAAAAAAATCTGATCATACTTCAGACGTCGTCTTAAGTACACCGCACAAAATATTCGTATAAATGCTATTCTATATAGTACGCTAGACGTACGCAAGCGCATTTCAACGTAGTTTTGACATGTAGTTATAAACATCAAATTTGGTTTGTAATGGGTCTAAGAAATTCTGACCAGAACAAAATCTTAAGCAAGCGCGCGCATACACACCATCGGATATTATCGTTTAGACGTGATGGTCTACTTTGGAAAATTTGATGTTACTTTAGGCAACATCGTAAGAAATTTTGATTCTAGTTCAGACAACATCGTTTGTATGTGCACACGATGTTGATTTTCATCCTAGTTAGCTAAGTACTCACCATTTTTAAGAGTTTTAATAAAAAAATTATTAAAGCTACAGCTATAATCTACAAAAAATTCTGCAGGTAACATTTTTTAGTAAAAATACAAAATATTGGAGATATATAATCGGAGCTATAATTTCGAAATCAATAAACTTTTGATCGGAAGGACAATATCTTCCTAAATCCACATTTAAAATATATTAAAAAGACAAATTAATTATATTACCCACTGAATTTTTGTATCAATTTTGATTAAAATAAAAATGACGTAAATTCAATAAAAATTTAATTAGTGGTACTATTTTGAACTTAATTATTTTCTATAAAACGAAATCATATGTTTTTCTATTTCCTTATAATTCTGAGTCAATCTCATGTAGAAATAATGATTGAGGTCATATGTTTTATTAAATTTTATTAAAAAAATAAAAAAATGGTAACTCTCGAATTTATTTCTAAAATTAACAAATTATTTGTGTGTTATGTTTATATGATGCCAAAAAATTTATTATATTTCATAACATTCAACTATTTGTTGATGAAAACATTTTGCTTGGAGATAGATGATGATTCTTTGTCAAACTGAGTATAAAAATAGACAAAAAAAAAATTTTACTGTAGTCAAGATGAAAACTTCATATTTTGTATGAAATAATGTTTTCATGCAAGTTATCTTTTTATATTCAATTTTAGGATATAATGACACTATAATTTACAGTTAAGTCTTTTAACGGAGAAGTGATAAGTTTGTTTATGCGAGAAAAACAGTTTAATAAAGCATAAGTTCTCTGTTTCCGACTTCGAATTAACAAATGGTATTCCTAAATTTTAGGGACAGAATTTATCAAAATTCTGAAATAAAATGATTTATTTCACTTTTAAAAAAAAGCGATAAAGGGATGCATTAATTTGTCTTCAATTTCGATAAATTGAAGACAAATTGTTGTATGGACTAATGAGGTGAAATACATAATTTTTCAAAGATCTCCTGAAATCTTATTAGGACAGCGAAATCTCAAAAACCATTCATTCAATCCTAAAATTAATTATTTTTGTATATTTTAGGCATTCATGACCTTTATAAACAACGATAAAATATATTGCTGGTTCAACAATATTACTTGAACATATTTGTTATCTCCGTCGGTTAAGGGTACAATTTGAAACTTTTTTTTTCCCTTACCGTTGCCCAAATCAACTCTCACCACTTTCAAAAGCGTAAAAAGTGATGATGTGCAGGGCTGATTTATGACAGAACGTGGTTCCTGTGCTTCCCATACTACGATTAATTATTGAAAAAATTACTGTCTTACAGAAAGAACCTTACTCAAATGTCTTACGATCTCCTAAACAATTTTCAACAACCCATTAAAACATCAAAAAAATTGATGAAAAGTTGAATGCCCGACCGTTCCTTGGTCTCCTCCATCTCATCAAATTTGAGTATTTAATAGCTCAAATAAAATAAATGAGTCATTGAGTGTTCTAACACTAAAATGAATCCTCTTAACGCTTAAAGTAACATCCTATGAGAAATACATTTTATGTAATTTGGCCTAAGAACAAACAGTCGCTCAATACCTATCATATGAGCTATTAAACACTCATTGGATGAGTTGGCAATTGTTGAGAGCACAACAGACACTTATCACCGTTTTATTGTCTAATTTGAATGATTAATAGTATCAGGTCTGTTTGGTAAATGTCACAGTTATTTAGAATTTAAGAATCAAATTTAAGCTATTAAATTATTATAAACTATTAATGCTGCATAGCAGTACACGGGGTCAACTATTAAAGAATCAACTCTAAATAATATTCCTTCAAAAATAAAATTTACTCGATTTTTAGGTTTTTGTATAATGAGTATAAATCTGAGCCATTAGATGGCTTGATGATACACATATTGGAGCTCTATTCACGACCTGTTGATGTCATTTTGAATGTTAATGTTTGCAATTATTATAATTATATTTCACAATAGTTTTTATTGCGTTAGTTAAGTAAGTAGTGTGATATAAAATGGATAATACATATATGTTTTATTAAAATAAGTTGGTTGAATAATTTGCATAATTTTATCTACGTAACAGAAAGGCGTAGGTGAAGATAATTTTATTTCCTATATGCAATTATTTTATGCAAATCAATTTATATTCAAATTATGTTTTCACATGAAATATCCTTTCCATGTAAATAATAGATCATAAATGTAAAGACCAGGTGTTTTCTTCCCATGTTTATTAATGTTGCTTACTTAGAGTATCTATTGAAAGACGCCTATGAATTTTTGTTATTTATAAATATTGATATTCTACTCCAATCAATAAACGTTTTTCCCCTTACAATTTTTTTCAATAGCTCAAATTGACTGTCAAAATTTAACAGTAAGTAGAAAATACCGCAAGAAACAGAAATTCTATAATTCCGCGAGGTTGCGTATGCCTAAAAATCCAAAAAATCACACCTTCTACAGAATGGAAAAGTTTATGTTCGAAATAAATGCAATGCTTCTCGTGCTAATGCTTACTGTCCGATTTTCCTTGTTTGGAAAATAAAACTGTATTCGAATTGCAATATTTTCAAAAATATGAAACCGCTAATAGTTTTTCATCATGTTGTCAGTATCTGAATAAAGTAAATAGACGCAAGCTCTAATTTAAGTTCTCGTGGTAAATATATTTTTGTGCTGAATTTAAGAAGATTATACGAGTCACTTTCTTTTTCAAGTCCGTTAATTTTGGTGTCAAAAACTTCAAATGTGGTTTATTTTAAAGATTTTTGAAAGAACT
Organism: Chrysopa pallens; assembly: GCA_020423425.1. Taxonomy (NCBI): domain Eukaryota; kingdom Metazoa; phylum Arthropoda; class Insecta; order Neuroptera; family Chrysopidae; genus Chrysopa; species Chrysopa pallens. Next base: position 65,276,686 of record CM035594.1, read on the forward strand.
TGAGAAAGTGAATAGTATTTTTTTTTCAAAATTAACGTAATTTTTTCTTCAGTTACTTCTTTCAGTGCAATTCTTAGTGTGCAAAATGTGTTTATTATAGAAGCCTCGATTAAAAAAGGATCTTCACCGTTAAGATTGATTTATTGGCGTTAATTTCAATTCAATTTTGAAAACTTTCTGAATATTTTGAATCTAAGTATATATACAATAATAATCTTTCAGGTGGGTATTTTGTATTATATATTTGTGGTAATAGTTGGTAATCAGTTTTATGTATCTTGGCTGCTATGTGGGTTGTAATGACATTTGACATTTAGAATTAAATACAACAATAAGTAGTTGTACCTGGACACGAACTTATAAAATGTTGTTTCCTAAATCAAACAAGTTATCTTGACTAATTTTTTTTAACTACCTGTACTTATTATATGTGAAAATATAATTATGAAAATTGTTTTTCTTTTTTTTCTTTTTCATTTAATTCTTAACATTTTATAGCTCTGCAGGTAAATATTTTCACGATTATAATTTTATTATTTTTTTAATCGGGTTAATTTAACCAAGTGTCACGAACATATGTAATATTAAGTTTAAGGTTTTGATTAAAGGTTGATTTTATTCAATCGATGCATTTTAAAATTCATTATTTTTAATCCAAATGAAAATTTATTGATCAGTTTTCAGCCGTGTATTTTATGTTATTAAATACTTTGAATAAAAAACTAACCTTTTTAGAGAAGACTTAAGATAGAACCTTGTACAAAAATGGTAAATATTTTAAAATAAAATTGCCAGATAAATAAGCTAAGTTTAAAATGTAGAAAAACTTTGAGTTATTAAAAAAAGAGTATTAGAGTTAATTGTTTATTTACCGTATTTATACTTGAATATCAATATTATTTATTGATTTATTCGCTTATTATTATTAACATTATTGAAATTCACAAAATACTTAGACTATAGAAATAAAGTATAAGCAATATTTGGTGTTTGAAAATTTAATTATTTTTAGGCGTTACAAACTTAAACATTTTTACTAGTGTGCTAATAGCGTCTTCTAAAAACCATCTCCCCCTCGAAGTTATGGTTACATTGGATTTTATAATAAGCAATTCAATGTATATGTATTCTTCATTATTTTCTTAACTATACATAGAACAAATATTGTATAGAAAAAATCAAAATAGTAGGATATATGAAGATAAGGAAAGGTGTATAGCTCTATGGCTGACTTTGTTTGGAACCATCCCAGTACAATTCACATGGAAAACCATTAATTCATTAAACATATTATTGTCATAATTTTCCATAAAATTGTAAAACAATATATATTTTATAAATTTTAAAGTACTTATTTTAATTGTAAATTTTGAAGACTGCGCATTAAACCGATAAACATCAATGAAATAACCAATTTAATTTAAAATTGTATTAATATTTACTAGTGTATTATAAAAATGTTCAATTAACTAAATAATAATAATTGGACATTAATAAACAATTAATTAGCCCACACGAACCGATTTAGATAATCACTTAACCCTTAAATGCATACTGTTGCCAAACGGCAACAAAGTATAAAGTTTATTATTTAAACATGTAGGCACGTGTTTTATGTGTGAATAATACTTATTGTCGTTTAAAAACATACTGATACTGATAAACAAATCAAAATTTGACCGCTAGGTGACAGTTAATCCATCAATAACATAAAATTTAAATGTTATACGTTAGCAATTCGTAACCTATAATTTATGCAAATTTCAAGATCTGTTTTTCACCGGATTTTTAATTTGTTTTTTAGTATAAAAATATTTTTTACTTCAATATAATGTTGGCTTGACGTAAATTAGGTATGCATCAAAAATTAAGCAGAATTACGGTTCAAATGTAAAAAATTAGGAATGTTGCTGATTAGCAACATTGTGTAAATATTCGTAGTATTCATTTGTTTTATTTGTTTTATTTGACGAACTAATAATAAATATTATGACTGAAAGTAATTTATATGCTATACAAAAAGATCCTGAAAAACCAACGAAAATGACAAATACCGATGTAAAAAAGTTTATTGGGGTTATTATTTATATGTCTTTAGTAAAAATGCCCAATGTCAGATCTTATTGGTCTCAAGATCTTGCATTTGCTCCAATTCAAAATGCAATGCCACTAAATTTATTTGAAAAAATTCGCCGGACTCTACATTTTAACGACAACAGTAAACATATACCCCGTGGAGCTGAAGGCCACGATAGGCTACATAAAATAAGACCCCTCATAGGCACCTTGAATATGAGATTTGGCTTAGTTACTTTGGAACAACATTTGTCAATAGATGAGCAAATGTGTTCCACTAAAGTTAGGCACTGTCTCAAGCAGTATATGTCTATGAAGCCCCATAAATGGGGGTTCAAACTCTTTGTTTTAGTTGGTGTTTCGGGATTTGCCTATAAATATGAAATTTATTCTGGCCAAGAAAACCTTAAAACACGACCTGAAAATGAACCAAACTTAGGAGCGGCTGCGAATATCGTCATTCGATATCGCGAGAAATACCCAAAAATATTAACTATAGACTTTATTTTGATAATTACTATACTACGCTACCTCTTATGAGCTATTTAGCTAGACAGGGTATCTATTCTCTGGGTACGGTTCGCAAAAACAGAATTCCTAATAATAAACTGCCTGATGAAAAAACTTTCAAAAAGCTAGAACGGGGTGCAAGTGTGGAATATGTTACCTCATTTGACCGTGTTGAAGTTTCGTCTCTTGCATGGAAGGATAATAAGTGTGTGAATCTCCTTTCGACTTTTGCTGGGACAAATCCCACCAGCAAGGTTAAACGTTATGATCGAAATGTAAAAAACACCATTGAAGTAGTCTGTCCGTATGTCGTTCAAGAGTATATCCGCCATATGGGGGGCGTAGACTTAATGGATAGCTTACTTGGGAGATATTCCATTTATTTAAAAAGTAGAAAATGGTATCTCAGAATATTCTACCATTTGGTTGACCTTACAATTGTTAATTCATGGCTGTTATATAAGAGAGTTATGCATGAAAAAGGAAGAGAATCGGATATTATATCCCAATCTAAATTTCGGATGGACTTAGCCTATTGCTTATGTAAAATTGGAACTACTTCTGGTACTAAACGCGGAAGACCGAGCTCCAGCCTAGAAAGAGAAATTGAGGCAAAGAAGCACAGAGGCCCTACTCAACATGTTCCACCAAAGGATGTAAGGGTGGATCAGATAGGTCATTGGCCTGTCTTTACAGAAAAAAGAACACGTTGTAAATTTCCAAAATGCACGGGATACACTGTAGTGAAATGCGATAAATGTGGTGTAGACTTATGCTTAAATAAACATAATAATTGTTTCAAGAATTTTCATATGTAAATGTATGTGTAAATAAATAAATGCACAATGTTGCTGATTAGCAACAAACCCTTTAATGGACAGAAAGGGTGTTTTATTTTTTTCCCCGATTTTTTTCTCTATTTTTCCCATAAACTATATAACATTTCCTATCAGTTTTCATTTTTTAATTACATTTTAAAAAAATCATGCATTTAAGGGTTAATGCATAATAATATTATAGGTACCTATATAGTCTAGTAGGAATCGGCGTAGTAGTACCTAAATCTATTCCAACTCAATTTTTTTATCGCGCTTTATTTTAACTTTTCCTAGTGATTACATAAATGCTTGTTGCTATCGGACAAATTGATACCATACTATTTAAACAGAAATTGTTTAAACAATTGCAAGGCATTGTTATTTTGAAACGGGGAAAATTTTTTTATATCCTTCGATGAAAACCGAATAAAAAAGTTTTATAATTTATGGCTGTTTACGATAAAGTTAATATTTTTCGAGATATATTTTCAAAAAAATAAAAGTAGTAGTTGCCGACGGGGAAATCGTACGTAATAATAGCCTGTTTTGGCTTTTGTATAGCTGGAAAAATATTAACTTTATAATAAAATGTTACGGGACCTTTTTCATTCGTATTTAATCAATATAACAAAATTTTTCCCGTTTGAAAAATAATAATAACTTGACCCGGGCTACTCTCTTTGGGAAGTGAGTCCAAGCGGGGATTTTTGGAATAACTGGAGTGTATTAGATTAAGATATGAGAGATACCTTACTTTAGATGGTGCCGCGCGTATAGGCAGTATACATCAGAATATTAAAACGAAAGAAAAAACGATAGTTGGTTTAATTAAGCGCGTCAGGTTATGATATGGTAAGTTAATTGCGTTGTGAAAAGTGTACATTTTACTAATCTGACTATTTGGTTGTGGTACAAGAGAATGGTAGGGTCACAAACTTGCAAAAATGACACCTGTGTAAAACTCAAATTGTCAGACTAGTAAAATGTACACTTTTCAGCACGTAATCAACCTACCATATCTTAATATGACGCGCTTGATTAAATCCTATCGAATCTTCCGTTTTACTATTCTGATTGGCTACCCTATACGCACAATATAGAGAGCTAATATTTGGTACTCAACAAGAGGTATCTCCCATATTTTAATCTTACGTACTTGATTTATTACATAAAACCCCGTTTGGGTTCCCCTACCATTGCCAAAATGAATTTATATTATCAATATGACAATTTAAAGTGAAACGCGTAAAATAATTGAGGTCGTGTAGTTTTTGGAACTCCGATACGCCAATTCCTACTATACTAAGATAAATTATTCAAACATAATTTTTTAATGTACAAAAAGTGTTATTTGTTTATAAGGAATAAATAAATATCTACTATTTTAATCTTAACATATTAAAAAACATTATATAGCTATTAAAAATAAAAATTATTATTATTAATTAAGTACATTAGGTAGTAACGCTGTTGTCGTCATTGCACATAATGAAATAAAACGATATCCAAGAGACAATGGGGGTTATAGTTTAAAAAAATTAATAGTTTTAAACAAGTCAAAATAACAACTAACAATTTAAATTGTTTAAATACACGACATATGGTTGATTTTCTGTTTGAACTATTTTTTATTGTCGGCTAACTTAATATGTCACAATATATTAATTTTAGTTTAAAGTTTGTAACGCTACGTAATATTGAACGCATAAATTTTCATAGAAACGCCTAATTAGTCCATTTCCGACAATTCACCTCATGATGACTTAAAAACAAAAAGAGATAGCGAGATGAAATTTTGGTGATGTATTCTGAATAAAATGTGAGTTTAAGTTCGTGAATCAACATAATTGGGTCCAATGGATCCTTTACCCAACTTTTAAACTATATGAGATAGAAGGAAGTTGATATAAAAAAAATGTTTATTTCTTTGAAACAATCAACTTTTGTTTGAAACATTATTTTGTAAAATGTTTCAGTTCTACACAATTTTAGCTCAATTTTGGCTAATAAATAGATATACTTAAGTTTCAACAATGCATATTCTTGTTATACATGTATACTTATATAACTGTATAGACTGGATTTTTATAGTATTTTATGAATACTAATTAAAAATAGTCTAAACAATGAAATTCAATCATATATCGACCATCTAAGCAATTAGAAAATTTTGGAAAAATCCATTTGATAATACTATGCCTGAACTTCTTTAAGAAGGGGCTTTTTAGATTTTCTTTCAGAGTGCAAACGTAATACATATCATGGATAGGGGAGGGGTGTAAGCAAAACATATTGAAGCATAATTTCAGAAAGACAACACCCATACTACCTAGTCAAAATAATAAAAACGTATATTACCGCACACAAATCTTAACATTGAAAACCAATTAACTATAATTTCTAATTTAATTAAAAAGAAAAAAAACATGTATGATTAAGATTTGTGTATATTTTTTATTGTTGGTAAAATTTTTATTTATTTGTTAAAAAATTATTTTAATCAGCCTTCTAAAATTTAACTACTTAATTAAATGGTAAATAATAATTGACACTTTGGTGTTAAAAATTTTTAATGCTTTAATTTTCGGTTTAAAATTCTATAAATAATTATGAATCAAGTCGATGTTTTTACCTCGAACGTAAGAGATATATCCTATTAAATGTAAAAAAAGGATACAAAATTTGATATAAATATTCATAGAATCATCTAATTTGTCCGATTTTACCTTTTTGCCAGTTTATTAGTTCTTTAATAGCGAAAGGTGGTAGAAAAAGCTGAAATTTCGATTGCGTATTCTAGGCTTAAATTAGTTACTTTAATTTATAAAAGAAAAAAAATGGTCTGTTATAAGTAGGCTGTCAAACAGTAAGGGTTTCAAATTTTATCAAATTTAGACCAATAAGATTTTTGCATTGCTTGCTTATATTCAATTATCTTCCTGGTAAAATAATTGTCGATTTTAAACTTAATAGACCGAATTTTCTCATTCCCGGACTTTTTAGGTCTAAAATACGTCAATAAAATTTCATCTCTCATTCGTACCTTCAATATTTACTAGTATTACTTATATATTTTGACATATTTCTATATATTTCGGGTATAAGAGGTATTTTTGGATTCGCAGAATTAAATAAATAAAAACGCCCGATTATCTGTTACTTTATTAACATGACATTTTGTGTGCGAAAGAGATTTGAAAAAAAAAACTTGTCGCAATATTTCATTATTTATAAAGGTTTACCTTTTTAAATGTATTTAAAAAAAAAAAAACCAATGAATGGAGTGAGTGCAGGTTGTAAAGGATGCTGGATGGATATGTTGATCGTGATACTGACAAGATTAATATATTTTTTCCAATATTTATAAATAAATTGACATATTCAGAGTTATGTGTATACACATATATATGCAATATAAGTAATAATAAATTGTATATTATTACTTAATAACACTATTTAACTGTATACGTGATAATAATAATATTGTATGTTTTAAACCTTCGATTTACATCAAATTACAAGCAGTACTGAGTAGAAATGCTATTAAAGGGTTAGTATTTAGTTTATACGCATAAAAAAAAGCATCTTATTGGTTTATTTGAAATCAATCTAATATAGGCAATTATTAGTTCCATATTTAAAATTAAAATCTTTCGATGAAGGACAAGGAAGAGTTTTATGTTTAAAATAAGCTATTTAAATTTCATCCAAATTTTTTAGTAATTTTTGAATTATTCATTAGAAAACTGGTTTTCGAGAAAAATACCTTTCAAAAGTTTTCATCAAGGTCCGGTATTAACTTGCTATTAGCCAAGTTGCGTTGCAGTAAGTCTTTCAGTAATTGTAATGTAATGAAAATTTGAAATGGTAAACTTTTTACTTGAATTAAAAACATTCTCGAATATTGAAATTTATCCGCTATAATTGGCTTCTGGGGTAGAAACCTAGTTCTACTCTACGTTGAAAGGATCATGTACATGGATCATACACCATGCACAAAGTTACATATAATTTGATTGACTAAACTAGTATTTCATAACCATAGAAACGAATGAAAATAAACAATAAACGAATGAACATATTCACAGACTTATATAATATCAATTAATTGATAAAGTAGGAACCATAACAACGAAAGCAAACACTTTGATGCATGGTTGTTCTCATATAGACTAGTTTGAGATAAAATTTAGTGAAATTATTAATCCATGGAAAACTATAATACCTACAGAATTATTTAATTTTTTTCTATGTAATTTGAGGGTTAGATTTCTTGATATTTTTTTATGATTTTAATACATTTGACTGACTACACTATATTGGTATAAGTATATATTTTATATGTATATCTTTATAATAAAATATCACAAATAAAATAAATTGATATTCAATTGAAAAACTCCAACATCAATATTGAAAAATCATTTTATATTTTTACAATTTTTTTTTTTTTTGAATTCACATCTTATATTACAATGGATGACACTTATGTGTGAACATCGATATATATCTTGTATTAAATGTAGGTAGGTAGACGTTTGCTTATGTGGTTAAAAAAAATTGTTCTGTATTCGTAAAACGAGATTGTTTATAAAATATTCGTTCCAGAACAACAGATTCCAAAAAAAGTATGTACAATTATATATATCAAAAAATGAACTTTTTGTTAAAACAATACGTTTTAGTAAAAACTTTGCAGCATTCAATCTTGATAAAAAATCTTTAATATAAATTTAAAATTCTAAACAATTGTGACATTTTCTAAACAGACCTGATACTATTAATCATTCAAATTACACAAAAAGGTGATGAGTGAGTGTTGTACTGTCAACAATCTCGAATTCATCCAATTTTAAGTGTTTTGAGAGCTCAAATGATAGGTATTGAGTCATTGAGTATTCTTAGGTCAAATTATATAATATGCATTTCTTATGGGGCATTTCTTTCTCCAAGTTTTGAGATAGTTTTGTATCCCAATATCTCCAGAACAAAGGGCACATTTTGTTCTCAGAATACTCAGTGATTCATGATCTTTGCTTTGAGCAATTAAACACTAAAATTGATATGGTGGAGAGCAAGGCGTGTACATTGACAAGATACATATTTTCTTGGACCAAATGTATTTTGAAGACTGATGTAAGAATACTTTTTTTTTTTTGAAAAGTTTATCCTACATCGTCGACGAAACTATCTGTTAAATTCATAACCAGTTTCATATAAACAAATAAATACTTATTCTAAGTATTTCAATATTCAATAAACGTTTCATCTAACGCTGTTGGATACTTAATTACCTTTTATGTAATTATTGATGAAATACACACTCTATAAAACAAGACAACACACAAATCATTTTAAAAAAAATATTTATATTGAATTTATTTCTTAATAACTGATAATAAAAATTATCAATTGTATTGAAAAAAAATGTTTGACAATAAAAACAAGGTAAAAGTTATTATATTTCAAATTATGGTTTCATAATATTTAAGGTAGTTTGGAAGTTCTAATCCGAATCAAATTAACATTTTACTTCCTAATTCGGAAGTATTGTTTTACTGATTTAAAAATTTGCACCGACTTGAAACATTTTTATATATGCCGATGTTTTCGATCTTCCCATTCACGCTCTTGATTTTACCTTTTAAGTCTAGAATATACCACCAAAATTTCAGCTCATTATCTCTTCTCGATTTTGAGTTATGTTGGTGACGGGCGGGCAAACGGAAATAGACTAATTAGGTGATTCTATGAACACCCGTACCAAAATTTTGTTTGTGCGGTCAATATTTACTAGCGTGACAAACTTTAAGCTAAAATTAATATACTCTCACATATTATTATGCAGAATATAAAAAGCAATTAGTCAAATCATTATTATTTTCATGATCTGTGGCAAAAAAAAATTTTGTGATACTTTAATGCATATTTGAATGTTTCAAACAACATGATTTTTCAATACAATAAAACAATTTAAAATATTTTTAGTATAATAATATATTGTTTAAGAATTCTTTCTTTTATATTGTTTATAATGCATCTTCTTTATATCCAATCATAACCATATTTGTTGATTGATAAATTTCCACATTTTATTCACAATCAAAATAAATGCAATGCCAATTGTTTTCAATTTGAATCACATTATTTACACATAGTTTTCTCAATATAAAATTTCTGTTCTGTTTTTTAAACTAAGTTATTTATTTATCTCGTTGCAGTTGTGTCTTTCTTAATATTATTATTATTATTATTATTATTATTATTATATTGAACCAGTTATATTATACATTTTTTAAAGAAAGCAATAAAATACTTACATTTGATTAAAAATATCATTGAAATACTCACACGACTTCTGACTTATAGATGAAATTCGGTACTGAAAGTTACATTTAAGTCGAACTATTTTATGTTTATAAATCGATCAGGTTTCTTCAAGGTTTTTTTTGATACTTAAAAAATTATAGTCTTAGTTTAGTCCTTTCGTCTTTTTGACTCAATGCTTAAGCTTTCTAACATGATATATTCTAACATAATATGAGAAATAAAAATAGTTATGGTATAAAATTTTGTTGACAGTCGTAAAAAATATTGTAGAAGTATTAACCGCCTCTGTCAGCAATACATTTTTAAAGTTGTCAATATTTAACACATACAGGATAGAAAGGAATTCATAGCATACTTCAGTGACAAAATTACAGCCTGACAGAAAGACCCTTACTGAAATCACCTACGACGCCTTAGGAAATACTATATAATTCCATGGAAGTGTGCTTGTCTCGAAGAAAGTGTTCTTGTCATACATCTTGGATCCGGTTGAGAAATTTTTGATGTTTTACTACAAAAATACTTTTATTTTTTAACCTTACAAGACCGTAAAATTAACTTTGTATTGAATTCTTTTTCAAATTGTTTGTCACAAAAATGCAATCGGAATAAAATATATGAAATCGATATTCACAAATATACTGATAATTATAAACTACAACTGCATTAAACTATAAAATAATTGTCTATATAGAGGTGCTGTAAATTTGTGCAACTGTAACTGAAATAATTCTGGATTTTATGTTTAGTTTATTATTTAAAAAAAAAAATTAAATAATAAATATTTACTCACAATATAATATATATAAAATAAATATTATTAGTAAATAAATCAAACGACAAATAATATAAAAATATGTTGTTTTTATAAATATTAACTGTCTTATTTATTTGTAATTGATTGAATTTTTTTATATTAACTTATTATACAAGCGTAACTTTGCACTCATAAAAATTAACGCCATAGTATGCACGGTATGACTCGGGAATAAAATGGTTCTCGGTGAAAAGGCCAATCAGTTTTTAAATATAATTTATTTTGTAGTTAATCAATCTGTTTAGAAGCAGCAGTACCAGAGGAAAATACTCACAGCATTGTGCCCTGAAAACTTTATATTGTTTTGATCTTTGAAATATGCTTCGATACCTTATCAGTGTTGTTATAATTTACATATTTTAAAAAGCCCGCTGTTCTGTAACTATGGACTGAATTTTTATAGTAATATATATTATAAAAGAAAGTTTGTATGTTGTTTTTTTTTTTTTGACATAACATGTTTATTAATATTTTATATATAAAACGATATTCAAATTAAAATATTAAAATGAAATTATTTTTTATATTGTACAGGTATTCTTAGTACTTGACATATAAATGTCATTTAATTTATAATATTTCATATTAGTATACTGTAAGTATTCAATATGTAAAAACATTTCATTTTTATATGATTTTAAGATTAAGTTTCTTAGTTGCAAACGACTTATAATTAATTATAATGGTATAGCAACTCAGTAGGGAGACCCACCACTGATGTAACGTAATTACCGTTCTCAACCGGTCTCCAAAATTAAGCAACCAGAGATTCAGTCGGAACATGGATGAGTGAACATCAAGGATTGCTGTATACTGTTCTTGTATAAATTGAATATATACTCACTGTAGTCAGTATATAACTTAAGAAGTTGTAAAAGTAACTAAATAAAACTCAATAGAAAATTTTTTACTTATTTTTTGACAATGATAAATTTTTTTCATTAAAATTAAGGCCTCTAAATCCAAATATATTCGCTCTAGCTACACTGCTACAGCCTTGGTTAACTTATAGAAAAATTATTATTTCTTTTTATAAACGTTTTTTTACATGATTTTGTAATGAAATAAATTTAACACCCACGAATAAAATGTTAAATGTTAAAATTCTCTAATGAAAAATTAAATCGGCATTTTATAAATTAATTTATTTTATTGTTAGCGGTTTATTTATTGTTTGGTATTTATTAATCTAAATATTCGAACTATTAACAATTTGATTTACAAATGTTTAGTAAATTCCCTTCGGGTGAGGTCTGTTTAAATAATATATGTTTATTGTATGAATAATTTTACTTGTCAATAAAATAACATCTGTTAAAATGCGTGAGAATTTCACTTACATTAATTGGCTTCTGTAACTAATTATATTATTTAGATTATGAAAATTGATAAGATCAGTTGATTTTAATCTCAGATTTATTTATTTTTTTTTTTTTAAATTTTTAATTCTGTGGTATACATCCAAAACCCGAAATGATTTTTGTAAAATTTGTTTCATAAATCAAATAAATAAAAAATCACCCAAGTTACTCAATCGTGGTAAAAATTAAAGTATTAACTGGGATTTAGAAATCTTATGTGTGACACAAATTGAAATGCAAACCGTCACCAAATTAATAACAACTCCTCCAATAACATCTCCAACTAGTAACATCTCCTCGAAAAATCATTACAACTAGCTAATTCATATTGATGATGACTATTTTGTAATCGAAATACGTATTTATAAAATATAAAAATTTTTGATCTAGGAAATTGGGGAAAAAATCGAAATTCAATATAATATTCGTCGCTTAAAATGAGTCACTTTATTTAACAGATTCTTGGTTGTCGAACAGAACGCTTGAAAATTTGTAATTTTTCCATATATATTTTTTACAAAAATAAAGAAATGAATATATTATTTTTATTATCTTAATTTGTTCAAGTCGCAAATTGTCCAAAAAAATTAGATTCTTTAACTCTACATCCATCTTTGAATATTCCATAATAAAATTGATTTAAAATAGATAATGTCTATCAATAATAATCAAATCAATAAAAACCAAACTAAACAACACAATAATAATTAACATTTGTAAAAAAAAAAAGTAGTTGATATTAATAAAACAAATACATTTGTATGTGAGATGCCTATTTCATTCTAAGAATATATAGCTAGATAGATATACTTTTAATAACACACAAGTACAATATTTCATTTTTAATTAGTAAGAACATAAATGATTGGATTTAACAAAAAAATTTTTTAACGTAATGACAACAAGACTTTACTTTTTATATTTCATAAATCGATTGGATTATTAGTGTTGTTGTTATCTGTTCATATTAATTAGTAGATTTTCTTATAAAATTAATAATACAAAGAAAGAAGGTATGCTATTTCACCTATTAATTGCATTGAAGGATTGTCTAATCTTTCTGGTAATGTGTTTGTACTGTCTAATGCATATGAGATTCATTTTAATATATTTTTAAGAAATTATTCCAGTATTGGAGTGGATTATTTCAGTATCATAAATCAGCTAATAGTTGTAGTGATGAGGAAGTATAACCAGAGTTAAATCTCTAACAATATTCTTATTAGCCTCTTTGATGTGTTGCTGACTTCAAAAAAAAAAGGAGATTTATTAATTCGACTTTTTTAAATTATTTTTATGGTCGCGCATAACTTCGTTGTTTATGAACCAATTTTGATGTCGTTGATTTTTTTTTTTTTTTTGAAAAAATTTGTATTAACACTCAGTTTTTAATTTTAACATTTGAATAACTGTATAACGGAAAATATGAAGACAGGAAAATAAGTTTTTAGAAAAACAATTTTGTATTTGATAAATTTTTCTATTTTTTAACATATTTTGCCAGACGTTCATCCGACTTTTTTAAGCCTTTAGAAAAGTATGACACATATAAATGCTCAAAATAAGCATCATGTGTGCGATGATCGAATTTGATGTCAACCGATGTTTGCTGAGCAATTTTTTTTTCTTTTAATTTAAAAATAAAAGAAATCTTCGAGGTGCATATCTGGTGAATATGATGGATGTTCTACGAATTCAAACTTTAATTACGCTCAATTTTAGCTTTGAAACTGCGATTTGTTCTCAGCTGAGAGAAAATGTGCCACCCATTTTGCAGATTTTTTTCATACCCAAGTTATCATCAGCTCATATTACTCTCTTTATTTCAATAGGAATTTTGACTACCCATATCTTGTTTATTTTTAAAGATTTTGAACAAATAACTTCACATGCATGACGCTAACAAAAGACGCTTTCATTGAAGTTATAAAAACAATTTAGTTAACATGTTTATATATATTTAGACCTATTGTTTTTATATCGTGATCAAACTAAAATAAAAACTTGTGATTGATTTTATCCAGAAATATTTGCTGTATAGAATATAATTATTTTTATCTTTTAACCATCGTGTTAAGAATATCTGGATATCAATATCAGCCATCTCTATATCTATTCAAAGTTGTGTGATGTTTCGCATAATTAATTTTAGTTTGTTTAACTTGGAAAAGCTTTGAAAAGATTTTATAAAATGCAAAAAGTTTTTTATATTAATTATTGTATAGTTTATTGAATTGAATACTTGATGATTTTTTTTTTTTTTTATGTTTCCTGTCAATTATATGAATCCACTAACCGTTTTCATTTGTTCGATTATCATTTATCCATTATAAAAGAATTCTGGAAAAAATTCATCAAAATGAACATAAAAGATGGCTTTATTTTTCTACGTTTATTCGTTTAAATTTTCGATTTTTCTTTAATAACGATATTGTAGAATAAGCCGCGATTTTTATGTAATTTAGCAATTTTCAATTTAACAATTGAAAAAATATTCAATGCTATAAATCATCAAAGTATACGTCACAAAAATAAAATGAATTAATTTAATTAAATCATATTCTCTAATGATAACATCATTAAAAACATTTAATTAAATAGTATTGTTTTTATTTATATTTTAATAATAGAAAAGGGGAAAATAAAAAAAAATTATTGACGTCATATTGTTCTTCATTGAAGTTTGTATGCCATTTTTATTACATTAACAACTAAAATTTTTTTAAAAATATTTGAAATGTATCAATAATATAATTTACAAATTTAGCAATGTTAACCTCCTCCCCCACTATTTTATATGTTGTTTTCTCCTAAGTGGTTGAAGCACTAAAATCCGAAATAGAGCAACTAATGAGCAAATAAATAGCACTAAATTTTTCGATAGCTTTCGAATAATTTTGTGATGCTAGGTTAGCATGACTTAGAAATTTATAATAATTTACAGATTTCTTTTTCTTGTATAAAATGATTAGCAATAAATATTTTGTAATAAAAAGAATTTAGATTCTTAAAAATATTTCAAATTTCTTCTGACCTGCTTTTTCAAAGAAGTTATCATAGGAAACTGTATTCTAAGGATCAACTTCAAAATATGACGAGTAACAAGTTATAAGATCCTGGAAAAATGCGCTCAAGAGATGGAAGCAATATACATCGGATATAAAGATTCCAAGTCTGGGAAAATCAGCTAAAGAAATAAATTAAATTTTCAACTAATGATTTCTCATTAAGCGTACAAATGTTTATTTTACACATTCGAGTTTTAAATTCGATTTAACTATCGTAATTTTATCTTTACATTTTAGTCATCCACATTATTCAAAAGTACATGTGATGTTGATGGAACAATGTAATTAATCTCTACTTGAAAATATACATATTTTTAATAAAATAAGTCATTTTTTAAAGTGATCATGTTTTCTTATATAACGCGTTACGTGTCTTCATTTTAAAATATTTGTACACTCTCACGTTTACAACATAAAATATTTTCATGTTTACATTGCCAAAAAAATTATGAGATGTATGATAATAAGAGCGGTATAGTTTTCTATATAATATATTTATTATATTATGTACATGTGAGTGTTTTCCATTTTATTTACGATGACACAAAATATTTATGTGTACTTTGAAAAAAATACATATTTGAATATATGCTTCGTGCGTCATCATCATCAGTTGATATATTTTCATAACTAACATAAAACATGAATATGCTCAATGTATATAATTATAATTAAATATGTAATATGGTACACTCTGAGTCCAAGAAACTGTTCTTAAATATTTCTAAAAAAAAAAGTTTGTAACTGGTACAAACTTTGCGAATTCATCACAATTCAAACTCAAATGCATCTAATAAACAACCGCATACATGATTATTTGACATTGTAATTACAGCTGAATGATTCTCTAACTCCCTATTCTGAAGTTGTTATTGAAGTCTATGAAGAAGGAGTAAATGCAAAAAGTCTATGGTATTTATATTTTTTATTCATTACAACTAATGTTTGAATAATTATTGATTTATTTATTTATTTGCAATTTGCTAATTTAATAAACAGTCAAATACAATTATTATTGTTACTTTATATATTATAAATGAAAGAATATTAAATGTAATTATTTAACAGTGGCGTAACACTAAAATTTCTGGATAATTAATCATATCCTACAATCTCATTCCTTAAATTTTTACAATTATATAGTGTCTAGATAGTGATCCTAAAATTATACCTATTTGGAAACATTAAATTCCGATTGTTGTGTTAAGTGGTTTATCATAATTAATTTTATTTATCTATCTAAAACATTCATTTTAAACTGAAAAAAATTATAAAATATACCAAAAAGTTCGTGTCTTTTATAATTTTAAGTAAGTGCGGAAGATACAGGTCGTCACGTTTTGTGTTTATTTAACTATGCTTATAGTGACGAGTTGGTTATAGAAATTTTTACGACCCTTAGACCCTCAATATTAACATTCATATATTATACAATAATATTAGTAGTCGAATGTACACGAAAATATATTATTGCTCAATTATTGAGCCTGAATAATTAGAATAATAAGAAATAACGAGTACCATATAGTTGCATAAAGGAAATCAATTTTCTTCTTTCATATTTTGTCTTTGTAGCTATGTTTAAACGGTGTAAAGACAAGACTGAAATATTTTTCAAAGCAATCTTTACTAGGTTTCACAATACAAATCAAATTCTTTTTGACTGACTCCATATATTGCCACAACGTTCCAATGTTATCTACAGATGGATAATATAATTATACAATATCAATATATTGTGCAAATATAGTAATGTTATTGTCGAGCATCTAGGGACCACTTTATAATAATTTTGTTGAAATTCCTTTTTTTTTTTTTTTTTGTAAATATAATAAATAGAAAAGTAAATATAATAAATATATCTGAAATTTGAATACTTCTTTTTTTTATATTTACAAATTTAAAATATTTACGTACAAAATTAATAAAAAATTAATTGTCGTTTCTCAAATTTGATTTCTCAGAAACTAGTCCTCCAATAATGAAATGATACATATTTTTGTATATTTTAGAACTTCTGATCCTAAAATCTCAAAAATTGCGATATTGTTTGATTTTTTCGTTGACTTTTGAGGCTATTATTAAATCAAGACTTCTGTTCTCATTTTTTTGTGTGTAATTAAATACGATTTGAAATTCAACAAATATTTTTTCCAAACCTAATCTAATATACTTCGTCTTAGTATAAAAAAATTTCTACTTAATATATTTCAAATTTCAAACACGACACTGAAATTATCCACCGTAATTGGATAAAGCCTCAGTTTAATAGCTTTCAGTCATTCATTCAGTCACCCTCTTCATGAGGGAGGACACTTATTTAATTCAATAAGTACTTTTATTTTATTTTTAAAAAATTAATCAATAAAATAATAATTATGTTTATATAAAAAAAAAAAACTTTATTCGTTAATATGTTTATTATATTAAACCTATGAAGCTGCATTTACAATGAATATCATGCCTTATTCGTCATGGCTTATTATCACTTTATACACTAAACATATAGTTCATGTCAGTGTATATTAATTTTGAATTAAAGTTTGTAACGCTTGCAAATTTTGAGCGTACAAAAATAGTTTTGTCCGTCAGTCCATCATCAAGAAAATTCAAAAACGAAAAGAGATAGTGAACTAAAATTTTGATGTCGTATGCTTAAGTTATAGAGTCAGTTTAATTTTGTAAATGAGCAAAATCGATCATTTGGGTCGATAGCCGAACTTTTAAAACAATAGATAGCAGAAAAATTCAAAAACATAAAATTTTTTTTTCTTTTAAACAAATACATTTTTTGAAACATTTGTTCATACAATTTTTGTATTCGTCTTAATTTTAGCTCAAATTAAAATTCTACCGGATAAAATTCTTTCGTAACAAATTTTCTATCTTTAATAGTTAACGTGAGGTCACTCTGAAAATTTCTTGCTGACTTTTTGAAATTATAATCATATTCAAATGTTTGAATACCTTTGTTATATATCAAACCTATATTAAATCTTAATCAGCCTTTATATAAAATGTGTTCTATTTCAAATATTATTTGGAATGTATATAAAATTTTTCTAAATTTATCCTTAATTTCTATTGGTGGATAATAGGAGGTAATCTAAAGTAAAGTTATTTTTATTTTTATTTTATTGAAACTAATAATAATAATTCAACAATTATCAATCATAGTTTGTTTGTTTGTTTTTTATTTATTTATTTTAATGTTTAAACTTTTTTTTTTTTTTACTTGAATATAATACTTCTTTTGATATCTTAATATAGAAATAGCATGTATGTCAAGAAATAATTAATACAAATAATTAATTATCATAAATTAAAATTGTAATTATTGTATATTTATGATATATGTTTTTAATTTGATTTCAGGTATGTACCATTCAATTCTGTCGTGTTTTCTACTATATTCTATCAATTCAATTTTTATCGTTTCTATAAATATTTGTTACTAATAATGTAAGTATTAAATTTTTATATTAAATTTTTCGATTCATTTATCGAAATTTATATGCTACTTAAATTACAGTTCGCTGTCACTTTTCGTTTTTGAGTTGGTGACGGACGAACGAATATACGGAAATGGATTTATTAGTTGAAAAAATATCTACCAGAATTTTTGTTATAAACTTTCAAACTAAAATTAATATGCCCTGGCGTATTCATTCTGGTATATTATTCTGTCACTTGCGTTTCTGTTCTGTAAAATAATTTTTTATCATTGTACAGCAGATAATGTCTGTGTGTACTGTTTGTGTTGTTTGGAAATGTTACCTAAACACTACTACACTACTCATATATGTGTTTACACACATGCTGTTAAACTAGTATATTTTTTCACATATTGTTGAAATTTCAGTTTTCAATATCTTAATAAGAAAACCGTGAATAATAATTTTTTTTTTTTTTAATTAAGAAATAATTGTCTTTCAAATGTTAGTTTTTTTTATTGTAATTAGGAATGTTACTTAAAACGCCTTCTAATGAATATTATCCGATTTTTGATTAATAATAACTCGAATTTCAGACGGCTAATCGAAACGACCTTGAAATTTTGAATTTTGTGACACTACAATTTGAGCAGCACAAACACTTAAGCTACTTAGTCTTTGCTGATGCATTGTTGATAGGAAATATTTTTTATAAATTTATCTTTGAAAAAACAAATTTCACCAGATGCAACTGCAGTCGGCAATATCAATATCAATTTGTCGATCATTAACCTTTCTGGAAAATTCAAATAGTTTTAATTTATATTTATATAGTTTGTGTCAAGTATTATGAATACTTATGTGATCGAACCAAATATCGATTAGCCGCAGGCGTTGTACACCAAACACATCTATTTACGGCAGTCGTGTGAGCATTGAATTTGGATTTAATCTGAATTTAAAATCTTTGTATATATAAAAGTGAATTTTCTTTGAAATTTACAAAATGATGTTAAAATGTTAAATACAATGAAGAGACGATATAGTGAAGACAAAGTTGGTTATCGTTATCATGTTTATCTTTGCCCTAATTTATGGTAACCATATAAAATCAACTCTGCTAATATTTGTTACACTAAGTAGTAGTAGTATGGATATGCAATCGTGAAAACGTGTTTAAAAATCTTATTATAAAAGATAAAAGCAAATTTGTTTGTGTGCGAATATCATTGAGTTAGTTTAATAATGTATTAGACAAACATTTATCATATTCTCTTTCAACAATATTTTATTATGAGAAATTAAATTTTATATTTATGATAAAGTAATTTTGTAAAATGATATGTAATTCAATTTAAATATATTTACAATTTTCCTGGATATACGGTGATTTCTATCAAATGTTTTCTAATCTATGCTATCCATACTTATATTGCCAAAGTAACTTTGCCTGTCTGTTTCCCAATTCACGTCTAAACCTTTGATCCAATTTTGATAAATATTGGTATAGAATTAGACCGGGCGTTAGAGAAGAATAAACATTATTATTCTTTTTATTCCGAAATACTAGTGTTGTTATCTCCCCCTTTGCGATTCTGTTTATTATATTTTGGCTATGTTGATGCTGGAGAAGGACATTGGATATTTACCACAAAATATTAGATGTTTGCCATCCGCTTCGCTATTTTATAAAATTTTGAATTATTACTTGAAAGTGATTGATCTAAAACAACACCAAACATCTTTCTTACCTTGCGTGCATGGTGAGATTTTTGGCCAAAGGCCTGCCTTACTTTTCCGGCGGACAAGACTAGACTGTTATATTACTATTTAAGCATCCATTTATCAGGATACCATAATAATTACATCTCTTAAGTATTATCTTCAGTTGTCATTTGTTGAATTCCGACTTAATGCCAGAAGGTATTAGAAAATTCAGTTTTTAATATTCATATTTATATGTTAAATTTTTTTAATTATTATTATTATTTTTTTTTTACTTTTCAAACGACAAATTTTTATGAATATTGGCCATTTTCCAGAAAATTAAAAGACTGTAAGTTCATAGAGAGGGAGGGAAATGGGCAAATTCCATAATCTTTTTATAAAATATTTTTCTAAATAATCATTATATTATTTGATCACCTATATCGAACAACAAAATTTTTGTAATTTTCGAAAAATACTACGTATATCAGTAAAAAAATACCTGGTGATGAATACAAATTCAAAATAAAATTTCAAACTTCTAGTTTTGAATTCGTGTTTCAAAAATTAGCTAATGATTTTTGCACAATCCAAAGAAAAATCATGATAATCTTACTTGATATTTCTAATGGTATTTTATATGTACATCCATGTTATTAGGTTTACATTAGTAGTTTAAATTATGGCAAAGGCCTTAAATTATTCTATAATTTTTATTTTTATTAAAGAAAAAAAAAAATCGGAAGGAATTAACGTAAAAAAAAAATAAAATCATCGTATATAAGAAATGTTATATGTAGTAGAAAATGTATTTTTTTAATCTCATTTCTAAATTTCAATATTCGATAATGTTATGGGAATTCATCTCAATTTTAATAATTTTGCAATGTAGATTCATGAATTAGTTTTACATCAATGATTTTAATTTTATGAAAATTGCAATAAAAAAATAACTTCGTTAGTTACTTAGGCTCCTAGTAGTATCTCTTTCGGTACTAATAGAAAAAAATTAATAAGTAGATAAAGAACCAAATTTTTAGGATGTTATATTTAACGAAACATACTATTTATTATATGAAACAAAAATTTGGGTGCAATTAACGAGAGTATTATTAATTAAGCTTTTTAAAAGTGCATATTATTACATCACGATAAAGTTTTGTGTCCCATTATTGGTAGTGTATTTTTGGGTAAATTATCAATATCTAAAACAGTCATTATTTAAAATAATTCAATAGATATAAGATCATGCCTATCACATGTCACGTATAAAACAAATATCAATAGTTAGCACCTTTAATTATGTCATAATATCTGGTTAATGATTTATGATTTATCAAACAATTATTATATTATATTGAATAGGTTGATATATTTGAATATATTGCATAACATGTTGTGTTGAAAACATATACACAACATACACAGTTGATGAATAGAATAGTGTCAAGTGTATGTATATACAATAATGTATCCCATTTAAATGAAATTGATATTGGAATATATTGTTGTGGATTCATTAAAATTCAATAAAATTCAATAATAATAATATGCAGTATTTTGTTTGTTGTCAAATTTGTTACCGCTATGCACACCGTGTGCTATCTGCCAGTGGCGGGGCGTACCCGTTATGATTTTATGCAATTAATGCTTTATAAGCTTTAACGAAATTGAAACTCAATAAATGTTGAATTTGTTATTTATTATGTTTCATATATATGCAAAATAATATATGAATATATATTAAATTAGTTTTTGAATATTTTTGGCATTAAATAGTTGATACTGATATGAATAAAACTGATTTTAAAATATCGTTTGTCATATTAATAAAATTCTGCACATTAACACAAATAATATAATAATACTTTGAATTAAAAATAATTAAATATATGATTCATAGTTAATATAATAAATACTTTATAAATGTATGCACGTATTTTGTTTACTAAAATAATGTGCATAATTAGAAACAGCTTGAATATTGAGTGTTTAGGGTAAATAGGGTAGATGACTGATAATGAGTTTGCAATATTTCACATAAAAATGTGAAACTAAGGTCAACAAAACAAAATTCAAAAATTAAATTAAAATTAATTCAAAAATGAAGAAGTAATGAGATGTTATAGATTATATATCCATCTATTTCTTGAAAATGAAGGTTAACATGTTATCTTTATGGAAATACTGAATTTCGACGTCCTTACATAGTATTGCCCTCTTTAATTACAATTCTACTTATGCTTGAGTATCATATTGGCAAGTGGTAGAAATTTTTCCCAGTTTTACTTGATACTGTTTTACAACAGTTTACGGGAATTGTTTCACAACAGTCAGTCTGTGATGTATGCCACTATTTTTCCATAAAAATACATGTTGTAACAAGAAAATCGCACTTGAGTTTATGCGGTTAGGCTCTTATATTTTTTTCTGGTTCAAAACCGCGATAAAGTTTTGCCTACCACTATTTTTCTCGGTTTATTAAAAATGGATTCTTGCCATTTTTTCCAATCGGTTAGGGTCCAGTATTTTCCCACTCGAAAATGACCGTTCGGCCATATATATGTTCTATAAGAGAAAATTCACCACATCGATTTACCACGCGGCTGAAAATTTGGATTCATGGATTTTTTTGACGCGCCATATCGCAGACTTTATTATCTGAAACATTGTTAAAAACCTATTAGTTACGACACTGATATCGATTCAAATATTGTAAATTAAGTTGAGATTTACATCATTGTACTTAGTTATATTACATCGCGTCGTTGCATTTAATATATATATATATACCAGCATGTCGCGCGGTAGTATATCGTAATCTTAAGACCATATACTCAGATTCAGAGTCCACAAATTCATATATATGTATAAACACTGGTTGTGTGTCGCAAGTTACTGAGTCGAGTATGTGGTATACAGTATATACCTATATTGATGGTACATAGTAAGTATATTATAGTGAAAAATATTATATTTTAGTTGACTGGACAGAGTATACATGATCACAACAAAATACGACGCCCGCTCTCACATTGACGCTCACATAAAACTATAATTACGCGTTGTGGTTAATATATAACTTTACTACTTATTTAATATTGTTTTTTTGTACTCAGCAGTTGTGCGTATGATTTAAGTACTCATTTCTATTTGAAGATCGTTTTGTATGATTATCACATATCACGATACTTACAATATAATTATTTCTACATATCGTGCGAGTTTCTTGTATGAGACACTTTTTACCTGTGTGTGGTAGCCAATTATTCATATTTAATATTTTCGCGGTCACACGATTATTCGTGCGCGATTTATTTATAAAATAATAAAGGGTTTTTCATTTTATAAGTGTTTAGTGTTTTTATTTATTGTTGATGAATTTAATTTTTTGTGTGTTGTGAATAATTAGTATACAAATTTTATGTGATTTGGTTTTTTTTTTATTTTGATCATAATATATATTTGAGGTACTTTGCAGATTTGTATAAATGGTAAATTTTGTTTTATTTGTGTATGTTTTAATGTTAAGTGAGGCATTTTGTGCCATTTTTCATATTAGCCCATCGATCACACAGTTTACAATCGATATGAAAATTATTCGTAATAAATTTATTATATCATTCATTTTTCCGCACAACTAACTCAAAAATTTAATTTTTACTTAAGAAATTTGTTTTCGGGAAAAACTCTCGGGCAAGTACCATATATTTAGGAGTGTGCTTGTTACAGTTGATAAACCCCTTTAAACAGCAACTCAGAATAGTGTATTGATATATTTGGTTTTATATCGATTTAAGTTGTTAAAATTTCTTTTTTTTTTTTATAAAACAAAGAATGATCTTTCGTATAATTTTCGTTTATTTTAAATAACAACAGATTTTGCAATCTATCGTTCATAAAGTATTTTACATATATAATTCGCCACCATTCTAGAAAATGGTAAACAGTATCTGTATGAAAATAAATCTAAATTTGTGACTATGCAAAATGTATCTTCTATTCCTCTCATTGACTCGTCGTAGCAAAAAATTGAATTTTCAGTACATAATTTTTTTACTACAAGAATACACTACCTGCTGCGTTTTTAATTTTTAATTTAAAAAAAATTTTCTACCTTATTTAAGTCTCAACTGTTCAGGGAATATAAACATATTGAAAAAATTGACAGGGGAGTGGAAAACGAATATGCTCAAATAATTCGAACTTAGTTTATATTGCGAACTAGAAGATTTTACATTTCGTTTTCCTGTATTATGTATGTTCCGCTATAACTTCCGAATGATTTTGATGAAATTTGGTAGACATTTACTATAGAAATTTTATCGGAATATATAATAAGTATCGAAAATTGTTTTTCTCGCTTGCGGTATGTTAAAGTTTGAACATGTAAACTACCAATGTTAAAGAGGTGTAGTTTATATTACATCTTGGTGAGAAGAGGATGTTACCGTTATAGAAACCTGTATCGTAATAGTATTGTATTATTTTTAGGTTTTTAAACCAAAATTTTATTATAAAAATATTTAAGTATTAAGAATGAATAAATTTATTTATGAAAATCACAATTATGAAGACGAAAAGATTAAAATTAATTATGGAAATGAGAACACGAAAATAATTCTTACATAAAAATTGTGCCAAAAACTATACAAATTAAACTTTTTTTTGAACACCTGCTTCGTTTACAATATACAATAATATAGTTTATTTAAGTTTGAGAATAACTAACTAACGTATTATTTCAGGAAAAGTCTTATAAAAATTATATTCCGAATAATTTAAGTCAGCTTGATAGGACCACTTTTAGGACCGCGTTTTACGTTAGGCTTAAATCGTCTGATTATATTTTTTCCGTTATTATTGAATGAAAATTGTCTTCAAAATAAAAATTCGATTGTTCTCCAGCATATCCAGTTAATATGTACTCCTTATATCCTCTCACTAAAACAATTTCCTAGGGAATCTTTTAATAGAGAGTTTTTTAACATCTTATATTAATTTCAAATTCATATTATACTATCTGCAAATAAACTGTTTTGCCAAGTTATTATCCATAATAAAATCGCGACCTAATCATATTTAAAAATATCTACTAAAATATATGAATTCGTATCCATTAGATTTATTCAGAGACGGTAAATGCTTTTTTTACAACTTGATGTCAGTGGACACACAGCACCTAGTAAAACCACGTCTCATTGGAAAAAGCTTAAAACTATTGAAGACAATAATTATCAGAGGTGAATGTTACCAAAATCTAAAATTTACTAACCGAAAGAAGAAGTGTTTCAAATCCACCATAAAGAATTTTTAATATTTTCCCTGTGCGAATTTAGAGAACTCTTTGTAATTCATATTATCATAAATTCACGATAAGTTTATTACTCATAATTATTATTGATGATAATAAAAATTTTGATGTAC
The DNA here is from genome assembly GCA_020423425.1 of Chrysopa pallens. NCBI lineage: Eukaryota > Metazoa > Arthropoda > Insecta > Neuroptera > Chrysopidae > Chrysopa > Chrysopa pallens. The sequence continues at coordinate 65,302,234 of CM035594.1, forward strand.
ATTGAAGGTCATAACGCTAAATAAAAATCCTACCTAAATTAATGTGACCAATTGTATTATTAATCAGCCAAGCCAACTTACGATTATAAAAAAAAAAACTATAGGTATTTAAAATAATTATAGAATATAATTAAAGATTTTTAAATAAAAAATATAAATACTAATAGTGTTTTGTAATGAATGAAATTTGCACTTTAAAAGTTCATAATTTCATGTGAAACACGTTTATAAATTCCATGTATACATTACCCAAGTCGAATTTTTCTGAGATAGGGTTAAGAAATAGAAGTTGATTCTACGAAATAGAATCATGACGAGCTCAAAGTTAGCTACTTTTTTGTATAGAATATTCTAACTTATCATGATTGGCAAGTGTTACTTATTTACAGATTAGAATTTTAAAAAAATAATAATAATTTTTTTGTCCAAGTTTATGTCTTGATTTACCATTAGAAAACAATTAATTTTGTACACTGTAATACCTCTAATATTAACTGAAATACCAATCCTTGCCTAACAGATTCGAGCCGGACTATGGTTAATCGCTTAGCCCGGCTCGAGATTGTATATAATATATAATTATTTATAGAATTAATCCAAAATCAAACCTAGATTTTTTTATTTTTCAGTCATCATTGGAGCAGTTAACAGAGTGTTAACTTCTAAAATAATATTACAAAGTGAGCTAATGGCTGACCAATTTCACTGGCCAGTGATGAATTATAATCCAAACTTATAGCTTATAGGTGGGGTCAGTGATGAATTTAAATTCTACTCGGGCGGGACATCGGTGTTGAAATTATTTCCCTATAAAAAAATCACTTCAGTTGAATATTTAAATATTTGATTTGAGTTATGTGTAATAAAGTATTGGATTTCCATTTGTTATTGCAAACTAAAAAAATTATAATTATTTTAATTTGAATGTTTGCGGCATTTGATTTATATCATATATTGAATTTCGATTTGTTGATGCAAACTGAAAAAATTACAATTTTTTATAATTTCAATGTTACATTTTGTATGAGATGGAAAATCTTTGCATATAAATGAGCTTTTAGTAGTACTTTAGATCTAGCAGCCAACGCCTTTAATTTTTGTGAAAGATTGACCTGGAAATTACTTGAGAAATATGTTTTAGTAATCTGATGTACAACATTTGATAAACTCCAGTAGTTTTTTACTTTATGGTAAATATACTGCACCCAATGCGATTTAAATAAATTAATTTATGCATGCAAATCAGTATAAAAAATCAGAACTTGTGTTAACCGTTATGCAGTTTATATTTTTTGCGAATTAAAACAGATTTTATTGGAGACGAATTTTTTTATTTGGACAAAGTTCTTAGTTCAGACACTTCGATTTCATTGGTAAATTGTATGTACTTGAAAATATTCAACAGTTAAAAAAAACTATGACAAGTTTAACTGTTATTTATTGTAAGATGGCGATTTAAAATTTATTATACAACAATTTTAATTTAACTCAATAAAAAATTTATTAGAGGTAATGAATGATAGGATTCCGTAAGTGAGATTAATGGCAACAAGACCTATTTTAAAAATTACTTATTACTACATTATATAAAATAAAAATGAATGGTTTGTAGTCGATGTTGCTGTGTTGCATCTGTTTACCAAGCAAAGTACCATGACTTTAAATATTGGTTTATGTTGATAAATTTCAGTAAATTGTACTGTATTTTGTTCGTTCCATTCCAAATTGAAATATTTAAATACTATTAAAATAAAAATAACTAATGTTTTACGTCTTCTCTTTGCAAAAGTTGTGTTATTGTCCACATATCGTCCACACTTTTAGTATCCCCATCTTTTGATGTGATTTAAATTTACCGACTATATGTGGGATGCGATGTAATATCGTCGCGTATCAACTTTTGTTACATGACGGTGTTACATTTTCACATCCACATAAAGGTTGCTTTTACGCGTGAAAGTTACGTTGCGGTGTTACGTTACACGCGATTGTAGCAAATATGAACGAGGCTTTAGATATATTGATCCTAAATTTTAAGAATTAATTGCGGGGTTTTTGAATTAAATGAGTTATATTAATGAAGAGAAATTTTCCAAATAAACACAATTATTAATATAATTGTTGTTAAGAAATTTTATAACATAATTACTACTGTCAAAGTTTATGACATTATTCTTTCCCCCAATGGTTATACGCTAGTCACCTATATGTAGAGGTTTTCTGATAGAGGTAAAATTTGATCTTTAATATATTTATGTTGTCATATTATGTTGAAAAACTACATTAAACATGTATAGTGTTCTAACATGAAGACAAATAATATTTTTATTAAAAAAATATTATTTGTATATCATATGACTTCCTTGTCTATTTATTTCTCTAAATGAATAGTTCTAAGATAATCGAGAAATCGAAAATTTTGTGAGTATATTCAATTCAATTATTTATTCATTTAAACAATATATTATTGTACAGAATAAGTCAAAAATAGGATGGAGCATATGAAGGGAAGGGTAAGGTATGGAAAACCATAGAAAGCCATAGCCGATAATCGATACTAATGAACAAATGCCTCCCGAATATCACTGTGACAGTGAATCGGTTCAGGATCTGGAATACACTTAATACTTAGATGAAGTACATATAAATAAATGATTTAAATAAAATTATAAAATTACAGCAGTGGAAAAAGAGTTGAGTTTCCCAGTTGAATCGACGCAAGATGAGAAAAAAAAAACAAGTATCGTTACATACAAACGTTTACGAAACTTCTGCGACTTCACTACAGAAACTTCTTCAATGGGTAGTTTATTATCGAAACAAAGTTTCCGTGAATGCAATACTTCCTTTACTTTGTACAAAGAAGTAGATATGAAAAACAACCCTCAGGTTAAATAAGTAATCTAGTATTTTCTTTTCGTAACAAGACATATTATTATTCATGTTTGACATTTTCCACTAAAAGTTCATTGTTAAATAAAAATATATTTCGACTTTGAAATTTTTACTGCATTGTGTAAAAGTTTATATACATACTACATTATAACACATTAAATTACAAGTTTTATAGAAGAACATATCACCATCGGATACAAAAACCTTAGATTAACTATGATGAAAAAGGTATGTGCAACTTATTTTTGAATTTTATACACTACAAGTTTTTATCCAACTTGCATGTGTCTTGTATTACAAATTTACTTAGCGTTGAAAAACAAAATAAACTTTAAACTTTTGTAGTTAAGGTTGAAGATGACCGTTGTAGGATTTGAGCCTGTGAAAAATATTGTAGAAACTTTGTAAAACTAAGCAAATACATCAAGATCTATAATCTATTTAAGATATTCACAAATCAAACCAACTTTAACTGATGGATTCTTGCATATCGACAATAATTGGGTACCAATTCTGTACCTTTCTATTAATGGAAACGGGAAAAAATAAATAGAATTGTGTTATTCTATACTGAGCAGATCCAAAGCGAACATATTGCTTTAATATTTCTCTATTAAAAAAATAAGCTTCTACCCATGCCTGCACCCAGTACCTAGCACGTATCTTTCTATTTAAAATTCTTATGTTATTACAAATATAGGACTCCTGGACTATAAAATTTAGAGTTTGGAACGTTTTATTCAGATATAAATGTGTACATTAACTACAAAAACCATAACTTTAGTTTCTATCAATTGTTTCAAAATGGTTTATTTTGTAAGTTAACTTATAAAATATAACTAACGATTGTAATTAATCTTAAAAAAAATAAAATAAATAAAAACAATGAATGAATAAATAATAAAACCTTGCTTCTTTGCATAATAATAATGATAATAATAATATAATAATGATAATAATAATAATAATATACAAAGTAATAATTATTATTATTTTACTAACTTAAATCATTCATTCTTATTTTATAATTTATGACAGTTTCAAAAATATTACATTTATTTGTCATTCAAGATGGTTCTATTGCTTATTTACAAGCTCCATTATTACAATATGGGAAGCTTAAACATCTACCTAAAACCAATTTTGAAATTTTTGTTAATTAAATCGTTTAATAAATGCCAAAAATGGTTTGCTTTGTGCTTGCGAACGACATACAATTAATAAAGAATTTACAAGATTTTTAAATACACAAGTTTGCTTTATAATTCATAAAATTACCTCTTAATCGTTGTCATTAAAATATTCATGTTTGACCGATTTGATTATTTGTAAAAAAATTTACGTAGGTGGTTGATATGAGCACTTTCTGTTAACTGAAGTCTGTCTCTGTTTGTTTCTTATATTGGTGCATATGATGTGTACGTGAAAAAAAAACAGCTGAAACTAATAATTTATACGAGCGTTATGTGTTTCTTGTTGTCAGAACTATTTTTATTTTTAGCTTGATAAAAAATGAAAGTTATTACATATTTTGAGTATACAGGCAGTGTAATTATCGAGGATTTAGAGAAATTAAAGAATTTACATGACCTAAATCGAAACTGCGAATATTGAATCTATTAGGTGTAGAGGCTCTCAAAAATTGCAGAAACAACAAATTTGTATTCTTGATATCAAACTTAAACAATCAGTCCATTAGCTTTCTCGTTAGTAAAATTTTAAATAAAAGGAGGCTTTTTAAGATTAGATGCTCCTTACTAGACTAAAAAACTTCCAGAAACCTAATATTTTTTATTTAAAAATGCACTGTCTAAAAACTGAACTAAAAACTCTAGTACGAGAAATTTAATCATTTTTAAAGCAAGAAGCTTAAAAATTATTTTTAACTCTTTTGATTAGATATAAATAAATGCGACATTCAAAGTTTACAAAAATTTTACATCAAACGGGGTGGAAATAGGTGATGAAAGTGTTTGTGTGATGTCATCGGCAAAAAAAGCTAAATAAAAATATACAAGAAATACAGAGCATTCCGATGGGGGAATAGTTAATTAAAAAATAAAATTATGAATCCTGAATAACTGGTGACGGGTCAACGCACAGCCTAAACCGCTGATCGTAGACACCTGAAATTTGGTTGGTGTGTTTTTCCGAAATTCTACCTCTAAAACGTGATTCCTTTGCCCAACCTACTTCAATTTTTACATAAACATTCTATAACAGAATTGATGGAAGACATTTAAAAAGTTTAAATTGCCCTGGGTGAAGAGGGTGGATAACAGATAGGATTTCAACTACAATAGTAACATTTAAAACTGTAATATCGATACGTTATACTTTATTATAGACAAGAACTCGTAACATTTTATATTCAATTAAACAAAACACAATATTCCAATATTATAAACAGTTGTTGTAAACATAAACACGACACACCAATAATTGTTGTAAATGCAATTAATATGTTTTTAAATAGATAAATGCATAAATTATGTTTGTATCAAATTATTTTTATTGTGATCTATGAATATTTCATGTTTTTGTACATATATTATTTTCTATTTCTATATGTATATTAAATTTATAATCGATTTCAAAGTGTACATCTACTGGGCCATTCCATGCCAAATCAACACAAAGAAGAAAGAATTTCTATCTCACCATTTCAGATTTTCTTAAAATTGAGTATAATTATTCTTGGTACAAAGACAAAGACCTTTGCCCGTCGTGTCGTCAATATGCGCTGACCGACCCATTCATTTGTGTATGTTACAAAAAATCGCACTATGCTATGTCCCGTCGCTCTTTGTCACATGCACCGCAATTTACGAAAGACCTAAGAAAATGATCAACTTTTAAATTTTCATCTCGCACCGTTTCCGAGATTGTAAATTATTCAAAATCTAGTCAAAAATCTAAATTGCTATGGAAGCTGCATTAATTTATATAAAGAGCTGAATTTTCGGTTGCCCCAACAAACTTGAAATTGACGAATATCGGATTTTTTGTTATTGTTATTGGAAAATCATTGAAAATCAAATGCTTAAATCGTTTTGTCCAAAATTTTACAAAATGGAATGGTTTTTGTCCGACAAAATCAAAATTGTTATTTTTCACTATTTTCAAATTGTCTGACAACGGACATCTGGTTTTATCATGTGTCGGACAAAATGGCTTTTACATTTGTTATAGAATTATCTTCTAACTACAATAACAAAGTAACGGTTTCTGTGAATTTCCAACTTTTGAGGGCATTTGAAAATTTTAGGGGTTAGAAAAAGAAAACGGCCGACACACTTTTCTTAATAATTTGTAGACGGGGAAATTTTAAAACTAATCACAGCCAAGACACATAACAATTTTTAAAAGTGTATATATAAATGATATAATTTGGTTTTGGCCAGCACAGATACATCCTACATACAGGGTGGTTATTTAAACAGCCAACACAGATGTTATTTTGATATTTCTTATTTTAATAATGAAAAATTAAAAATTAACTTCTCCTATAAATCAACATTCATGAACAAGCATATTGTTGATCAAAAGAAAAATTCATTTTTTTAAATGTTTTTCTAAAAAGGAAAAAAAAAAATTTTTTTTTTCATTTTTTACATAATAAAATATTAACAATTACGTTTTTCTTTTTGTATAAAAATTAAAATGAAAATGTGAAAATAACACAACATTCTTTGTGGTTGGTTTATTTTTTTTTTCTTTAGTAGACAAGAAAAAATAAAAACTATTGGATGATTGATTAAACTTATCATGAAATAAAATTGTGTTCTTTCCCTAAATTACATTCAGCAGTGTTCAAATGCAAAATGTAAATATTTAGTCACTCACTTTTTGGTGCTATTTAGATGTTGAAAAATTTAATTTGCTCAAAATTTTAATTAAGAAAATTGAGTCACTATAATGGGCTACTGCTGTGATATCATTCTGGCGTAGCTATGTGAAAAATAACTCTTATAATGTAAGTACCAGAATTAGGTGCTTTTATGGTGTGCTTCAATAAATCTATTTAATTGGGAAAGCAGCAGATATTATTTATTGTATTGTTAAGTATGATACAAGTTTATGGAAAATTCGTATTATTATTGTTTATAAACAAATTTATGGACGCAGTATTTACATTTTCTTTAAATTAAAAATCCGGTACATAATGTGTTCTCTTATATTACTACATGTGTAATAATAGTTCTAATCTAAAAAATTCGCTCCGATAGATCTCATCATTCTTCAGTAATATTTGGCTTATGTCAAAATCAAAATCACATGATATAGCAATAAAAATTGTTAGTCTCTTGTATAGGCCGCAAAAGACGTTTGTCTCTACAATTGATCGCCTCTTTTTAAGCCACAGTCTTATGCAAACAAGATTATTCTGAGAATGGGATACTTTTTTCGTAATTAAATTTTCCAACAGTATTCTTTATGTTTGAAAATACGAGTCATTCGTTGTTCATTCTCCATTAGCCTTAAATTTTTGAATAATACAAAGTTTTTTTGGTCGACAAACAAAAATTGGGCGACATGGTCTATACAATTTAATGGCTAATTTAGTTTTTTTTTTAATCTAAACACCCAGTAATTTGATTCGAAGAGCATATTCGTCCAATGAGAACCGTAAAATTTAACTAAAATTTTTCACATCTTTTTAAGTGTATGAAATTTTTGTAAAATTTTCAAAGGTTCATAGATTTCACATAGGTAACCTTTACTTCAGTACCTTAGAATCTACAAAAGTAAATATAAGTGTGCAATTTGTCCATAATATATAAATGTAAGTTTTTTAACGTTTTTCCTTTTTAAAAATTTTTATTTATTTCATATCATTAAATCATTCTGTGTGGGGGACTTGAGGATGAATGGGCGGAAATACAGAGTACTATACAGTGCTTTTATTTAGCTTTATATACAATATTATGTATATATATATATATATATATATATACTGTAGCCTGTAGCTCTGTATTACATTATATACTCTAACTTGAATATATACTTTACTATTGTTTAGTCGATAACCTTGGTTGGGTTAGTTAACTACACAGCACATACAAACAAGCTTTTCTTGTTTGTGTAATAATATGATAATGATTATTATTATTATTATTATTATGTGAAGTTCATAGAAGCTTATTTTTCATAATGAGGAAACCTGCAAAGCGTATGTTTAATAGATATATATATATATACTATATATAGGATAAGTACTAGAGAGTATAAATCCAAGATGAACCTTGTCAAAAGAAGACAAAACCGGAATAGCAAAAAAGGTTGGATTTGGGATTTTAAATCGGTATTTTATGAATGTCTATCATAAAAATAGTTCAAACATTGATAAAAAATGAAATTAATAAAGAATGTCGGGTAAAATTAAGTTTAAAGGTTGTGGTTGAGTTATGAGTTTGGTCGGAAGTGGTCAAAACTCATTCGGAGACCAGACACTGTTAATGTTATCCTATATTTCGCTGATTATTTCTCATTTATTTTGAACAGGCTATTTGTAGGTGCATCTCCTTATTTAATTCGTCATTCGAGCTCAGAATTCACTGCATCACAATTACTTAAATAAATTTTTGTTGCAACGGCGAAAATCAAACTCCAACACTAGGTATACAACGCTAAACAGTAATCGAATTAAACAATTAATTTACTCAAAATTTTAAACCCTATTTCGAGAAAGTCATAGAAACTAAGGTATCAGTAGTTTTCGACGAAAGACAACTTTTTATAGACCTTGGCTCCTGAACTAATATACGTATACATACAGAGTTATAATAATGTTTTAACTGATACAATGTTGAATGTATTGTTATTATTTGTTTGTGCTTTCAAAGGCTTTAACTACATATGGAAATATGTTCTATAAATTCCAACCATAAAAAAAAAACAAATACAGGAAGCATTTTAAAAAAATATTTTGTCATTATTTTAAATATTTATGTTCTATTTTTATGTAACTTTCTATCTTTCCGTTAATTATCTGTAAAAACACAACAATAATCAACACAATCAACCACAGACTTATAAAGCCATTCTATTTGTTAATTTAAATAACAAATTTGTTAATTTAAATAACATATTTTAATACAAGATCCACAAATTTATTGTTTTTTTTTTTGTAATTTTCACAAATAATTTTTTTAGCTTATTTTCTAATTCTTTTAGTTTAAAAGATGGTGTCATAAATTCATGGTTGAACAATTCTTTCCATCAACGAAATAAAACTCACATTTTTAGATGTACAGTAGTCCATAAAATTTCAGCTCGCTATCTCCTTTTATTTTTGGAGTACTGAAATGACAAACAGGTGGATAAAAACTCCGTCACCTCACAATACTTCAAAAACAAAAAGATAAAGCGAGCGGAACAAATGAAATATAAAATGTCGTGTTTTAGCTGCAGTGTTTCTCAATGCATATAAAATATAATATAGTAAAGAATTATACTAAAAATCTAAACTTTCATTAAGATTTAGAATATTAAAGAATATTATTTATTTTTGTAATAATTGGAAAATATAATATTATATTTAAGTTTTATAACGAAACATTTTTTATTTTTTTCGTAAAAATTTCACCCTGATAATTCTCGGACCAAAGTTTTACATTTTTACGTCACACGTTGATAATGTCAGTGTTTCCAAAGTATACAATCATGGATGGCATTCACATATGATGTCATCAATATTGAATATTAGTATATTTTGAAGACCTCAAATGTAGATGCCCATTCATGATGTTATACTTTTGAAACACAGGTAATATTATTTATCATAAATATCATGGAACCACTGAAATTATTTTAAGATTATTATATTTATGGCGCATTTTTGGTTTTTTTTTTATTAATTTTATCACCTTAAAGTGTTTTTTGCACACATAAAATTCATTAAAAAATTAACAAATTATTTTTTAAAAGCTCAATTTCCCGAATTGAATGAGTTTTACGAACTGTATAACAACAAAGCTTAAGTTTCATAGGCAAGTAGTTTAAAATAAATTAATTTCAATCGAAGCTTTCTAAATTTAAAAAAATTTACGTATAAAACACACCTAGTAATAATTACCTGCTCCGCATCATTCGTGTAAAAAAGCTGTGTAAGTTTTGAATTAGTTATGTGTTGTATTTGATAATAATATTAATTTATTTTTCTATATTATATACATATACATATAATAAGTCCTCATAATAATAATATGTTTAGTTACATAATTTTAGTCTCTATATTAAACTCAAAAGGGTATAATAGTTTATACAAACTAAAATATAATATAATTGATATGAAAATTGGTATTGTAATAAAATTTAACCAACCATTCATTTAAGTCATGCGTCATGTTTGTTTGCCATTTTAGACCAGAGTAGAAGCCTTAAAAAAATGATAAAAAGTGAAAGAAAATTACAGTACGATGAAACCGATTGGAAACGCATGATAATATGTTGCCATTTAACTTTTATCCATAGGACTTAGTTTTGCCGGAAATTCTGATAAACCGAATTTTACCCTTAAAAACTCACCCCCTCCTACTTCCCGAACTCAGATCGCCCGTTATTTATTTTTCCTTTCATTTTTATCATATTATCTTGCATTTCTAATTGGTTTCATCCTACTATAATTTTTTTTGTTTTCAAAAATTATCTACCCCGGTATATTTAACAAGAGAAACCATGTTATTCCAAAAAAAGATATTATTTTGAGTAGTCATAAATCTGGTTTATTAGTCATAAATTTGATTCTCGACCGAAAATAGAAGCTTTACTACTAAATTTAGGAAAATTATTTTATTTGTAATTAAAAACAAATGTAATATTATCATAAAACAATTTATAATCTAGTGAAGGATAATATATAGTGAAATAAGCCTAACTAACAAGTAATACTACTGATGTAAAGTCAACAATTTATGAGCACCAAATCTTTAATGAATTTTAAATTACACTACATGAAAATTTGTTGTTCTTGTTTGATCACTTGTGTAATTTTCACAGCTGTTTAAAAATGGTTTAAAACTTGATTAAAATAAGAATCGTGGTGGATCGATCCACTTAATTGGGCTGAAAATTTATAAACATAGAACACATTTGGCAAAAATTTCAGTTCAATCCATCAAGATCTATATCTATTTAAGATATTCACAAATCAAACCAAGATTTACTGGTGGATTCTTGGACATCGATGTCATCGAGTTATGGAAACGGGAAAAAAATAACAAATAAATACCCTTTAAAAATTCACGGAAAAAAAACCCATTTTTGAGAGATCGGGGACACCTGAGGTTATTGTTCTATACACTTAAACAAACAATTTCTTCTATATTGCATACAATTTTCTAATTTCTAATTCATAATTTCTAATGAAAATCCTCTAAAAAGCAAATTGTTTTTTTACAATTAGTCGAAGTTAATTGAAAGGATTGTTTTAAAAATATTGTTGCTTTTTGTATTTTTACGATCTTAAATTTGATTTATATTGTTTTCCGGTTTTGAATAAACAATAGCAACAAACTTCAATCAAGTTTGCGTGATTGTGTTCGTTATAGTTTTGTTTTTTATTGTCATGAACAATTTCCTTATAAATTTTCTCACAACATTTTGATATTAATTGATACTCACAATCAGTATGTACATGCATATAGTAAATTTTTACGATGGGCGCCACCAATAATAGTTAAAATTTAACCTTTGATATTAAGTTAATAGTATTCATGTATTTATTTACATTTCGTGAATTAAATTATTTTAATTAAAAATAACACAGCCTATCTTTTGTAAACAAATTTGTCTAACGGATTGAATTTATTATATTAGGGAAAAAAAATCATGCGCGACTTGCGTAAACTATCCAAATTTTCTCTAAAAAAATAATAAAAGGGAATCAATTTTATACCTAAACTACTACTAGTGGTAACTGGTGGGAGACAGAAAAGCTGTCCATCAAATCTGGAGTTAAACAAAAATTGAGACTACGGTTTTTTACACCTAGAGAAACGCTTTTTTTTCATATTATACATCTCTTAAATTTTCACAAACCAACCAGGCTTTTCCCCTAAACATTTTAAATGAGATTATAAAAAATATTTTACAAATTTTTTCACTCGCCAAAGGCTCCTGATAGGGCGATTAGGCCTGATTTGGTGATAGGCTCCTGATACAGTGTTAGGATAGTATATATAGGCCCCCTGATATTTATTAGTCTTATATGTTAACTAAACGTTTTCAATAAATAGACTGAAAAAATTGCACTTTCTTTGGGAATCCAAAAAAAAAATATTTAAAATATTTTTATGGGTAAAATTTATAGGGTTGAAAAAGAATGGATATGTCTTTCAATTGTGGTGGATTTAAGAGCACAAAAAAAGTATGAAGTTATGTTAATCGAAACAACCTTTTAAAACATATTTTGGGCGTTTGGAGATTGAAACTATTACACGAGTCTAATTCGAAATAAAACAGAAACTAAAAGCACAGATTAATAAAAATATTAAGATACAATTTTGACATAATTTTTGAATTTTATTTTCTCCTTTTATGCTATTTTTTTAAGTCCTAATATAAGAACGTATTACTTTTAACGAAAGATATTTAATTAAAAAACTTAATTTAAAAGTTAAGTTATTAAACGTTAAAAATTGTTTATATATTTATAATTACATTATAAAAATTGCCGTTGTAATACGACCTCAAACGATTCATCATCTAACTACTACCTACCCACCCACCTTTCGTGACTTCATAAAATAATTTCTAAATATAATTTATTTGTAAAATACTTTCTCTCTCAAGTACGTAGGATTGCTTTTCATTAAGTGTTTATTAATTTTTTTTTTTTTTACTCCCTTGTACAATGCAAAGGATGAAATATTATAATCGATAAATAATTCGTTATTGAATTTCGAAATTCCGTACCAGAATTTTATAGCAATATCGAAAATATTCCATTTTAAATTTAAATGTTAACTTCAACAATACCTCAACCAATTTTGACTCTTCAATTTGATAAGTCAATTGATAAGTACCTTTAATTTTTAAATACAAAAATTGGTTCTCGTATTATTATGATGTTTTTCTTATTATTAGAAGTCTTTTCAAATAATATTCTCCGAACAATATGTTGATGCAAAAGTATTTATTTTAGAATAATATCTTATTTCAAGGAATCATTAATATGGTAAAATGTCTTTTATTTGTTTCAATAAAAGAAAATGATATTGTTTCTTTAGTTCTTAGAAAATTATTTTATGAATACTCGAAACTACTCTTGTAAACTTATAAAGCATTATTTGTTCAATAGATATTCACTTCACATACAAATTACATGACTTTTTTTAGTTTTGTATCATAGTATGAATTTATTTATTTATATTGAAAGGATTCTTTACACTCGGCTTATATGAAATATACAAGGGTTAATATTTATAGTAAATAAGTTAACAATATTTTTTGAGATATGAAGCTCTTTAATGATTTGAAAAATCTCGAATTGGGATACTTATTACCCATTAAAAATATATAGGAAAAGAAGAAAAAAAAGATAAAAAGAGATACTTAAAGGTAATTGGCGAATATTGTTTAATAAATAATTAAAAAACAAAATGGTTAAGAAAAAAACAGATGTTGAATCAAGGAAAAATGGACCATTAATTTTAATGTTTTCTTCTAATTTTCAGCAAAACAAGGTAATAACTAACTGTGTTAATTATTAGATACTTGACTTTGATTGACTATAACTGTGTGGATTAATATTTTTAATCACTAGCATTCATAAAATATTTTGAAATACCTGCATGAGGGATATTTAAAGTCCCTCCCTAAAAAACGCACTCCTGAAACAAAGTGTACTTTGTGATTTTATCATTTTCAAGTGCCAAGCGAACATACATTCACCAATAAAAATGCTTAAACGTAACTGGTCCTTTCAATAGCCTATTTTAAATAGTGTATTAAAATACAACTTACAATTAGAAGTAATAATAAGTTATTATATATTTATATATGGTAACAGATAGTACCAACTTTATAATAATAAATATAACTATGATAACATCGAAACAATAAAATGTTATAATTATATTAAACCGCAGTATATGTATTAAACTCATAAAAGGAAATTGCAACAATGAATAAACTAGTTTATTTTTTATATTTATAATATTTCCATCTAATCAAGCACGGATTCAGCCCCTAAAAATAGTGGTGAGTATTATCACACCCGAAAATCAGCCAAGTGCAAGTTAGGCTATGTACTTGCTTACATTCGATATATTGCATTCCGACATAGGAAAGTCGGAATTTAATAAATGTATAATTAAAACCACCAAAAGCTTTCCTCAGCCAAAAGCTTTTACATTGTATTAATCCACGTGGAACCAACACAAGTAAATTAATAAACCTATAGAAAATTAGTACCTTTGCATATCACATCTTTCTGAATATTATAGGAGGGCCAGATAATCTTTCTTGGGCCATTGAGACACGATATCAAGATTTTTCTCTGCAATGAGTAGAAAACGAACTTTCCGCGATTTGCTAGGCTGACCGAGATAGTCTGCAATATTTGTAAATACACTGCTAATAATGGACACAAAACGTCCTCGTTATGTCAGAACGTCTTCACCGAATCAGTTGCACTTTGAGTACGGAGTTAAAAATGCATTTTCTACATTTCAATCACATAACTGAACGTCGAATTGCGTTCTTTAAATATGGATAATTAAATGACCATAATGAATAATTAAAATGTGAATTACTCGACGTGGTACCAACTAGTGGAATATTTTTAAATGCTTTCCGAGGAAAAAGGCTAATAGTATTAAATACCTAGGCTAATATAATCAAACAACATACATATAAATAATAAACTATAATAAAATTTTTGATTAATAAATGCAATTTAGCTCTCTCTTTACTATATGAAAGCATTAGTGTCGTAATGACCTATTAAATAAACTATGCTTATTATTCGTTGTCATGAACAATGAATGTTCTCTATCATTTTAACACACGCCATTCATGCACACAAACCCCTATATATATTATGCTAAAAAATTTTTGAAATTTATTACGCTAACGTTGTTAATCCTATGTTAAATTACAATGTAATATCAAATGAATATAATTTATGTTTATGTCAGTGATCCGTTGAATCCTTATAACGTTGTAATAACGGATTATTATTACTGCAACTAATATTCAGATTGGTATTTCAAACAAATATTAGACCAGGGTAGAAACAGTAAAATGGTAAAAAAGTGAAAAAAAATTGTAGTAGGACGAATTGAAAAGTGAAGAGATGGTGAAACATAACAAAAATGAAAGGAAAAATAATTTACGGGCAATCTGAGGTCGGGAAGTAAAAGGGTCAGTTTTTAAGGGTAAAACACGGTTTATCTTGATTTCCGGCAAAACTACAAGTCCTATGGAAAAAAGTTAAATAATTAAATTTGTAGATAATAAAAAGATCTGCAAAAAACTTGTAATAGATATTGTTTCATAATAATCTATAGTGTATAAAAAATACAATTGTGCTATGATAGTAATTATTATTTTTGCTGCTATTGTGCCGAAATCTTAGCATGAATCTCCTAGAGTGTAAAACTGATTTTGTATCTATCACTGTTACTAAATTTTTACTATTGTAATTTAACAACATTTACAATCAGATTTGTTTAGTTAGATTAGTTTTTTTTTAATATAAACAAACCACAACCAATCTTACCGTTGTTTTTAAATGGTATTGCCTACATGTGATATATATGAAACCCACTTACTGTATTAGCTCCAACACACAGTAAAATTATTTTACATCTCGAAAATAAAAATAGAAATGAATACTTCAAAATGTATTATTATTTTATGAAAAAATAGGTCAAGGACATTTGGCTTTGAAGGACATGTGCACAGTAAATTAAGTTTTTCTAATGATATACTGCCAAACAAGCAAAAAAAAAATTGAATATTATGTACACTTCTAGTCAGAATTAAAAGAACACTTTTTTTTTTGGTTAAAATTCGATTGTTTTTTTGTGCTAATTTATTTTATTTTATTCCACTCTTTGGATTTAGGGGACCACAAAACATGTATTCTCAATGAAAATCCGGAATCAAAATTGTGGCTGGATCGTTAAAATATTTTACATTAATTTTAAATTTTTAAAATTTTATTTATTGATCGTTTTTGCAATGAAATTTAAAACCACAATAAAATATTGGTGAATAAAAAAAAATTGTATAATTATAAGTTAAATACAAAAATAACCTTTTGTATATTTTATTTATAGTTTTTTCATTTACAACCACAAGGGGAATATAATGATAAATATTATTTACATTTTTCATTAATAAATAAATACTACAAAACTATTTTGAAATATGAATATATAAATAATAATATACATAACATGCAATTTAATACCTAAATTAATTTAGGTAAAAATAAACACATTTAGTTATAACCCCTCTCTCTGTCCTTCGCTACCATAACCAATTAATCAATTTTTATTTTTATTATTTTAAAGCTGATTTAAATTTTTTCGGTATAAATTTTATATTTGATAACAATTTCTTCACCCGTCTATCATCATCATATATATTATTTCTCTAAAGAATCTGGCACAATGGCCTAGTGGGTGGGTATTGGCGCTTACACCTGTAAGGGAGGGCCAGCGAACGACCTTAAGATTTTCTGAACGTTTGACAATTTATCTTTCCCTAAACGTTTGACTATTGCGTTTGGAAACTGAAAAAATGAAAGGAAAAAAAATTACGGGCGATCTGAGTTCGGGAAGTAGGAGGAGGAGGTGAGTTTTTAAGGGTAAAACACGGTTTATTTCGATTTCCGGTAAAACTACAAGTCCTATGGAAAAACTTAAATAGCAAAGTTGTAGGTAATAAAAAGATCTACAACTTTTGTATTAACACTTTTATAGGACTTGTCATTCTACTATATTTTTTTTTTATTTTGAAAAATTCTCTACCCTGGTATATATAAATCAAATTTTGTTTTTTGTCACAATAGACTTTTAATATCGTCAATGTGATAAAATACATAGCTTCAAATAATAAACGATCGAATAAATATTGTTTTATTACATAAATATTTATGTAAAAATATGTTTTGTGTATTTTTAACAAAAACAAAAAAATAGGTTTGTTATTTCCACACCAAACTAAAATGAATTGGGAATAAATTATATATGAAATTTTTTTGTTATTATAAAAAAAAACCATATTTTTAAATTATGCATAAACCTCATACAAACATATAACTGTGGAATACATGATGAGGTTTTTCATGTCGTCCCTCACCATAAATGAATACAAAATAAACATATCAGTTTATTTCCTTCGTATGGTATGGCATAGCTATAGAAACGGTGATAGAAATCCAAACCATAAGTATATGTGTTTACTAACTGTTGACGTCATTAATTTTATAGTAGTGTTTATTTATGATTTATTTTTTAGAAGTCTCCATTATTTTTCTTTACAATCAACAGTCACGAGTATAAAAAAATGTTCTATATTTTTTTATAAGTCTATTTGAAGATAGATATACGTAGAACATGCATCGGGTTTAATTTAATTTAAATGGCATCATAAACATTTACGGTTGCACTTGCCCGTTTTTGTTATTATTTATGTACATTTCTTGATCAGAAAATTTTGCTGAATAACATTCCTAAATTATCCAAAAACCGCAGTGGTAATCTAATAAATATACAGATTAGATAAAAATTTATTCTAAAAGCAATTCCGAAAATTGCACGTTTTACTTTAGCTTTACTTTTTGAATGGTATTTACACTAGTTCCTGGTTTACAATATAAATTCAACACCGGGAATTCATTTTCTGGATTGAAAAATTTTTCCTATCTCTACTGAAATATATTTCTACTTTATATAAATTACACTTTCATTCAAATATACTCTTAGCTAAAGCTATTTTGCAAAATATCTCCTATCCACATCTGAATGTTTAATAGCTCAAAATCCAATTTGAGTGTTTATTAGCTCAAATAAAAAGTCTTGTGAGTCCTCTGATTGTTATTAGATCAAAAGTCAGGACATATTCTTGGTTGAATGATGCATTTATTGAAATTCTCGATTCAGTTGTGTGAAATCATTCATTGGCTTTCAATAGTAACTAGTTAAAAAATATTCAAATTTATATGATTTTTAAATAAATAAAAAATTCTAAGGTACACGAGTATTTTTTTTATCGATATTTTATACTCACTTACACAATTCGCAGGCTTACAGCTCTTTTAAAATATATTTCTTAAAATTTTATTCTGTATAATATTTATCATCTATCCTGTTCAAAATGATTTTCTTGAGACTTTTCATCCCTTTGTTACTCGATTCTGTGCTTTGAATTTTTTTTTAATTTCTCTAATACTCTCATCTCCCAAATTATCTAAAAAAAATCAAACACGTTTTCGAATTTAATAGAGCAATATTTATTAGAAACATTCAACAGGTTGAACATTATCAGTATGTTTCGGCAAAAACATAATAATACAAGAAATACAGTAAATGAATCGTTTGATAAATAAATGAACAAAGCTCCAAAGCATAAGCGAGCTTGTACTATATTTATATATAATTTACATATGCATTTATAATGATTTGATAAAACAGAATATAATATACTCTATGTGTATATAACACGGATTTTGATATACAATAAAGATTATAGTTCATTTCCGAAATATAAAAATGTGTCACGCAAAATTGACGTAAACTAAGTCCATTCTTAAATTAATTGAAATGAAATTAAAACGATAAAATAGACACATCTGTAATAATAACATCTTATGAAATATACTGTGTATTTCTTTTGATTTTAGCGCTACAATAACTCAAAAGATTGTTATCCAAATATTATAAAATTTATCACGCAAAACAGAACACTTGGCATAAAAACTGTAGGCTTATCAAAATGTTAAAAAAAAAAACTTAATTTATCTTCAAACATTAAATACAATTTTATATAATTTTATTGCATGGAATCTAGTCAACACTGTAAAATAGGAATATAATTCTGAAATTGGTGTAGTATCTTCAAAGTTGATATATTGCACTCTCTTTAATACATTTTGTTTGTTACAATATACAATCTTTATCTAAAAGCTTTCAAATTAAAACTATAGCATTTAAAAATATTGGTTAAGATTGTTATATTAGTTTTTTTTTTTTAAATTCTTGATAGAGGAACATTCGATTCCCGTTAAATCATAGAATGAATGATATAGGTTTTTTGTCAAATGGAATGTACAAAGTTTCTCGAGCTGTTCTAAGATCATATTTCTGAATGAGAAAGTTAACTAATATTTATTATAAAAAATTATACAACATCGAACAAGAAAAATTTTCCAGCTTTGTAATCTAGATTCAGTACAGTAAATATAGTAAAATTTAATATATTCGTCCCATATATTATAAATTTTTTATTACCACAATGTACTCTGTAGACAAACTTCAGTATATATAATATTATATCCAAGTACACATTAGGAGAGACTTCGTCTTTAAAGATAAAGATGAATGGCTGAATATATAAACGGAATAAATAAAAGATGTGAAAAGAAATTGGATACGGGTATAAGTATGACCTCGTATTCATAACCCCGTGTTACCCTCAGGAGATTCATATTGGAAAAATATGAATAATATACTTTACTTTCTTAAATATTGAAAAACACTAAATGTATTTTTTTCAAATCATATTTATCAGTTTTATTTCAAAAATAAGAAAATAATTTTGATATTATCACTTTGATTTTGGTAAAAAAATTCTTTACTTTTCTCTCAATCAAAGCCATTTTAAATTTGGTCACGTATATTCGGCGAATTAATGTTTTTTAGGAAATTAGTCTCAACCATTCAAAATATGATAACTTCTGTTAGTATGACCTAAACTATACTTTCAATGTAAACCATCAGAAACAAATGCAAGCGATAAAAAATTCAAAATACATTTTCGTTTTGATAATCTGACAAAAAACAATTTCTAGGTGAATTAGAATTTCGTTTAGGGTTTTAAATATATTTCCTTTTATAAAATACTCCTCTCCTCATTCGTTTATCAATATCAAATATTTATGTCTCAATATTGTCAGTATAAATCGATATTGTAGATTTTCGAGGCAACACTAGCTAAAACCCATGACTAACTGTTTGTCGTCTTTTGACTAGTTGACTTTAAAAGATCCTTAAAAGGTCTTGAATCTGAGTATGCTATGGAGGTTTTCTGGAATTTACCTTAGACTACTCCAGACATATCTCGGTATAGTTTCTTGCAAAAGACACATTTCCTACCAATTGCTAGCCTTCAGTTATTATCATGTCTTCCTTCTACGTCATGAATTACAAAGATATAAATATATAAAGATTAAAAGTATTGATATGGGTGGCATCTGTTGTAAGCGTATATATCTCAACAACAGGGGTAAAATCCTTTTACATTTGTTTATTTATTATATTCTATAAAATTGCTTCCGAAGTTTTTACCTAATACAAAAACGAGAGACAAACATGTTATAAATCATTCATTCCTGTTATCAAGTTACTTTGTTTGTCTTTATTTATTTAATTTCTTTGCTTTTGTTTGTTTTCATTTTTATAATATAATGATAAACAATTTTTGTGTATTGAATATAATATGACAGTTGAGATTTTCTAATGGAAAAGTTTAAGAATGATTAAATATAACGCTATTTTTGTTTTATATCAAGTGATTCTTGTCTGCCTGGCTATACAAGTTGTTTTACTTCACGTGCAGCATGTCTCAATTATATCAAAAGATATCATAATTCGAAGGAATTATATCTTTTGGAAGTTCTCAGTTATTAAGTTTTTAACTTACTGTTTTAAAGGTTTCTATTTAATAATATTGTTTAAGGAATAAAGACAAGTTTATAAATGTTACTCAAAAAAAAGAAACACAGTATATCAATAGATGGTTTTATTCTACTTGGAAAAATACGTATAATTATTTTAGAGGAAAATTAAAATAATTACAAAAAATTCACCGTACTTGATATTTTAATTAAATTTTTACTTACAAATTTTCCTTACTTTTTTTTATATTAAAAGAAAAAAAATTATCTTTTTACAAAATTCTTTGTTCAAAAATTCAAATCAATAATTCTTCCAGATTCAAAATCATTCCAGATTTCTACAATGACTTTCCCTTGATTTAGCGAACCTACTACAACTAATTATCATTTGGTATTTATAATTTACCATTGAACAAATCTCGGTTTATATACTCGTGTTTCGAATATTCGAGAGAAAAAATTATTATGCTACAAAATTTTTACATAATTATTTATTATTTATTGATCATGCAATTAATTGGAACAAGTAATTCTTTGTTGGCGAATTTTTTATCTGTGTTATACAATACTTCTAGTAAAATAATTTAAATCTTAATAAAATGATAAACAGCTGGAGCGGATGCTTATTCTGAGAAGTAAATTGAAGTACACTACTTTTGGGCTATGAGAGGAAGAGAACACAAAATATTTTGTAAATTATAGAGGCTATTACAAAATCTAGGTTGAATTTATGGAGTTTCTACTCTCATATATTTTGGTTTTATAAATTATTTAAATCTACTACAAAATACGACGATGGTTTAATACAACATTTAATGCGAAACACAGTGTCTTTCCAAAAGTTTGGCAAAAAAAAAAGTTTCAGTAAAAAAAGATACCAATATGATTCAATTTACAACCACATTATTATATATTTGAACCAAATATCAACAATAACATCCATAAAAAATTTTATCTATGAGAAAAATAACAAAAATCTATCTAAATTATTTTCCTTGTAAAATATAAAAACAAACCCTTATCAAAAAGAAACAAAAAAGTTTTCATTGTACTTTTTATATCAAGTTGGGCGTTAGTGGTCAATTGAAAAAAAAAGAGTTTTTGATTTCTATTATGCGTAACATTCGAATAAAAAATATTCTAGGCTCAAACTTATATTTAATTTAAATTTTCTTGACAAGTTTTATGTAGGCAAAGAAAGGCAGATTTCGTTTCTAACTAGAGAGAAAAAATATTTTTTATATTCCGTGTTTCGTTTTAGTTCATGGGAATATTTTCATTGCTAATTAAAATTCATTATCACATTTTTAAAAAAATTGGATGTTAATGCAATTCTGTCCTATAGAAATTTAAAATTTTTGTGTGGACAATATTAATTATTTTTATTCTTGTAATTAAAACCATAAAATTTAAAATAAAATAGAAAATTAAAATAAAATTATGTAAATGAAAACTAATAAAAAAAAACATTGTCTAGTTTTTAAAGAAATGGTAAAATTTTTCACAATTCTATTTGTAGTTTAATCTTATTGTTATGAAAGTTTTCATGTCCGTTTTTATTGTTTAATAAGATGAACTGAAAATAACTTTAGTAAAAATATGGACTGCAGTAAAAATATTATTTTGTTTAAAACTGTATATTATTTCAAGTCATATAAATTTTAAAATTTAATTTATCTAATGGAAATTTTTTTACATAAATAATTTAATACGTGATAATATCTTGATTATTACATATTCAAGAGTTTCTTTATATTTCCTTTTACTCCGAAATGAAATCTATTTAAATATTTTAATCCTTTAATAGACAGGAATATTTCAATATTTTTTCTAAATATATTTTTTTAATTCTAGAATTATTCCAAAAAAATTGAAAACTAAAATAAACCTGAATCGTCTCAAAATGTTTAATTTTAGCGACCTAGGTAGCTCGCACGATTTGCATACAAAGGGGGCTCTAACAATAAAGTGCGCAAGAGTACGTACGCACGCGTACTAATTTTACATAACAATGGCCTGTTTAATGGAATTTTTGAGATATGTCGTCATTATCATTGGTTGTTTGTTTTAATATATATTTCCTGCTTGTTTATATGTTGTTTAAAAGATTAAAAAATTGTGATTCGAATCCGAATTCAAATAACCATAGACTAGATATTACAATTATGTTTCTGTTTGCTCATTGCGAAACTATTTGTTTCATTAATACTGGAATAATTTATTTTTTTCATTTTTTCATTTCATTATACAATACTTTTCTACTATGTCAAAGAGTTGGATTGAGTTTTTTTTTCGGATACGCAAGAAGAATTACATGAATGTAAAAACACAAATAGTAAAAAAAACTTGGTAAAAAACAAAGTACCTTTGATTAAAAACCATATTTTATTTAACACAGTTGTAATTTTTTTTACAACTTCAATGGATGTACGTACATTTACCATTAACTAATACAAACATTGTTACATGCTAGCTAGTCACAGCATCGTAAATTTTGTTTTTTTTCTAGGTCAATAAAGATGTATATGTATTTCTACACACGTGCAGTATACACGACACATATATTTACTATACTATACTTTGTTAATTACAGTATGTACACCAGAAAAAAACTGGGGGATGTTAAACATGTATTACAATTTCTTTTGTTATTACAATCATTCGAAATAGTTGATTCAATCAAGCTCTCAAAAAATGCAAACAAGTACAACCTTCCAAAAAATATAAAATTTGTTTAAGTACATTGATAAAAAAATTTTAGATATTTAGATGACAAAATGAACTAATTAATTGATAATATCATTATTCCGCTATTTAATTACCTGATGAAGGATTTCATGCGTTATTGTACAGTATTATATATCCTACAAGTTCTATGTGAAAATACATTCTAGTTTGCAAGTAATTCGCAAACAAAATTCTTTTCGCATCCCAAAAAAACTATTCATATCCAATTTCTGGACATCGTTTCTGAGTCGAAGAATCGATTACGCCACTATTTAGCGTCTTGTTTTGATTCAAGGTCATGGTGATAGACCCAAGTCGTATGCATAGTGATGAATCGACTCATAAAATTCACTTTATCCTTTCGAAAATGCTCTAAATGTTGCTGCGAAAGTCGCATTCAAATCTTTGTGTACCCATTTTGCATACAGCCTTATGAAACTCAATACTTCAGACAAAATATTGATTACACTGTCCCATGAGATGGCTAGAACTTCTACTAAATTTCTTTCGTTCTCTCGATGGTTTTTCAATACGACAACATGTATCGTATAAAATTCTGAAAAATGAGATATTCTCCGAACTACAATAACACAAAAATAAATCGTATAGCAATCGAAACGAGTTACGAAATAAAAGCTCATTATTCAAAATTTGATGCTGTTATATCAATCATAATTATGTCACATCCAAATATTTACCTTAATGTGCATCACCCTGAAATATGGCACTAGTTCCACGGACCATAATAGTCGCTTTAAATGATGAATAAATTTATCTAATTTGAATGATGACATAGATATCTAAAAAAACAACCTCTTCTTCAAAACTGGGACTGGAATTGATAAAATGTTCCAACACAGTATAAATCATTATCGTTTTTCCGATTGTATACTTTACATGATATGTGATGTTTTGCCAGTGACAGATAAATATATATGGAACATAAAGACTTTTATTTTTTATTTAAAAAAACTCGAAATTCGAAGAAAGAAAACTTTTTACTTACATTCTTTAATGAATGTTGGTTTTTATATTTGATTTAATCGTCTATTAAATTCAATGTTGTGTTTGCTATAAGTGATTTTCCATGATTAAAATAATGGCTTACGTATTTTCTTCTTTTTTTTTTATTATTATTTTGTGAAATGATTTGAAAATAATGACAACAAATGTTTGTTATTTATGTTTCGATTTAATGTGCAATCTGTTTTTGGTATTAACAACGATATTAGTTTGTTAAACTTTACGATGGGTATTAATAGCTAACAATTAGATATTTATTATGACTGAAGAAAATGGTACGATGTTTTGTTTACTTCGTTTTAAATAGTTGAATCGATAACTGTATAATATGAGATGAAAAACCGAACTCTATCATTTTATTGATTTGTCTCTTTCTTAATTTTAGATATTCTTAATTTAATTTTAGATGAGTCATCCTCCTGAAACTTATGTTTGTAGAAGTGGCACTTTATTTATGAAATGATAAATTCATAATTTTTGTTTATTTTTCATTTACAGGAACAAGCACACGATGCAAAGAAACAAGCGGCTGGAGCTGGGGGTTCCCCTGAAGATACAGACACTGACCTATCACCAATGCCACCAACACACGCACAACAACCCGTACGAAGACGTGGTGGTATCAGCGCTGAACCCGTCACAGAAGAAGATGCTACAAGCTATGTAAAAAAAGTTGTTCCAAAGGATTATAAAACGATGGCTGCATTAGCCAAAGCTATTGCCAAAAATGTGCTATTTTCGCATTTAGATGAAAATGAACGTAGTGATATTTTTGATGCTATGTTTCCTGTCAATTGTTTAACTGGTGAAGCAATTATACAACAAGGCGATGAAGGAGACAATTTTTATGTAATTGATCAAGGTGAAGTTGAAGTAAGTTAATAAGTTAGACAACAATTAACTTTAATACACTACAAATTATGTATTATATTAATTTTGTTCATCCTCAGGTATATGTAAATTCTGAAATGGTAACAACAATTGGTGAAGGCGGTAGTTTTGGTGAATTAGCATTGATATATGGCACACCACGGGCTGCAACTGTTCGTGCTAAAACTGATGTAAAATTATGGGGTATCGATCGTGATTCATATCGACGTATATTAATGGGCTCGACAATCAGAAAACGAAAAATGTATGAAGAATTTTTATCACGTGTATCAATATTAGAAAGTTTAGATAAATGGGAACGACTTACTGTGGCTGATGCACTTGAACCTGTTAGTTTTGAAGATAAAGAGACCATAGTACGGCAAGGTAAACTCAATTTTTTGCAACTAACAAAAATGTCAAAAAATTCCTTGTTAAAATCAAAGTAATATTTGATTTTTTTGCGATTTTTTGCCAGTTTTTACTCAGATCTTAAAACTATATTTAAAATTTTTTTATTAAAACACTAGTTTAAAAACGAATTATGCAAAAAAAAAATTTTAACAATGCATACTTTTGGGTGGCCAATAAAAATGGCCCACCTAGTAAATTTTGATAATATTTTTGTTTCAGTATCGTCTGATAACTTGTAAAACAATTGAATTTTTTTATACGCATATATTCAAATATTAAATTTTCCAGTATTTACCAATGTACGTGATAATTCTGCTGTGAAAATTTATTATTTTTTTTTTTTACAAAATGAATTTTTCATTTGCAAACAAACTAATAATTATATTGTTATTTAATTTTGGTTCAATTTCAACTTTCATAATAATTTATTAAATATTCCTGTTTGTTAATATTTATTATTCATAAATGAAATAAGAACAGGCAGGCAGGCATTAGGCAGACTTATATAAATATTTTTACTAAATAAACAAACAAAAATATAATGAAAATATTATTTTAGTAATCAGTCATTCTACAAATTTTTTTTTGTGTGAAATGAGAGCAGGAGCACAATTGTAAATTATATATTTTAATATTTATTTTTAATATAAGTTGTATTTATATTTAAATAATTACTCAATTAATAATTTTATGCAAATACATTAGAAAACTATATTTAAATTATGTGTGATCTTAAAATGTCGTAAAGCATAATAGCAATAATTTTAAACATTAGTTTTCTTATTAATTTCATATAGAATAAAAATTTCGTAGATTATAAACTAACAAAGCAGATGATGACACCTTACAGTATTTAAAGTAACCAAAATATGACTTCGAAAGTTTTTTTGTATCCTTTTTCTATATAGCACTATTTAAGCACCTCGCACATAGATGCTTAGAGCTTACGTTACGAGGACAAAACAGCACAATATTTTTAGATCGGGACAATAGTATGGCCTTTGATCGGTAAACTATTTACTCAGTGGAATTAAGTACTCAGTG